>KB663832.1:3210654-3347512 GCA_000349025.1 Anopheles minimus
TATTTTGCATCAAAGGCAACAAAATTACATATGCTAGTTAAACAAAAATGAATGAAATGAATGAAAATACTCTGAAATTCTGTTTATTACAAAAAAAAATCAATACTTAATTCATTAATACTTAACAATTACATACTTCAAGTTACATTGAAAGGATACGTATGTTCTTTCTGTATATTTCTGATCTAATCTTCTATTATTTCTTCATTTTGGCATCGTGACAAGTAGTTGAATAATTTACGAAAATAGTTTTCAAAATCGGTACGAGTTATCATCGTGCTTCCATTTTCAATTAAGGAACTTAATGTTTTTTCATTGGAGGGGTTACCTCGTTTTACGATGTTCTTCCACTTGCTGAACATATTCTCTATAGGGTTTAAGAAAGGAGAATACGGAGGAAGAAACATTATTTTAAACCCATTACGAGTTCAATTTGCATAAAACAATAATGAAACATACTTTTGTTTCAGATAACATTATATCATACTTAAATATCACCTACCACACGTCCAAATCAAGAATCATGTTGATTTAGTAAGTGACAAAAATACACGAACAGGCGACAAAAATTGGTGACCAAGAGACAAACATTGATGCGTTAGAGGCAAAAATTGATGCACACTGTCAAAAATTGATGACGTTGAGACAAAAATTGATGCACATTGACAAAAATTGATGACGTCAAGACAAAAATTGATGCACACTGTCAAAAATTGGTGACTTAGGGCCAAAATTTGACGGCAACGACTGTATGTTATTTATATATATTTTTATACATTGTCCACATGAACGTGTCCTTACAACGTGACGGAGGGATATCTTATTTGTGGATAAACGGGTAAATTCAGGGCATAATTCATTGTTGATAAAGTTGAGATTAATTTTGTTGTAATTATTCCTGAATCATCTGTTGGAAAGTCATTTTTTTATTTGCATTTAATCAATGCAATAACCTAATAAATACTTTCAAATTGAAAAAGTTGAAACATTTCAAGAATCATTGCCTTTAACCCTGCTGTCAATGATCGGCTACCCGGCTTATAATCCTTTTTAATTTTCGATAGGAATGACTACACAGAGAAATCTGTTTTCCATCATTTGGTGTAAAAAACCAAATCTCAAAACTTTTATTTCTTCAATTTATTCGACTTGTATTTCCTTGAATCTACGACTGCATTCCTATAAAGATCATAGAGAGATTGCAGATTTTCGAGATTGTGAAGCTTATAAATGTAGTTTTACATATCGTATTGGCTAAAAGTCGCTGGACTGGACTGGAAAACGCTGGACTGACTATCCTGCTGTGGGTAAATACAAGCTAAGGAATCCATAAATGTTCGCCATTTGTATTTTTTTACAAGATCTTAGCGATTGATATAAGAGACTTTTGTGCATAGATCGAAATTCATGACGTCAAAATTCCGAGAAAAATAGTTAAAATGCACAGTAAAAAAACAGTTTGATAATTTTACTCAAAAACAATAAAATGCTAAAAAACGCTAATACGAGTTAAGGCAGCAAATATTTTTGCAAATGCATCATAAAATAAAAACAACATATTTTAAATTGTCATGTAAAAACTACGTATTAGAAAACAACGTAATTAACTTCATTATAAATTTCAGCCAATAAGATATCTACAACTACAGGTTTCTTGGATGTTCGCTGAGAATAAAACCATCCATATCAATAACTCTTGAGATTTAGAACTAATTGATAAGATTAATTTAAAACTCCTGGAAGCCAAAAGAACATTCACAGGGGTATCACAGGTGTAATTTCTACTTCGATCCCATCCAACTCTCCCAAACGAAAATCGAGATTTGCGAACCACCACACTCATTCCATTTTGTGATGAATCCTACATCAAACGCATTTTCGATGTCATATAAATAAACCTGTCAATAAAAATACTTTTCATCTATTTTATTCTCGTTATATTTTATTCTCTAAGTTTATGCAAAAATCTATAAAATGATTCTTTTTTGAAGTTCGGTTCGGTTGAAGTGTATTTATTGCGATTAGTACAGCGATTTATACTCGAAAACGATAAACGAAACCGATCCGCACCGCTGATACTATCCTGATCCGTGATCCTAATGGTTGTTAGCAAACCTCATCAAGCGGTCTAATTCAAACCCGTTTAAATAGTTTGCTGAAGAGGAACCAATTAAGTTCAAATCACTGACATGGCACATGTTTGCCGAAACTCAACCCTCAATCCTCCAAAGCGAGAGTCAATTCATTTGCTTCATTGCACGCCTATGTGTGTATACGCTAATTAGAACAGAACAGTTTAAACAGAAGATGAGTGCCGGAACCTCGCTGAGTGATCTTATCGATCGCATCACACACCCACTCACACCAATAAACTACCAGCACTGTTGCGGCACCGCACAACGCTTACAAATTATGTTAAAGGCACTTCCTTGCCCGTTGCTCAAGCATCGACACGCGGTAAGAATTAATTCACTTCGGCTGCTGTCATTTATCTCACGCACTTCCCACGCAGATTCCGTCGCCCCGGGGCCATATCGCATGCTGGTGGCTGTGCCGTTTGACAGGGTGCTGTGACAGCATCATGTCGGCCGGGGACTGGTGCCACCCGTCGGCTGATAAATTGCTACCGCATCCGGCGCCCCGGTGCCAAAATCAATCGATTGAGCTAACGCGAGTAACTTGAGCGGGTGACAAAAAGAGACACAACAGTCACATCTATCTTGTTTATTTTTTTACTTTTTCTGCTACCTCTGTAATATCTTTCAATGTGCCCATTTTCCACCAACATGCTATATATGCGCGTTGAAGTAATCTGGCACGTTCGCTGCCACGAGACCATGGACGGGATCTGTACGGTATGGTACTGGCAACCAACGGAGACATCCGGCGTCCAGCTTTTGGATTGTAAATTTATGACCTTCTATGTCATCGATGTCCTTGCCGTCGATGTTGTCTACTATCTCTACTTCATTTCAATCGATCGAACACTCAATTGCACTGTTGGCCACCAGAGGAAAAAAAAGGATCTCCTGCAGCTCCGAAATGCTAGTGTGTCTATTGTCTATCGAACAGCCAGTTGACTGAGAACAGATAAATGTACGCCACTTCATCTTTTCTCCTTGTTGCTATGTGTACCACCTACACGTGCAATATTTTTTTCAACACAGGCCGCAAACGTTTGCTTCGTGTTTGTATGGGTGTGTACTTTTTTCGTTCTTCCCATTGCGCCATTCATCCAAACAACCTTCGAAACAGGCAGCCTACAACTCCTGAATGAGGATGAGTGATGACCGACGATTTACCATTTTCGCAGCGCTGAAAATTTGTGTAAATGCAACAAGCAAACAATGAATGGCAGTGGGCGCAAAAAAAACAGCTTTATCTTGCCTCTTGAACACGAACAAATATTCCCGTATGTATGAGGCTTTACTGCACGCTTCTTTACATTCCATCCTGCGCGTTTCGTTTGTACGTTGGCAGTTTTTGTCGATATGCTATACCAAACACCAGGCGTCTCCATCATGCATTCGTCCCAATTGGTGTATTACCTCCACCGGCGATGACCACGTTGGTAGTGGTACGAGCTATTGATTTCTGACAAATTGTTTGCTTTATGCTCTGTTAGCTTTTGCAGTTTTGCATTAATAACAAATAACAGACTTAAATTATTCAAACGCATTCAAGCCGGCCATTGCGGCAGTGGTAAACACTGGATGTTGGCAATGAATTGTTTTCGCCATCTATACTATCTGGTATAGCTTATATTGATTATTTTTGTTTGTGAATTTTTTATTGCCACTGAATGAAACATATTTTCGGCAAGAATTCATAAACGATCAATGCCATTTAGGAGGTCATTATTCCATTTAAATATATGTTTGTGTCAATGATGTTTTATTTTAATAATTCAAGTTTCTTTTATAATCTTCTTTATTATTTATTCTTTTTGTTGTTTACTAATTTTTAATTTTAATTTCATTTATTCATATTTAAGTATTCATTAGCTAGCATATAATATTTCCGTTTAATACCGTTTCATCATAGGTAGGTCAATTATGAACGAGTTTGTAAAGCGTTTTCACGAAAACGACGAATGGGGGACAGTTGTTGCACAAATATTCTCAAACAGGAGCTACTATCATAGACACATATTTTCTGCACAATTTATCTTTTAAATGTTACGGTTTTATCATATATAACAAGAGTTATAGTCGTTTTCCAAAACCTCTCAAAGATCAATGTTTTTTGATAAATTTTGATTGATATATTCAAATATAAAAAAAGGAAATTTTTTATTAATTTTGAAACTTGTCGTGTGATTGAATTCGGGTCATTTTAACATTTTGAAGCTTTGACAGTCAAAATTACGGCTCAAACTGGCAGTACTAGGATAGCACTATAGTTGATGCTTTCGATTTCCCTTGCATCAATTGTTGAGCTATTCTAAAATTTGATAAAATAATTATTTAAAATCATTGAAGGACATTGAAACTCTGGGTGGTTCTAGTTCAAGTGCATCGAAACCCAATTTTTAAAACCATTTTAACCAAAATGTCTAACAAATCAAATGTTATTTCTTAGCAAACCGTAAATAAATTGTTGATTTTTTGATAGCAAAAGTAAAAACCATTTTATATATGGGATTAAATCTTGTGAAAACTCTTGGACAATTAGAAAAAAAATACGATTAAATAAATTTAAAACTGCAAAACGCCATGGATTTTTCATATTTTATTTATTCTAGCACAATAATTGGTACACCTACCCTATCATACAATCCGGTTTGCAATGAATTTACGAACTATATAAAATATATTATTTAGCTTGAGCACCTGTCATTGGCTTTTCAGCTGTTTGAGTAGGATCATAACATTGAAATACAATCCAACAGTTTGAAAATAGTTTACAACCACCATTTCTGTTGGAAAAACAAACAACAATAAAACCGCAATCGGATCCATCATTGATTGTACCAGAAAACAGAGCTTACAAATGCGTTCATTGTGAACGGAACATAAAGTTTGCGTTGACATCACCTTGGCCGCACGCAATTCATAGGGGTTTACTTTTTTCTTCGTCGTCACTATCGGTTCCCATAAGCGAATCATTCGAAAACGCGTTTATGTAGTGGGGATTGAGAAGTTGCGTTTTATGTTGTGGGAATTGAGAAGTAAAACAGACTTTATGAAGCCGTTCCATTGTATTTTGCCAACAATAAGCGACAACGCACCCACCATCGCTTCTGCCGCTGCTTCAGTGTATAAATTTCCATCGGGTGTTAAAAATGAGCACCCAGAATAAGCATCGGACGGGCCGGATAAGCAGAATTTGTAAGCCCATAACTTGCACACTTAATCGGCAGTCGGCGATGATGATAATGATGGCATGATGATGGCGATGGACACACTCACCAGGGGCACACAATACTACACCTACAGCCGGGCCCGGAAAAAAGAAAAACGGCAAAATGAACAGCATGATAAGGAAAATTGAAAGCAGATTTTTCATCACGATAAGAGCACAAATAAAAATCGATTATCGTTAGCCACGGAATGTAGCGAAAGTCAACGGGAATTGCAAGAATGCCCATGTGTATTCCCAAGCTCAGGAGGACACACCAACACCAGCATGGCCGTCGTACTTCCTTGACGTGCGTCTCGAGTACCCGTGTCACATTATGCGGTCAATGTGGGTGGATTTGAGTGGACGAAATGAAAATACCATCAACTACGAACGTCCTTTTGGCACGGGCTACGGATATCGAATCGTATCGGACCGTCTAACCGACGATGGGATGGAAAGGAATTTACGGATTGTATTCCGTGTAATGATGCTGTGATTTTTACTCATTTCATAAACTGCACCATTTTATTGTTACGCCCGGAGGGATCCAATCGGGGCTTGGGAAATGGTCTGGTATTTACGGGTAGATTGTTTTGCGTAGCAATATTTGCTTATGAAATTGAGTAATGAATTTACGCAATCATTCTTGGAATGAATTTTGATTGATGGATATTGTGTATTAGCCAAAGTAGTGTAAATACGGGAACTGTATTTTGTTTGATTAGAAGCTTAATAGATATTTGACCCGATCGTTATTCAGCGAATAGAAAAGTGTTGAGTCCAATAAATAATGAATTTATAATTAATATTCCAAGAATAACAAATTTCCGTTATCTTGTTTGTGTATTTATTTTACATAACCATAAACAAAAAAACAATCATACGTGTGCAACATATTTGTCAACAAAAAAACTATGAAGATCCCAAACATTAAGTTTGTTAAGGTATTTAAGATAAATATGATTCTAATTATTCTAAGTCAGTAATAAATGGTGTATTCTTTCGTATAATCTTTTATGAATTTCAAACCGTAGTAGTAACCAATTTGAAATTTCTATTAAATATCATCCCAGGTGTTTTGTGTACAACCCTACAATGGCTGAGTTGTCATCGTACGTTTTGTGGTATCTTCTGACGCCCAGACAACCTTCAATTGTACCAAAAATACAAGCTTATTGTTATCACAAGCTCGTATGAACACCAAGTTTCCCTCATAAGAAACATCCGTACACGTTTCATAGCTAAAATGTTTCGAATTGTAAATACAACAGTGTCTCCTGTTAACATGATTTTTCAGGAGCATATGACTGCTCGAAGAATGAAATTAAGTGATCTAAAAGATGGTTCTAAGGATAATAAAATGGCCAAGTATTCCAACATTGTAACACCCTCCTAATTATGTCATTTCGAAATATAGCTAATATGCCGAATATGAGAGGCGGTTTTGCCCTGGATAATCATAGCGATAAGATACATGTCTACAGAGTACATAAAGCCCCAATAAAGCACATTGGCAGGAAAAAAATCGGAAAATCATGTTGCAACGTGATGAATTGACGAATTTTACAGCAAGCCTGACGTCCGTCAACTTCATAGGCAAGATGATTTCGTTAACAAATCGATATTCTTTTTCTTGGGAAAATTTTCTAAAACAGCAAGTATTTGAATTATCAAAAATGTACTTGTTCGGATAGGCGATATAAAAAAAAATGAAATCTTTTAAACACTTTCGGGCAAATCATTGGTGTAATTTTCACGACAGGGTACCATAAAAAACGTCTCTTCCCATTAATATAGAAGCATGAGAACATCAATTTGGTTTGGATTGATCTAACATCCCTATCGCCTGTAATTGGTTGGAGCGAACGAAATTAGTTTTATACCAAAAAACATAAACCCATCAAACTTACAAGAACTTCGCCAAACTAACTGGATTGAGTTATGCTAATGAAACGTTGGAAGCATACTGAAGCTATCAATATAGATCCGGAGTCGAAAAAAAGGGAAAATCAATAAGAACACTGAAAACATCGGTTTTTAATCGGTTAATCGGTTTAGTTTTTTAATCCCGGAAAAGGTTATACAATTTTGCTGAACGGTTTTATTTCGCTGGAGAAAATATGTGTGTGCCGTTTTTATCAGATTCTCCCTGTAGACATTATATTGCACCAAACATCTAATATGTGTCTAATAATATGCTAAAATTAATCGCTTATTATTTATTGCATCGAAATCAATGCCCCCTGGCGAAGATTGATCGGTATTGTACAAAACGCTTTCATGCAAAAATCAGTCCTTTAGATATATTTTTCTCCACCCACAATACCGTTGTCAACCACAAGCGTCATTTGCATACCACGAACTTCAATCCATCATTCACATCAACACCAAACCTACGCACGTCAACTTAATCAATCGAATCGTGGTTAAACTTGCTGACTCGCGATTCATTCCAATCTAACCGGATGTAGGCGAAACCCATCATCAGCACGCTGCTGCTCCATCTAGACCGCTGCGGCCATGGGCGGTAGTCGTGCCTGTAGGACCTAAAAATTAAATTAATTAAAACTAACTTTAGCACCATCAGCAATGGCGTGTGCCGGCACTGCTAAATTAATAGCACCAACGGCAGTCTTAGAGGGGCTACCGAGTCTTTAAATATTTGAATAATGGATCCCTGGTGCCGCCCCTACCAACGTACAGCACAGTCGGCAATTGGTAACGATGCCGGAAGTACAGTGAAGTGCGTTTTAAAACAATGCTGTGATTGATTTCGGTCCGCAACAACCACCGCTTCCTCCCATTCGCACCATCGCCGGTGGAATCTTTTTAATTTATTTCAAACTTTTCCCAACAAGCTTTTATCCCGCAGGGTTGAAGGAAAGCGACGGCAGTCTGTTGCGGCCGACCCGAATTAATTGCCGCTTGTACAATGTACAACCGACACTTTCCCGATGACTTTTGTGAATAATGTTTTTTTTCTTTTTCCTTCCGATTCTCTTTCTCTGTTTGCCCCTTTTCGCTCATGCTTACACGACGCAGGATCAGCAACAGGCCAAACATCGGCACCGGCGGGAGAACAGTGTGGACGATGGATACGGGGGAGCCACCATCGGAGAAGAATCGTCCATGGGTGGACCCATCGGATCCGCTGACGATGGGGGTGAGGAAAATATCATCGCACTAGCACCAGATGAAGCGGATATTTATAACTTCTCCAACATCATGAGCATGACGATGGCAAACGGCCCGGGTGGTACCAATGCAAATGAGGCAAATCCATTTAATGAATTTCGCAATACACCACGCCAACACGAACAGTCCCCGGGGCAGGATACAGCCGGTGACATTGAGCAGCTGCCAGTGGCAAAGGGTGAAAAGGAGCTGCCCGAACTGACGCTGGACGATGAGACAGGGTACGGGGGCCCGCTAAGAAGTCGCTTCGATGCGGAACCGTCCGGTGACGAGGAGGATGGCGGAAACGGTGGTGAAGTTGATGTAGATTCTGAGGATGATAATGCGATCGAGCGAAGCCGCTTCCTGACGAAGAACCCGAGCGCAGCCGATGGGCAAGATGGGCGTACGTCGCGTACCGAATCGGATGCGGCACTGCTGAGCAACAGTATCGACTTTCTGAACTCGATCGATGGAGCTTACCTGCTGGCTAATGCGGCGACCGGTGGACAGGATGGAGAAAGCGCCGTCAAAAATGGCGATCTTACACGAAAAATATTGGACAACAATGGTGAGTGGCGATAAGGCAAACCAATCATCTTAATTTATCATTCTTTGGAAGGCATTTATCCTGCCTGATGGGAAATAGAAATTAAATACTGCTAAGATGATTATGGTAGCTCCCCTATTTTTGGAAAATGTGATTCTGCGAACAAATTAGTTAATCGTTGAGTAAAGACTTATACACTTTAGATATTTTTTACTCCCTACCTTACTGTGGTCGACAAAGTCGACTTAGTTGAAATATTTTGCATAGTGCACAGCAGGAAGATTTTCGCATCACTATGTTATCCACTAAAATCAATGTAATTTTTTGTAATAGTAAAAAAAATTATATATCATATTAATTTTAAAGAGAAACGGTTTGGTGACATAGAGGATAGTGGCGCAAGTCTTAACTAGACAGGACCGGGAATCAAATTCCTTTCCCGTTGTGAGGACTAACTTTACAACTACTTGGTATAAATAAGTCTAGTAAACTCTTCACTAATATCTAGTAAACTCATAGAGGAGAAGAAGATTAATTTTAAAGTATAAGACTTAAAGTAAAGACTGTTAAAAAAATTATTGAAAATGATAGAGAAACATTTTTATTGTCTGGGATGTATCAAAATATTTCCTGTTTGTTTAATCTTCCTTATGTAAATCCATTGTAGGGAAGGATGTCTCAAGTCATTTAACTATTCAAACAATGGAATCACCATTCAAAAATAATTAATTATTAAAATAATAAAGAGCTGAAGGATTTCTAAATCATGTTTTCAATTATGTGTGTAAATTCCGCTATGACACTTATGCTAATAAAAATCTTCCTCATTGTCCTTTCTTTTCATAGACAATAATATCTCAACACGCAAACCAACGCAATCGAGTTCCGCTGTTGTCACCGACCAGGACAATGGGGAAAACGAACTGTTTGATCAGATGGAAAAGAAGGCCAAATCGTACCGCTTGAAGCTGTACAAGAAGCACAAGAACTTTAAGCACACGCACCACCACCGGGGCGACCTGTATCACCAACCGTACCATAACTTCCACCACGACTACTATCGCCGCAAGATGTTGGAACGGGAGCGCGAGCGCTGGAAGAAGATGCAGGACCTAAAGCCGGACTACCAAGGCCAGATCAACTACTACGAGAACTCGAACAAGCTCGAAACGAACGACGACATTATGGCGCATCTGAACGGCCATAGTAGCCAGGAGAAGTGGCCCAACTTCGACAAGGTGATGACCTCGCTCAAGACGGAAAACAAACCGGACAACATCCCACCGTACATCAAGAAGTACAACCGGCGTAACAAGCAGCTGATCGATCTGCTCGAGGGTACGATCGCGCCCCTGTCCGACTACAGTGCGCACAAGCACCGGGAGCGCAAGTATCACCGCAGGAAAAATCCACACTGGATGGAGGAGGACCTGTTCGAGGAGCAGCGCCCGAACCAGGCGAAGGCTCAGGGCCTCCAGCGCAATTACATCCAGGAAACGATCCAATCCTCGACGATACACTCGAACGCACTGCCCGGTGAGGGCATTCACATCATTTACGACAAAAAGCACGCGGCGGATCACGACGATTTCGACGATGGTGGTGGTGGTGGCGCAGGGCCTCATCTACTATACGGCCGGCCAACCATCTCTAGCGGGGGGCATTCGGCGGATGGGCATCATCCGAACTACAAGCTGTCGTCCCGGGCTGGCCAGTTCGTGTACCATCGCGTGGCGTCTCCCCAACCGGTAGGTGGTGCTGGCTATGGACGGTTGAAGCGCCAACGTTTGCCGTTCGTGGCAATTACGGATCGGCGCCTCAGTGCACCACCGAAGCGTCGCCCAACAAATGGCGGTCCCAACCATGTCAGCAACAATCTACTGAATCACCAGCCGATGCCTTAAGAATCGAGATCTGTCAAACTCTGTCTCCCCTTCACCTAGTCTGCTTACACTTTAGCCCTTGTTTGTTCGCTGTGTCATTCAGTTATATCCTTGCCTCACTGCCTTGCAACCTCTTCATTAAACGACGTAATCGACATAATCGACATAATCGACATAGTCGATATGTGAAACTGTTTTCGCTCGATAGGATATATTTTATCAAGTACCACTCACTTTCTCATTACTTCGCCTGTTCTGATGGCTCTTCTCCTCTTTCCCGCCCCTTCTTCCTGCTTAACTACCTTCCCCCCATTCCTTGAACGTGTTAGTCAACACCTTTTGTTTTACTTATAGCTGGCAGCAGTTCGCTGACAGGACGCTCAGGTGCGTCCTCACGTTAGATCGCACCCGGATTTTTAACATCCGGTTTCTGGCAAACTGTTTCCGTTTTCGCCAAAGGCTAGGGCTGACGATGAGTTGCTATAGATCGAGTGCGATCACGCTGGGTTTGGTACGGGCATCGCACACAGCACAGCACGTAAGGGGATGGTCAGGTTCGGGTTCGCTAACGGCCGGATATGCTGTCAAACCGACAAAAAAAAACAGACAAAGGCATCCTGCATTCTGTCCCGTGGCCGTGATGTATGTGGACGAGGGGCAGCTACTGATAAAACAAAATCCCAAAAAAAAGATTCAAACAAAGCAAAGTATTGTGAACACAAGCAGAAGACGAAGACAATATATATTTACCGAAGAGATGAAGTGATGATGCTGATGATAATGAATATGCTCACGTAGGGTGTAGGGTGCAGAGGGTCAACACGATACTATAAGCGGGGCCCAAAAAAAACGAAAGGGAAAACCAAGAGTTCAGCAGCGGCAAAGTTTAAAACAAAACAAAAAAAACAAAAAGAACTCATTACAAAAAAACAAATCAATACAAAATGTTACATATGCACTTATGCAATTACCATCCCAAAACTATTCTACAAATTTTTGGGGATAAAGGGCGGAAGCAAGCGAAATGGAACGTTCGTTACCAGGTAAGACAAAATGACAAATTAATTAAACACAAACACACATGCACACCCGTGGCAGCGCACCGTTTGGCTTATCGATTCATCGACTTCATGATTTAAGGGCCCGAGTATGTACGGCGGATTGGTATGACTGTACCGTGTATTCATCGCTAGACACTATCACTCAATTAGCCGTACCGAACAACCTACCAACATATCAAACCGACGGCTCAACGTCACCATTCCGTCTCATCAGGGCGGCTCAAAATGGCGGCCATGCACTGTTGCAGGCATCCAAACCACCGCCAGCAAAGACTGCATTGTCTCGTACACACTCATCGAGCGGTTGTCGACCGAGGCATTCCTCGCGATGCTCGAGAGCTTGAATTTTAATCCTCCCATTGAAACATACAACAAAAAACTCCCTCCCGCACGGTAGTCTTTAACCACGTTAATGCACAAAAACAAAAGACAAAACAAAATCATGACAATAATAAACATTTTAAAAGACGTTTTTTAATAGCGAAATAAAAGACACCTCGTAGCGAAGACCATGATGGTACGTAGGCGGTGGTGGTGGTGGCCGTGAACCACTAATACACCCGACAGTATAGCATCCTTGGCACACCTGTTTGTTCTTTTAGCTTTCGCGACAAATGCCGGTCTTGCATGAAATGAATGCATTTTACCACCCTGTCTAAACGCTGGGACACGAACGCGATGCGCAAACAGTGCAATGTTAACGTAAGTTTTCTATGAAAACACATAAGCAATAGAAAATGACAATATCTTATATGGCGGAAGGCCACAGACGGGAAGTGCGTATGCTGCCACCGAAGTATGAGCATAACCGGCGTCCCATGTGTTCCCAGCATGTATTTTTTGATTACTTGTTTTGTTTTAATTTTTTAGCCCCATCTGTATGGATCGAATCTTTTTGTGAGTGTGTGTCTGTCGTCGAAGCATAGCGTTGCAATTATTACTATTGCACTCCTTGATTGCACTCTTGTTTCATTAAAGTTAAGTAAAATATTAGCACGCGCGCAGTATCAAACAAGAAGAGAGCACGGTCTTAAGAGGGAATGTTTCGGACGGTGAAGGAAAAATTCGAGCCGACAATCGCTTAAACACAAAAATAAACACGAAAACATTGATCGATGTCATTAATAAAAAAAATGGATACTCCGATAAGCCAACTGGTGAACTGTACGCTGTGTGTACTAAGCGTAAGTTTGATGCAGCAGCATATGAGCATAATCCAAAACACTACACTGCGTAAAAGAGAAAGAAAGCGATCCTTGTTGGGCAATATCCACCAAAATGCTCCAGCAACGTGGAGAGTAAATAAAAAAACGACAAAAATTAAGCAACTGTTTCAAATAAACACACGCACTCGCATACAGCAAGCACACATACAAAAACACAAAAATACTAGCCTTCAAAAAAGCAAAAACACACACCGCTATACAGGAGAAAACGGCGGCCGAGGAGAACATCAAATAAGGTAGGAGAGAAAAAAGAAGAAAACAAGTTATAGTCAATTTTCTAACGAGGTCGAAATGAGGAACGGTCGACATAAAGCTAAAGGAAACAAGAAATAAACCCGAAGCTGCAAGAAACCACTAACCGGTTCGAGTCTGTCTGACAGAACTATACTACCCGGGAACAGTCTAATGGGAAGCGAAAAACGGCACTAGCACGGTGGGAAAGCTCACACCAAATGCAGCGCCATCTGGTGAGCATCAAAAGTAACTAGCTTGTAAGTAAATTTCCCAACCAAAAGGTATGTGTGTGTGCGTGTATGTAAAAACTATTGACGTACGGAATAAATTAAATACCATCATTAAATGACAGCTGATAACAAAAAAAAAAAACAACAAAATGCTAGGAAGGAAACGTTATTATGGGAGTGGTAGTGTTTTCTTGTAATGTTTGTTTCTTTTTGTTTGCGACTTTTTTGTTGTTGTGGATCTTACAGTTAGGAAGCTTGCTGTGCATTACTGTATATTTTTGAGCAGGCTCAACTGTGCGCACCCGACAATGCTTTATCGACTTACAGCATTAGGTTAGGTTCATGCACATATATGTACACACACACACATATTCACATGTACGCACCGACACACAGAAAAGAGAACGCATACAGTGCGGGTTATCTGATTGGTTCTCAAGTCGCTTGCCCAGGAGAAGATAAGACATTTTTTACACTTTTACTCCTATCTTCTCCCGGACAGTAAGGTTCGACATTAACTACTCGTCCGAAATCCGGATGGTAGTCGATCTGATTCATTGATGCCGAATGCGTTTCGTTTTCTTTCATCCAATTGTTTTCTCTCCGACCAATCAATCGGCAGCTAGGTAGAACGTACCCCAGTGGAACACACTGGCCCGTGTCAGATTAGCGCACAGCAGCTACACGCGTTCTATCGTAAAGTAGACTTGTTGAATTGTTTATGCTCTGCAAACACTATCCCTTTCTATGCTTTAATAGGTGACGGTGGAAATGGATTTTATGTATGGAATGGATTAATCTTCATAGACATAGAAACATGACGCTCTTGAAGGTATCGCTTAAGAATGACGTCTCAAAATAGGAAAGAATATAAAACTGAGGTCCGAATAATTGTTCGGCGCTGGTGAGCTGTAGCAACAGATGCATTGGCTTTGATTTTTAGGCAGTATCATAACGGTGGATTAGCATCCGCTTAAATGCTTTAGTTTTGAAATCTTTCCTTTCGATAAAAATTTAATTAGCAATTGAATTAAATTGTTTTAAATACTTTTCAATGGACAACATTTACGTCATTAAATATAACACACGCCACACATACGTGAGTGAATATACAAGTTGAAGTTTTGAATTGACTTATCAATAATCCGTAAACTGCATTTACTTTATTTCTTCGTAGTCATTTTAGTCCACACAGCAGTAAAGCTCTTCCTGCGTTCAAAGTAACATTCCAACAACGCAGAGGCATTAGATAGTCGATTGTACGTACTCCACAGCGCTGTGTGACAGCAGACAGTGGAGCAGTACATACTATTTACCACCACAGGTCAGGCAGGGAAATGAAAAAGCGAAAAGCTAAAAATGCGAAAGAGATTAAATAAACAAAGCAACAACAAAAATACAAAAGAAACATCCCCCGAAATGACACGTACACAACAAAACAAGAAAAACCCAAGAAAACAACAAATGGCAAAGGAACAATAAGATAGAAATAAAGGAGTATGGAAAAACTTGCTTTCAAGTGTTACCTGGCTCGTTTCTTTGACGATTTTGAGAAAAATCGATGGCATGCATTAAAATGATCACATTCGTTTGCTGGAAAGCTTTTTTTTTGTGGTTTGATCTAAAGTTAGCCCGACATTGAAAGATTTGTTTTTATTGAACCCTTTTTAGTGTACTGCTGTAAGTTTCACCTTGGCCACATTCGTCATAAACGCCTTAAGGTATGCAAATTGTTGTCTTCTTTCGTAATTTAGCTAAAAACCAGGTATGTATCTCAATAGTTCGAAATTGTACTTGCTATATTTTCCGCATATCACACTAAAACAAACAATCTACCCATAAGGCACTACCAAATTGTGAAAAGGACCAGGAAAAGGAAAGGAAGATTTATACGACCCAGCCATGGTAAGTGAAAAAGGCGTCGTGATATATGGGCACCTATATTATGTCGACTTTTATGTCGACTCCCCATCATACCGTCAAGCGACACACAAACCAACCTGCAAACAAATGTGTACCCAACCAACCCAGCTGCATTGTTGAGCCATAATACGCATACCACAAGCGGAATTTCCCTATAATCAACCCAGCTGTTTGATGATCGCGTATCTCGCACAGGTTTGGAATATTTTCAGCGCCAACAATTAGTCATCTAATTACACGGCAATTAAGCATGAATTATGTTGGCACGAATGCTGATTTGTGACGCTCATTGTTATCAACTACCCTAATTGCCATGCGGGAACTCCGATAAGCTTGTTTCGAAGCCAACCAGCTGAGTTTCCACTCTGAAAGGCGTGCTGTAATGTGAGGGCCCTGTGGGTGCGGCTCATAATGCAACCATTGTGGAACTGTGTTTAAGCTATCCTTTCCAATAAGGGGTTTGCTATTTTGAAGCTTTTGGCGCTATTGTCGCTGACCCGTACCTTTATCCCATCAACCGCAGACATTTCGATTTGGGAGAAAAGCTTTCAGCATACCGTACGGTGTACGCTCCGTCAAGCAATCACATCCGGGGAATCTGCCAGCACTGTTTACCGGGCATTGATCTAGATATACCGAAGGTCGCATACCCGGCTACCCCAAGCGTTTCGCTTCGATGCGATTTTCAATCAACGCTTTTGCTCCGCCACCATACCATTTTCCCTCAAGTACACAGGCGGTCCCTGCCCGACAAGCTGTTCATTTCCTTTAACCCACTCGACTTTGCGATTTTGCCCTTGATTTTGACACGAGCACCACCGCTTTCTATCTACCTGTAGGCTTATCTTCTGATTTCATTCCCAGCCATGTTGCTGTACACCGGGAGCACACATCGGATGCGGCGAAGGTTCAAATCAGCCACGGGATGATGGGAAAAGCGAAAAAAGGGTACCGAAAGAGAAAAAAAGCTGAAAAGAAATCAAATAAACCTTCAACAAAAGTGGAGAGGGTTAGGGAAAGTTAGGGGCGTGAGAAAACTCTCCACCACAAGCACCAGCCGGTGGTTTCGCATCTACAACTCAGCAGCCACCCACGAACGTTACGAATGGGCTGACAGTGGGATTGCACGAAGAACGCACAAGAACGCACCACCATATGGAAGATATGGGGAAAAAAGGACTCCGATTCCCAGACATCCCGTTTCGCTCGGTTATACCTTACCGTGAGTGCTTCGTTTGTGAAGAGGGAACACAAAAAAAGTTGGTGAAAAGTTTAATCTCACTGACAGTATTCTTAGCCTTTACCGCACTCAACTTCTCGCCCCGAATGGGGATATTCTCATCCTTGTCGGTCCCTTCACGATGGTAAAAAATAAACGCTCCACTGCGGATACTCAAACCGGTCGAGCAGGGCGGCCATTTGCCGTAGCCGTTGAGATTGTGTCATGCGTTCGATTGTACTCCCGGTACCGTGCCCATCATCGATGGCCACAGTCTGTTGCTATAACAGTTTTGTTTCGCAATCGCAGCCTAACTCGGCCAGACATAGAGAACGCGAAGACTCCGAAGGAACCGGACCGGAAATGACACTCTCCCCAAGCGTACCGAACACTTCCGGGAACGGTCTTATCCTAGGGCAAAACTATTCCCGGGTTTCGGCATCGTAAGCGATTAGAAAAACCACATTTCATAAGAACGATGCATCCCGGGCGGCAGATTAGACTTGGTCAAGTGGGCAGTGCTGAAACTTGTAGACTTAAAATACGCACCCGGTTTGGGAAGGTTTTGTATAATTCTTAGAAATTTGAAAAGTCTGAAAGAAGAGCTGTGAAATTATTATTCACCGATCGAGAGCTTAAGACTTTCGTACGTTTGTAGCATCGGCTGCTCGGGCCATTAGTTTTATCATAGTTTTAAGTCAGGGAACTATTTCGTAAAGCGTCTATGATTCATACCCCTGAGATTTTGTTGGAAGAAAATGTTCAAATGCTGTTGGGTTCTATCGTTTGTGGTTTGTGGTTGGCGATAGTTTTACGCACAGCCTCGCCAACTGAACCACTGACCGAAATGAACAAAGGACTTAAAGATGGAAACAGATTGCTTTCCTGCTGAAGGCATTTATACGAATCGGCAAATGTTTCGCTTTTGCTGAAGAATGTGCTAGAGTATGGCTAATGCATTTATTCATGGCATTAGTACGGACTTGATTTATATGAAACGTGTAGATCATAAGGCGTTGACGGAGCTTTCAGGATCGAGACTAAAAATGTGGCATGCCTTCTTGCATTTTAATCATCCGTAAGCTCCCGTGCCGCACGGTCCTTGCACACGGCGCCTCAAACACTTAAGGCAGGCGTCTGGCACAAGGCACCGGAGCAACGTTTGGTGCCTCATTTTATCTAGGCTCGTGTAGGAGTATTTTCCTAGAACTAGCACACCATTACCCGGATGACCGAACGGTCAAGAGTTGTTTACTCACTACCGGAGCTGCTTTGAAGAAAACTAACAAGAATCGTCCCCATCTAGCTGCAAAACCGTACCAAACGAAGGAAAACCTGGGGCCATAATGAGACGCTTGCCCGGCGACAGCAAACGCTAACGTTTTGCTCCCTTTCTCTCTCTCTCTCTCTCTCTCTCTTTCTCTTATTTGGCTTATTCCTTCCTCCCAGGCGTGTGACTGTCAAGCGCAGGAACGGGAATACATTAGGACCGTTTTTAATTTCCCTGCAGTCCCCGGACAACAGCCCCAAGACTCCCGGCTTTGAATCCACCGAGCATACTGCATTGAGAATCCGCCAAGTTAGAAAAAGCTCCCGCCTCCCTTTCCTCGCCCGAAACCGGCATACCGAAGGTCCCGGAGCAACGAAAGATTAATAAAAATTAAAATTCCACCACTCGAGTTTCACGTAACCGCAGCCAGTAAGCGCAAAGTTCCCCCCGGGACCAATGGCTTCCGCTGAAAGGGATTTTATCACTTTTGCTACCGAGACACAGCCGGTGCTCAGTTCCTTTCGGTTTCCCCGTGCCGGGAAGTTTTGTTCGGATGTGGCACGAGCGCGCGCGCGAATGAAGCGAGAAAACTTCCCACTTCCCGGCACGAAAGTGGACGCGCGAAGCCAAAGGCACCAGGGGAACCGTGGCACAAAGATTAAAAGCTTTGAAACTTTACCAGCTGCCCGGCTGAGTGCAACGTTTTGCCGGAGCGGAGATACTACCCGTCAGCAAACGGTGTGTACGTTCGGTTCGTTTTGACTTCAAACGAAATGAGTATCGGTGTCGAAAGTGTTGCAATTGCAACTAGCCACCATGGATGGTTTTTGCCGCAAGGAAACAAGTGAAATGGAAGTGGCCTTTCTAACGAGCGTTTCATTTGGAAGTTTGTTTATGGTTCGCTAGTGCATTTGGGTTTGGTAACCATAAACGTTGAATATTAGTAAGGAAACAATAAAACGATTGTTAATTTATGCTTGCATTTACTTCATGTTTACAAAGTTATAATTGGAAATCTAGCTGATACAATTTTAAATATTTAGCATACAACTGCTGAGCTGCTGAAATTCATGTAACAAAATGTTTTTATCGTATTTACTCAATAGTTCTCCAATTGGCTTTCTTAATTTTTTTTTTCATAATTAACTGAGACTGAGAGCAACCAAAAAAAACATTATTCGTACGATAGAAGCTACAAAGATTACTAAAAGTAGTACTAAGAAACAATGATTGCAGACGTATAGGAGTTTCAAACTCGAAAAGCAAAGTCTCCCGTAGCTAAGCTACGTATGTCTCCCAGGTACGTCTATTACCCAGATATTATAGACATTACCTAGTAAAACATTGAATCATCAAGATTATCATTCCATAGTCTTATTGAGGTAAGTGTTACTTGTAGCTATGTAGTAAACATTATCCTGTGTGGGTTGTAATTGTTCCAGCACTGGGCTAGTACAATTGAATTGGAAGATATGATATAAATTTGATGCAAATATAAGGAAATTTGAATGAACATAAGAGTACACTATAGGTGGTGTAGCCCCATCGCGATTGGTTTCTCAAACGATCGATAACAAAAAAAGAGTAAATTATTGAACGAACTCACTGTTGTTAGTATATTTGAAAACAGAGCAGCTGCATCTCATTGATATGTTCTTCAGTGGTTTTCATGTTTATTTGAAACGTCGTGTCGTCGACGTGTGGAACGTCGGATGTCGTACGACGGTAAACAATCCTCAACTCTACAAGAATTTGAAGGGAGTTCTTGAAAACATTGTATATAGAAGATATTTCAGGAACGAATTCGACGACTTCAGTATTATGAATCTTTTTTTTGCCGTTTGAATCAACTTTTCAGCCAGGGGCTTTTTTTTAAGGAAAACGCGATTTTGTGGCTAAAGGTTCACAGATAAAGCTTACAAAAAATAAGATGATGGATTATTTAGTTTTCTGCATCTGTTTTTCTCCAACATAAACACGAGAGTTATCCGAATACGTGACACGTTTCATTTAATAAAATTTAGCTCGCTACAATAAAAATTGCTTCACAAGCTCGTTGTAGCATAATGAGATAGGAGATTTATGCTCAAAATAGCAAAAAACTCCCGTTATGTTCAAATCTGCTCAAAAAACCATATGACCAGCTCGGGAAAATCCTTCAATCTACTAATTAAAAGAAGATATCACAATACTATCAATGAAGAAACTACAGTACCACCCGGTGTGTAATGGCACCAGCAGCTTCGTACGTTGTCCTTCTCAAATATATGAATTCCCCGATCGAAATCCACCCCTGATGGTGTCAAATTTGCTCGCAAACTAATAGCCCAGCTAAATGCAACAATCAACAACGATTATCTGCGGTGCTGCGAATATCGGCACGGCATGTGTGCCGTCCAGAACCCGAAAGCTTATCGAGAGGCTTACCACCATTTGTCTCCTTTAGGATTGTCGTTTGCTACAGCATCTCCTTCCAAGATTTTCGATACAAATAGCCGGCACTCACGGTGCTCTACGGGGTGTCTTTAATCCTAGAGCGCCATTAAAACAAACGACTCGTGTCGTGTTTGTGCCATGTGTTTGAAGTTCTTGACCGGACCTGTTCAGGGTGGGCCCTGGCGAGCTACCAGCTCATCTTTCTTGCTTTGCATAATTGGGACACATTCTTTGGCAAGCAGCAGAATTCAGAGAATCTAGCTAATGGATATTGCGTGTGCTTTCATCTGTAGAGAGATGATCAGGACACACCAAAGAGCCCGTCGTACTACAAACTTCTGGCACGGACTTTCGTTAATAAAGGCTGCTGCGATTGATTCTTTTGGTAAAAAGATGCTAAATGAATCCGCCCAGAGGCGTATTTAATGCCAAAGAGCCATTCCCCAATCACCATTTCCTCATGGGTACAGGTGAACGTACAAATAATTATCGCTGCTACACTTATCGGTTCTAATTTATAGATATAACCCCCAAAATGACCACTGGGAGAGACACCGTTTGGTGCTTCCCATTTAGATGCCGTCCGAATTGTTCGTAGCTGACCCGACTCGGAAGGAATATCCAACAGCAACGAGCTAGTGGAAGATCCCTGGTGGAATATGTTTTTGATTTATCTTCACCACGCTTTCAGCTTACGCTGTGCGATGAACATGAACCCATTCGGACGTATGCCACCAAGCACTGGAAGCGACGAACGTGTCCTTCGTAAACCCAGCGCCACTCGGAGACTAATGGCTTTCCGGGGGATAATTTCGAAATTATTTTCTCTATTTCCTGCCACCTTGCCACACCTGCACCGACACCGCACCGCAATGGTTAATGGCTAAACAAATGGTGAAAATACGCTCCTTCACCCAGGGTTGTCGCTGTGCAACTTTTACATACGGTGCAGATTTATGCTTCATATGACTAAATATCCCGAACCTGGTTCCTTCGGCGCCTGCCCTACTCATATTTAACCCAACGGGGTGCTTTACAGTACTGGGCGACACCACTTTAACGACAAGCACCACCAGTGGAAACCATAAAGATGATGATGACGGCGGAAGGAAGCCAATTTTCATAAAAATTCAAATTTGCCTCCATTGAATTTGAGAACCATATGAGAGTGGAACATTTGTCGTTTCCTGGTAGGTTGGCACGGCGTTGCCTCGGTAGCATTTGCTACCTTATCACGAGCGCGTATTTGTGGCCTCTTGTCGGAAAATGGCACGAAACGAAACGAAGAAAAACTATACATTTGAGCAAACGGTGGGACGCCACCATCCCGTCAGCCACCCGGCCACGGTTTATGTTGCAAGCGTATATTACACCAGTTTGACATTTCGAGCCGCATGTCGAACGGAACGCGCAAACGAGCCCACGTGCCCAAAAGCCTATCAAGAGCAGGCGACCAATAAAGAGTTGGTGCCGAAAATGGAACGAACATTTTCTCGAGACTTTCCATTGAAGCCCAGCCCTTTCATCGGCGTGGTTGGGCAATTCCACTCGGGGAAAAATAAAACCAAGTACAAATAGCGCGACTCACCGTTTTCGGTGAGCGTGTTTTGTACGGTGTCTTGAATGAGAATAATGTGTTCGCTCCTACCGGAGGAGGGTTGATTTCGTCCTGCCGATGGTATGAATGTCCTACCCCATGAGAATGTTGACGAGTGGATGTAATTTATTTTCTCGTTCCCTATTTTTAATTGTAAAGTGTGCTCTTTCATCATTTATAACGTCACTCTGGAAGGCGCTTTCCATGCCAGCCAGGACGACTCAGCTTCTGTCATTTTATAATAAGGCCGCCATATTTGTATTTAATTTTTGTATTTAATTCACGTAAGAACGGTCGAAATCAATATCAAAAACGGGTTGGAAAGATTGTTAGTGTATCCTTCATATGCGAGTGTACCTCAGTTCAATTACTTGTATGCTATAATTATGTAGCCAATATTTTTATCAGTATTTTTAAGTACTTCCTTGCCTAAAGTAAAAGTTGTGATAAAAAGTTGTTGGGGAAATCGATCTGACTTTTATCGTAGAATCGTTTATCGTTTTTTTTATTGTTTATATTCTATTTAGTGTCGATGCATATCATGGTAGTCGAGGAATGTGTCGGTTCTTCCATACATATACACTTACTGACTCGTGCATGACTGACTCGTGGCGTTTTCTGCAGGCAACTAGCGATTTATAGAACTGTGAAGTGATTTTATTTTTTGTTTGTTTACTGTATCTATCTATCTATCTATCTTATCATGTCCGCTAGTACTTTGAGTTATTTTTTCCTATTTAAAAAAATATATAATAATCAATAACAAAATGCTTACGCATTTTTTAAAGATGCAAAAAATGTGTGCACGTTTAAACTGATTAAATATTTTGAAACAAAAGTTCTATCCGGAAGAAGTTATGTCCGGTATATTTTGAAACAAAAGTCTGCGACACTACTGCCACTTGCATATGGCTAGTTCCACTAATACCTACAGGTAGTTTTAGGGCATTGCCTTCCAAAGCAGAGAATCCAATATTATAAACTAAGGAAGCAGACATATTTTTCAGAAGATCCAGTGGAAGTGTACGTAATTAACAAAATCGTTAAAGCGATACTACAATAGTTGCTACAGTTATCGTTTAGAACTGTTCAACAAACTCATAAAATTAACATGAACATGAGTCATTTTGGATATGCTAAGTTCTACAATAGATAGTCACAAGTAGTCATCATGCCATGTCTTGCATGCCATAAACTAATGGAAGAGAGTTTTCGAACCAATCTCATGGAAAAGAAACTCAAGCTCTACCGAATAAGAGTTTCCAGAATACTCAGACATTAAGGCACCAACGACTTAGATATCAAAGCTCACATTTAATCACCCTCTATGTGTTGCACTTCAGCATCAAGATGGTGGACATCATCTCTGGTACTAAAGCTTCAGCAACTTACAATGTTACAAAAGACATTATTAGCATTTGTTCATGTACTCTTGAAGAATTGCATGACTAGGTTAACATAAAAATCCCAGTGGAGTGGGATAATTTGTGTAACATCCAATTCCCAGAACCTCACACGTGATATTAGCTACTTTATTCGACTACAATATTGATTTTCTATGACATATGCTCTGAAGATCCTTCTTCCATAATCTTTTAGAATAACACATGTATTGACTCAACGATGGGTGTCTAAGACTACACGGAAATGCACACACCCAGATAAAAAAGCTCCTCAAATGCTCCCCCACGTAGCACGTATTTTCCTTCCACGCAATCTTGCAGAACCCTTTGATTGCAGGTGTTAATACCTTTCTTCTCAAGTTGTGCTTGGTACGGTGCGAAGATGATGATTTGTAAAAAGGACTTTTTTTAACCAATTATGTTTCACCTTTTGCATCAACGTTGGCACAAAACGGTGGTAAAGGGTGTTAAACTTTCACCGTACCCGGAGTGTTCCACCGATAACCGAACGGTACCGAAGTGACAATGGCATAACACGAGCCGGTACAACTTTTCGACCGGTTCCTTAGCACACGTGTGCGTTACCAGTTGGCACATAAGGTTGCAAGCGTTGAAATTATGCAAATGTAAACATGAAACTATGTAGATTGCATTACTTCCGGGGAAAATACCGGGTGGAAACGGTAGCGGATGCTACCATTCACTATCCCCCCCCCCCCTACTCCCAACAGTATGTCCGGCGAAGGTGAAACTCTAAACCTCAAAACCCGCTGGAATGTTTACCTCCCCGGGGTGCCACCATTTGCATCCAACCCGGAGCGTTTTGCCACCGGAACGAGCCTCGAGCATGGAGGAAAAAGGTGCGAAATGTTGGAAGCGGCAAAGCAAATTGTTTTTCCCGGACTCTTCGACTGTCGATGAATTTCGGGGAAGCATCCGTTCGTGCACAGTTCGATAAACTTCTAAAATTCACTTCCACAACCGGACGTCCAGGTATGGGCCGGCACACGCAAACACTGCCGCACCGGGGGCGGATAGTTTATAAACCGGATAAAAACATGTTTGCATAATTTATCCCGATTCTCAAATCTGCTTAGCTGGACAGGGATTGTGCAGGGCCACAGGTTCGTAGGGTGCGTGCAGGGCCGGGCTAGGAAGCAGTGATAAAAGTTAGCCCACCCACTGGCCCTCTAGTGTGGGGTTGGGGTTTCCTTTCTCTATTCGCTTGCCAGCGGCATATCCCGAAAGGCTGAAACACATACGCGACCTTCTGTGCAAGCTATGGTTTGTTTGAATGTTGTTTAATGATAATAAATGGCTTTAAGGTTTATCTGCAACACGGTCCTTTTTTCTTATTAGATTGACCGTACGAGGTATAATATGTAAAATAAAATATTTAAGATGTAGAATGGACTCTGCGTGAGAGGTTTTGTTTTTCTTGCGCGGCTTTGTTGCTTGTTCTTAAACATAAGTAACGTGTAGTTTACTAACTACAACTGAGCTAAATAGCCGAATTTGAACTATAAATAAGAGATGACAAGAATTTTCGAAAAAAAACATTTTACTCACTGAAACGCCATCGCTGTTTACCTGAAGGGTGAAAGGCATGTTATAATTTGCCTAACTTCAGGCGTATTTCTACGTTTTTTGTTGCTTGATAACTATGCCCATCTAACTTTTTCCTTCGCGGAGAGCCGGTGTTCAATGAATTGATGCACCCAAACGTTGCTTTTCCCTTAGTGTTAGATTGAGAAATTATTTCAAACTACTGACGACGTTTGTCACATGTTATGATAATAGTGTAAAACGTATACACAATTGATTTATTTGACTTTTTGGTGTGTATAAAAACATCCCTGAATCTCCGTAGAGCAAACGCTCGTTACCGTTTGCATCACTAGAGCAACCGATCGGGCACCGGCAGATCACAGATTGCATTGTGGGACGGTATGGCAGCGACACCGGCCAGCGCAATACCAACCGAGTCCGAGATGGATGTGACCATCATGGCGTACTCGCGCCTGGCCGCCGGCACATCAGTTTGGATGCGGTAGAACGTGTTGACGTACCCGCCACCGCCCAACAAACCCTCCCACAGTATAAGCACGAAGATGATCCAGATCGAGGGTGTGAAGTAGTATACCGCCTCGAAGGTGAAGTACACCACGTTCAGAAACTGGAACACGGCCATTATCCACACCTGCCGGAACTGGATGAGGTTGACCGAGGAGCGTGATATGAATACGCCGATCTGATAGATCACCTGGTACCAACGGTACTGCTCCGACTGTGACAGCCAGATGCCTGGGAAGTACACCAGCTCAAACTATGGCAAATGAATGCAAAAAAGGTGGTTTTTAGCAACTTTGTTGTCCTCTTAACATCATTTTTCTTTCACACTTACCAGCCCTTGGTTGATGTAGTACTCCAGCAGGTACACCAATATCAAAGGTATCATAAAGATAAACAGCGACGGAATGTAACGAATACGCTGGTTCCAGTTCTCAAGCGGTCGCTCCTCCTCTGGCAATGTGTTGTAGTCGATCTCTTCCGTCCTTTCGTTCTTCGTCTCCTCCAGTTCGGCCGGTTTGGACGTGTCCTTGTGACGCAACAGCAACCAAAACGCAGCTGCCTCCAGGCCCGGTACGACCAGCATAATGAGTATAGTAGTCTTTGGCGTCAGACCGAGCCCTGTCAGCCCGGTGTAGGAAAGTGAGCCGGCAATACCGGCCCCGCCCGTCCCGGATGACCAGGTGGAAATAACGTTCCTGCGAAATGGAGCGGAAATCCCCAGCAGGAAATGGACACACTCGTTACAGGGCGCTCATTAAAAACTAATAAAAGCTTTTCTACTCACTTGTTGAAATACGTCGCGTACGCCAGGAACGTAGCTTCACCGAGACCGGACGAGAACGAGGTCGCTATGACGCCGACGAACAGCACCCATTCGACGGTGGCAAACGCCGTAAGTAGAAAGCCAGCGGCAGCAGCCGCCACACACAGGAAAATTCGAATGCTACCATGAAACAAAAAAAAACATCAGAACGAGAGAATTGGGCAATCAAAACAAAACAAAACAAAAAAAAGAACGTAACAAAAGCGTGAGAAAAAGATCCATCTGCAAGCATGACGGCCGAAAGCCGGATTCGGCTGTACTTACTGTTTCGCCAGTGGAAGGAACGATGCAATCGATTTGACGGCCAGTGCCGGCAGTATGTCCGCCAGGAGAATTGCACCGGTCGAAAGCTTGTTGCACGGCCGTGCCTCATAGCCAAACGTAACGTCATCGGCCCGGGCCGTGGTGTTTGCCACGCCGTAGTCATTCTGCATGGAGTGAGGTGGACGAGAAAAAAGGGGGAAAAGTTACACTTAAATCGTTTCCAACCGGTCCATCAACAGATTGAGCGAGCTGCCATTTTCGTGCCGTGTAGTAACAGGGAAAATGTTATTGCAGTACACGCGATGCATGCAGCTGATGCCCGTTGGCTTCCTGAGCACATAGTTGCCAACTCATTAACCGATAGCGAGCAAAACAGTTCATAGGTAAAAAAAACAGACCGAGTGATGGTTTGAACGTGCCATGGGTACCATGGTACATATCTTTTGAAATGTTTTTGCTAAAAAAGTGGCATATTTTGCCTTAAATATTAAATTGCTGTATTATACATTTAGTATTGCAAACATAAACTACAGAAAGTTAAATAAAGCCATTGTGCGGTGAAGGTGAACTTGAAATGAAATTTTAATATTTTTAAAATTATTAGTATCCGTTTTTTAATAGAAATATGAGCAATTCTTAATTATTCTAGTAGTATATTTATCATAAAACCAAATATTGAGTTATTAGTACAAGTTGGGTTAAAACAAGAAAACTCGTAGCTAACTCTTTAAGCAAAATTATTAAATAAAAATTAAATAAATTTCTAAAGCATACTCTAACCAAAGGTAATGTTCTGGATAGCCAATCTACGGAAACTAATCGGATCCATGAAATCAGTTACAACATTTCCAGCAGGACCCATTTACCGCAGCTTTACAAGAGGAACAAACCCATGCGATGACCAGGAAACAGCGACGCGCTAAACAGGCACCGGTATGAAACACCTTCTGTTATTCTACCGCTACCGACATCAGTCCCACGAATCATGGCGATTTTGGAAGTTAAACTCCGCCAAAGCCTACCTTACACATACCCGGTTAGGTGGATGGATTGTTCAACAATAGAACATTAGGGGGGTTGTTTTTCATATTGAAGGTTTGGAAAGCTTTATACTATGGCTCTCTTCAAGAGCGTTGACTTGCAGAGTTGACGTAAGTCTTATCTAAAGACTACACGCGGCAGTGGACTTGTCAGCTTTGCATCATATTCAAACTATGGAGATAATTGTGCAAACGAACCAACTAGACAGGGACCGCCTTTTGCATTACCAGTACAATTCTACCAACAACAATGAAAAGCGTTTATTACGGAAATAGCAGATTGGTTTATTTTAAACTCATAACAAGCAAAACTTATTTTGCGTAATAATTACGACCATTCCTAGAAAAACACAAAATCAACATACATTTTAAACTGGTTTTTGGAGTGATTTAAAAAATTTATTTTTTTTGTATGACGGTATTAGACTTATTTTATCACGTAGCAGGATAGTAAATCACTGCTACGGGGGAGCGGTCCGGAAGGGATTTTGTTCCCGGTCTGTCGTTTGAGAGAGCAGCGTCGATAAAAGTACTCCACCGGGCCGTCTCAATAATTATAATATAATAGATAAACATCCCATCCGGACCGTTATCCCGTAGTGAGGACTGACTATCCAACTACGTGGTATTAATAAGTCTCGTAAGTCAGAAATGACAGGCATGACCGAGCAGGTCGTTAGGCCAAATAAGAAGAAGAAGAAAATAAGAATAGATAAACAATTTTGAAAAGATATTATATAATAATGAAATAATATAAAAGATAAACCATTTTGAAATGGTACGAGCTTTGAAATAAGCTTTGAGCTTGGGTTCGGTGGACGGATCACACGACCGGATCGGTCCAAAATCCTGTCCAACCTTCCGTCCCCCAAAGTATAGTCTTCTTCTTTAGCGTAATGAACTATTCGGTCATGCCTGCCATTTCTGGTTTACTAGACTTATTGATACCACGTAGTTGGATAGTCAGTCCTCACTACGAAAGAAGTCCTCACTACGAAGAAAAAATTGATTGGGTAAATGAATCGTGTTTCGTATATTTCAAATAACACAAGTTAAGGTATATGATTGAATAAAAATTGATCGTTGGCAATGGGTATATCCATGGTATTTGTAGCAACTTTTGGTATACTAGCAACAACTACTATTTGTAGTATAGTTGAGAAACTAATCATATTCGAGGTTTGATGTTCTGCAATTCAATTCAGTTTCGATTATTTGATATATGCCATCATACGAAAAGATAATATATGCTGCCTGCCTTAAAAATTCAAAAACGCAAAACTTCTCACGAAATTGTGCTATATCAATATTTAAGCAGCTGATCCTAAACTATACTCAACATTTACCCCCTTAACATGCATTTAATGTTAAGACCATGCATGATAGGAGGTGCCATGTTGATATAATGACTGTCATTTGGCTGGAATTTATTTTTAAAGATTCTAACGTTTTCGAATCCCTATACCCCAAGACAATGATGCTAAACGATGTCCACAGCAATTACTATAAATGAGAATGAGCCTTCACCGCATCCGTTCGGGTAACCCGTATCATTTTGAATGCTTTTTCAACGGTCAAGTTTCTAGAATAATGTGTACAAATAAATTTGCTAAATATAACAAATTCAAAATTTTAAAGTTTTGGAAATTTCAATTTCAAAATACGTGCAATCCGTGCGTAGAAACGAGTTACCGTCGTCAATTAGTCGTTTAACATGAAATGTTTAATTAAAAAGTCTCGATCTCCGAATTGTTGTTTCCCCTTCTTTACGACGTTTACAATTAAAGTTCAACCGATATCCTCCTAACAGTAATAGACAAGGCTGAAGTTTCACTTCTTCTTGTTGCTGCAATGATGAAGCAGTAGTAGTAATAGTATGAATGGAACAAGGAAGTATAGCATTCAAACATCCCTCAAAAAATAACAATCAGGATCCCGAGGATGGGGAGATAGTAATTCAATTTACCAATTTATCATTCCAATCTTATCCATAACACTAGGCCAGCTCCTGCTTTGCTGCCGTTATAATCTTATCAAATATAAAAGCAGTACCTCTCATGGAGGATGTTTTACATTGCAAGAAGGCTCCCTTACAATGTCATTCACGTTTCAAACAGATGTAAAATATTTCAGATCTCCCATAAGTATTAGGGTTGAACGCTGTACTGTAGCTAGTCTTGTTATTATTCACTTTAATTTGCCTTTATCTTATTACACCCTCTCGCAGACCAACTGATAAACTGTCAATCGTATCATACTGATAGACCCTCAGACAAGCCCGTCGTTAAACCTTGCACAGTAGGAGCGACCGTTTCTGTAGGCCGATCACGCCAGCGCACTTCATAAATAGCTCGGCATGTCTCGCACCATCAGGGTTAAGGTCCGGTTATCAGGTAGCTGAGGAAGGCCGAGACATTGAGAAGGCAAAGAATTGGCTAATCAATCATTCAATAAACGCATAGTGTCATCGTGCATGGCAATACAGTGGTGCGTAATGACACCACGTGATGATCTTCATGACAAACCTACATACACGTGTTTGGAAGTAAGCTTTCGGTAGAGGAATTCCCCGATTTACAAGCGCCAGCTCATCGACCCACTAACACGCAGAACCTTCATAGCCCGCCTTAATTCCCTCGCCCGTTGTTTTGGACGATCGGTCAAAACACCTGCGAAACGTGCACGTTTGTTTGCAAATAAAACGAGTAGTTAATACTACTACTACGTGCACCTCGCAAACTCGCATGATTGTAGAAAAACAAACGCTCACTCAAACAGACGCATAGATCGTTGAGTGTCTAACGCATCGGACCGCTGATACCGTCCCCACTCTGACACTTTCACTACTCACCAGCATTGCACTCTTGGCGTGATCATCACCATCTCCCTCCAGATCTTTGAGAATATCGTGTGCAGCTGTCAGCATCACCACATACCCGTAGTTGTTGCACAGTCCCAGTATCCAGTATGCCACCAGATCACGCCATAGACCTTTGTCTTTCGGTTTCGCCTGTTCCGGATCGTCATCCGTCAGTGGCACAACCGACGGAGACGACGCTTCACCGATATCGGTCATTATAACGCTGGTTTTTGCTCACACTCAGGGCACTTTGTTTGCCTTTCTTCAAGGCACGTTTGTTTCTGGACGGTTGCTATCAGTTGAACTGCACGAACTCACACACGCATACACAATTTATGGCCTTTTTCCTTTGTTACAAGCCTGTATCGAAACTGCAGCTACGGTGGCGACAGAACAGTTTACCATACATTGCCCTATTTTACCCGTAACCCGTACCGTCAACGCGTTCACCACAGCAGAGTCGAGCCCCTCTGCTGAGTCGTTAATGACCTCGAAGGTCGTTCGCCTTGGAACAGCACCAGCACCGATATCGCAATCCACTCAGACCGAACGCACTCGAGCGACTAACGGCGACGCACACAATCCGTCGAAGTTGCGGCCACTTCCAATAATCGAGCCGGTCCAACGAATTGCCGCGAATCACACGCACACACTGTATATGCCGATCGACTGAGACCCCGCATGATTAAGGCTAGCCTGCGACGCAGGGTGCACAGTTGCCGATGAGTGAGTTACGAACGTCCGATGATGATTGGTTTCGGCTCGAAGAGAACCACAAATTATTGCCAATTCTTTCTTATCAGTGAGTTTAACCGCGGCGAACATTGTGCGATGGTAAGTCGCGTTTGGTGAAGATTGGTACATAAAACACGTGGTGTTCTCAGCGTACGATCACAATCGCCGCAATGCATTATGAAGCGCAAGAAAAGAATGGGGAATAGTCTTCAATTGCACCGAAAAGCAGATGACACACAACTAATAATTTAATACATTTTTCAGCAATACTTTTTCCTTACTTTTATGAAATTTTTGAGCAAATTGCCATTTGAATGCTAGGTGTTATCATCATTTTAAGCAGTTACATTACTAGACGTGCTAGAAGTGGTGTTAATGATAATAATGATTACGATTTATAATATTGTACTTAATATATAATATTGAACTTAAGAATAATAACTTACAAGGGCTCGTTTATGAAGTCGTCACATTTCTGACATCATTTTCTGAGTCCTAGTTGTGGTAGGGTGCGTTTGGTGATAAATCTTCGATTCAAGGAATGAATCATGCAGCGTCTCGAAGTTCTGTTGGAATTCTGACATCGAGCGACTTGAACATCGAGAGAAAAACATTTAAAAATAAAAAAAAAACACAATATATTGTACACCGGGGCGGCCCGGTGGTTTAGTGGTATCGGCGCTGCTCTCTCACACGACAGACCGGGACCAAAATCCCATCCGGACCGCTCCCCCGTAGCAGTGATTGACTATCCTGCGACGTGGTATAATTAGTCTAATACGGCCAGGCCGTCATACAATAACAAAAAAAAAATTGTACATTTTGTAAAATCACTATATATTTGGGCTTCGATAATCGTGGCACGATTTTTACCCGATCTCTCCAATTCTTTGGCTAAACGGATAAAATCGACATCTCTGACCATGATAGAGCTCGACTGGGAAGCAGAGTATAAGTTGACGGCGACTATCTCGAGATAGTAGCGGAGTACTGCTATCTTGGAACGATAGTAACATCGGAAAACAACATCACTAGCGAAATCCGATGGCGCATTGTTCAGGGGAATCGTGCCTACTATGGGCTCCACAAACTCCGGATATCCAGATGACTCCAGCTGCGCACGAAATGCGCCATATATCGCATACTAATACGTCCGGTAGTCCTCTACGGATACGAGTCCTGGACTGTGTTGGTGGAAGACGCCGCTTGCCATTGCGTACGGAGTGTGCTTTAGACTATCTTTTGGTCACAGTGAGCTCGATGGCTGGACCAAGTGGAGTCCAAACTGAGGGAGATCCAATGCAGCCATGGATGAAGAGATGCAGCCTTGTACCGAGCTTCCTGTAAACGGACTGGCAACCAGGCCAGTTTAGAAGAAGAAGAAGATTGTACACTGAAGGTAGACTGGACTGTGAACTGATGGATCAAATATCTCGATAAAAGTTAGAAAAATGTTACGAATTCTTAAACGAACTGGAAAGCATCAACCGAACTCATAGATGGGATCAAATACATCAAAGCTAGCAGCTGCCATGTAGTTATCCAGAGATTCTAATGGTAATGGCAGTGAGTTAAGTGCTGGCAGAAGCTGAAATGAAATATGTTAAAAATAGGTAATTGTAGTCGATTTATGCTCAGCTCAACAAAATGAATTCTAAGTATAAGTGACTTAATTTTGCCTATAACTTCTAAATCAATCTTCATCCCCTGTTCTATACGTTACGGGGCAATTACAAAAGTTCCAGATTAGATCCAGCTCTAGAACAGTTTTGAACTAAGTAATGAACTAGGTAGGATAGACGCAAATTTAGTATTGAAAGCCTGAAATTATTACATGAAATTAAAATGACAGTGCCAAACGAACAATCAAACGCGGAACACTAAATTTTGGGCACTTCGAAAGAATCTTTTTTGCACGGAGTGAACATTCGTGAGATTTCTCTCATTTTTTATGAGGAAAAAGGCGCTAATTAATATTAATGAGCATAAGTAGAACAGTCCAAATCCTAAAGCTATACTTATTATTAATTCTTAACAATTTACAATACCGTATAAATATCCATAAAGCTCAATATTACCGGTATCTGCACCACACAGCAATAGCAAGTACAAAACATTATCGAATATTCTTTGTTCCCACTATCATTATGGAACCGCTAACTACCGAAAGCTATACAATGGATAGCTGGACACGTAATAAATATGTTCAAAAGCATGATTTATCATACAGCCTAACGCTAACACCATTTATAGGGAAAATAATTAGATTCCTTTTCATTGGCCCAACCAACCAAGGGTGCGTAACACATCCAGCCACAGTAAATCCTGCCAGCCAACCAACGTGATAACAAATTAAACAGAAGCTCCTTGTTGCGGCCAGGCACGGTATCGCTATTTACACGATCATAACCGGAATGTGCTCGGTATTGTGATATCAACATGCTCAAGCACCACCAATTTGCCCGTCGTCGAGATTGTCATTAATTAAATTCTTTACCTTTATTCGCACCATTCGCCAATGTCCGCCCGTGATGGATCGGTGCGCTAAGTAACGCACCTTTACACTCGGCGTGGCACATGGCGTAGGCGAGACTTTGAAGATTTCTGCGCTGCGTCCATCCCCTTAACCGCTAACCATCCCCTTAACCACTTTATAAAATACACCGGAAGCGAACAAAGTATGTGAAAGCACTGCACTGGAATCTGCAGGTCCCGCTACTGCGTCCCCGTACTGCGTTGTCGCACGAAAGTATGCAAAACTTGCTCCTTTCCTTTTGATACCGACCGCATGAAATGTTGCACATCGTCGGGGTGCATTTTTTTGCGCGTGTGTGTGTGTTACTCTCGAGCATCTGTACAAAATGCACCATGCAACTGTGCACCACCGGCGACAGATACACGGCATACGGTTCTTGTTCTTGCTTGCCACATTCGGCAAAACCGACATGCCTATTCAGTTCTGAATGTGCCCCGTCTACACGGAACTGGAAGTTCGTTTTAATGTCAACCCTTTGGCAACACGGGGAGGTGCTGAGGCCTGGACACAGGACGTACATGCACAGCATCAGCTGCAATCTTCTTAGCGAGAATATTATTTCCCTGATTGAAGGCGGTCCGTGGCGCCGGTATGCAGAGAACGTCAGTTTCGATATTCAGTTCACTACCTCCTTTACTACTGATGTGACATGTGAGCGTGAGTTTACTCGGAACTATGCGAGAGGAAAAACTTTTCGCCTTCCTCTGCGCTGGTGGAAGAAATCCCTCCCATACCCCTTACATCCGTACTCTCCCTCCCTTGCTGTACCGAGCGAGGGAACGGTTGAGGGTGGATAGTATATTTTTAGCACACGATGGCCTCCGAAGGGGATTTATTTGCGTGGGTGAATAGACACACGGCACAGCATTGTGGAATGAGGACGATTAGCGGGGAGCAGTGAAATAACGAAAGAGGAAAGTGTCCCATAACGGTCACAGTTTTTGCCGCTTGCAGAATCCTCGTCCGGACTACGTTACAATCACTAAGGCGACAAATAGCTGCACCTTTTACTGTATTTCATATTTTACGTATTTTTTTCCACGCTACCATGGCAAAAGTTCCCGAAAGTGTTTCAGCAGTAGTTACATTCCGGTTTCCGCCATTTATTTACAGCGCCGTACTGGGTGATATTGAGTGTATGAAGTTTGAAGTGACGCCTAGCATAAGTGGGTTTACGACGCATGGCATCCTCATTATAGTATATGAGCCATCTACATTAATGTAAATTGAAAAGATTATAAATAATGGTATGAAACTATGTGGTCTTGGTCCATTGAAGATGTGTACATTTTTTTTAAACTTATTTAGAGGGTACAAGGGTGTTGCAACATTCCCGTCATTCCTGCATTTTCCATATAAGTAGTTAAGTAGATACAAGACGCGCGTAGATATTTAGAGTAAGTAAAAATTACATGATTCCCAAAAATGCAGTAAGAAGCAATGTGTTTAAAATGGCGACAACTCAGATACATGTTTCGCCTCTATTAACTGTAACAAGTCTCTGAACTGTTTCTAATGCCCTTTTGATAGCTCATGAAAACTCCCCACAGATACGTTCACTTACAAGTGAAGATAGAAGGAAAATGACAGTAAATCTATTCCAATGTATTGCCCGTACGTGGTCCGTCTCTGTTAATTAAGCCAAGTATTTGAGGATCTCCCGACAACTGCACATAGACCTCAGCTAAACTGTACACAGAAAAGCTTCTACCATGGAAAGAATTTTAAAATGGGCATGAGTCTCCCATAATGAAGGAAATCGCCTGGAAGTATGCAATAAAGTTATTACGAAGGAAATCGCCTGGAAGTATGCAATTATCAGAAATGTATTTAAACGCCAAAGATATTCAAAACGTAATCTGAAACTAAGTAACTGTTGAATTCAGGAGCTGTATGCACCACATTCTTCTCAGATGCAGTAAACTAAAATTACGTAATACACTAATGGTTTGTATTTATTATTCAATTATCCTGTATCTTCGAGAAGCGTGTGTTTTAAGTTAGCATAATGTAGCTTTTGCGTTACAATATTGAACAAAGTGGAGCAAGTTCGAAAAGAACAGTGCTTCAGAAAAACAAATCTTGTGGGTAGTTATGGGAATTCTATATTTTCAGTATTAGGTATTTTGATTCATATGTGTACTACAACGTAAATCGTGATTAGGGAACAATTTCCAACAGAATACTAAATTTCTGAAAAATGAGCCAACAGGCATTGTTAACCTGTCATCTTTCTCTATAGTAATTTACCGTACAACAAATTACGTGCACCAAAACTACAGGCTCATTGATCGTCGTAATTAGGATCATCAAATACCATTGAGAGAGTTCTAACGCACCTGCTCGTGCATTAAGTTGAGTAGAAATTATTAATATGAAACCTTGCACCGATTCGTACGTGAAACGTTCCCAATGCTGTAAATTGAACTTTCGAACCCAACCCACTATCATCAATATTTGGTTTCATACTTTGGAGTGCTCTGGTTTCAAATCTGGATCAAGGTTAGAAGGTGCTAGCCTGAGCTTCTGCCGGATGGGGCGTACATTTAACCCCCCACACCCACTGTTCAGATAGGGGAGAGATCAAATCCCTTCCGGCAGATGAGCATCGAGTGTAATACGACGCTTACTATGCATTTTTAATGAAGAAATATCCCTACGCAAAGGGTGCATGCATCCCATGCAGTACACCTCAATCAAATGCTTCTAAAACAGCGTGGAATTACCACATGGTTTGGCACCGTTCAGCATTACAGTGCCGCACTGCCGACAGGGAGAATTTGAAATAATCCAATTACGCAGAGGTATGCTTTTGGAGAAAATTTTGTAATTACGAGAACGAAACAACCCAAATATATAGTAGTGCTTATTCCATTCCTATGGGAGAGATGTTTTTTGTTGTCAAATATTCTTCGAACTAATTTCTCTACAGGAATTTTAGACACGTGTTACTATTAAAACACCTTATTCTCTAAAATGGTTTGAACATATTCAAATGTATGTCAAATGTTCTGTGATAATAGTTAGTGAAATGAGTTTTACATAATTGTTAATGAAGGAGTAGTCCATAAAATACTGGTTTGATTATACTAACGCCAAAGAAATAATATACACCTCGAAGTATGCAAAGTGTTGTATTAATTAACAACAGGTACTTCGCACAGATGTTCTAACAGATAAAGACCAAAATGTGTAGTACAAGGCTACAAACTCTTTGCATACTGTGCATACTTTTTGTAGCCAGGACATAAACCATTAAATTTATGTGTTACTGTAGTTTTTGGCGTACGCTTGTCTATTTTTTGTGCAATCAATTGTACGAGGTAACAGCAAACTTTATCAACGTTGTTCGAACGACTTGCATCATTTGATTTCATTTATATGTACTATTTATTCATTTTGCAATCTACCAATAGAACAATGAGGAGTGTATGTTCTAAAACATAGGTGACCCGCTTGAACTAAACTGTCAAATATTTATACGTCAAAATGTGACTTGTGTCGTGACCCGGTTTCCGTTGAAATGTCTGAACGCTGAAAACAACAAATCATCTTTAACCCCACAAATCCGTGTTTCGTCGGTCATCTATCCTGTTTGTTGAGTTTCACGCAAATTCGTTCACAATTAACACGAACTGTACGTGTAGTTAAGCTCTTGAACACATAAACCGGTACTGGGAAGAAAATGTCTCGTGGAAGTAGTGCAGGTTTCGATCGTCACATTACGATCTTTTCGCCGGAGGGTCGTCTCTACCAAGTTGGTATGTATTGAAATCGTTTGTACCTGTGCTCGTCATTACGCTTTAGGTGTAACAATTCGTCCATCAAACACTTTTTTTTGCAGAATATGCCTTCAAGGCCATCAACCAGGAGGGCCTTACGTCGATTGCGATGAAAGGAAAGGATTGTGCGGTGGTAGCGACCCAGAAGAAGATCCCAGACAAGCTGATCGATCCGGCAACCGTGACCCACCTGTATCGAATTACCCGTGATATCGGTTGTGTTATGACCGGTCGTATAGCGGACAGTCGGTCGCAGGTGCAGCGGGCACGATATGAAGCTGCCAACTGGCGGTACAAATACGGCTATGAAATTCCGGTCGATGTACTCTGTCGCCGTATGGCGGACATTTCGCAGGTGTACACGCAGAACGCCGAGATGCGACCGCTCGGCTGTAGCATTGTGATGATCGCATACGATCCCGAAAATGGACCGGCCGTGTATAAAACTGATCCGGCTGGCTACTATTGCGGCTATCACGCCATTTCGGTCGGTGTTAAGCAAACGGAAGCGAACAGTTATCTGGAGAAGAAACTCAAGCGTAAGGCCGACTTCGGCGAGGAGGAGACGATCCAGTTAGCCATCACCTGCCTGTCCACAGTGCTGGCCGTTGATTTCAAGCCAACCGAAATAGAAATTGGAATCGTGAGCAAGGAAAAGCCAGAATTCCGTACTCTAACCGAGGACGAAATCGAAGTTCATTTGACGGCGATCGCTGAGAAGGACTAAGCCACCACGTTCCTTTTTTTCCGAGGGAAATCTTTCTACGTACAGTGGGGTTGTGGTTCTTCTTACATTTGTATTTCTTTTCCATTACATTCAGAATAAACGCGAATTGTAAGAAATTACTTATGCTAGTTTATTATTTCCTTCGAACCGCTTCACTTTCCTGCAGCTGTTGCCTGTGGATTGCGAAGCACGAGAATCACCGAATCGCCTCGAAGGAACATCTTCGAGATGAATCTATCCTTGTTCACTGGCTTAACCTTCTTTTTACCCTTGCCGGTTCGCGGAACTTCGGTCCACATTTCCTTCACGTTCTCCAGCACCATGTTGCAGTGGCGATCGAAGGCTTTTACGCGCCCGAGCAGTTTTTTGTTGTTGCGGCAGTTTATCAGAACCTGAGTGTTGTTTTTCACCGACTGCGTTAGCACCGAAAGTGGACCGGTGTTAAATTCTTCCTCCTCTTGTCTCGCCAGCTCCTCGGGGGTTAGTTCCGATTTTGGTTTCGCCAACGCCCTAAAAGCATATGGGATATGCTATTATTTAGTAAAACGTTGTTTTGCCATTCGTAGCGATAATGTACTTACATTTTAAAAGGATCAGAATCTTTTCTAAACTAGCAGTGTGATGCGGTGCTGCTGGTTTTTTTCTGTTTGTTTGACAGTTCTGATGGCGTCCATAGCCGCCACCGATTTTAGCCGCCCATGTAAATGACAGCTGTTAAAAACAGCCGTTCACCGCATGACGCTCTTATTTCAACGCGTAGTGCTCTTTTGTCATCCAACAGTTGCGTGTTTCTTTTTTGACTGATTCAAGTAAATAAACAAAATTAAAGGAAAATATTTTATATTTTAAACGAACAAGAGCTAAACAAGACGCACGTATCGTCGCGGTGAAATAATTAGAAATAACGCAGTAAAAGGTTTTCTTTTCGCGCCTTATTATTCAGACACGGGTGAGATATCCATGTTTGTAGAACGGTAGTGACTCCATGTTGGTCAGTTGCTTGATCTTCGATCGCTCCAACGCTACGCTCGGGACCAAATGGCAATTGGAACGTCTGTGAAGTGGAAAAAAGATTAAATATCTACGAATATAAACATCTTCCGAAGTACGGTAAGCGTTTGTTCTTACTTATGGATAGGCTTTTCCTGTTGACTCCATGGCCAGGTTTTCTGTAGCTTGATGATCCGTTCCAGCTTTTCGATACGTGACCGCTCTTCTTCGTTTATTTCAGATTCCTCGGACGTGTCCGTTCCTTGCCGCAGCTGTCCATCGTCGTCCTCTCCACGTGACGGTATCGTCTCAAGTACTTCCGACTCATCGAACAGAGACTCCAGCGTGATAGCGTATGCTTCTTCCTCCGTCATATCGCCTTCTTCTGTTGCATCCGTTTGCGTTGGTTCAGTATCGTGTACCAACTCGTCCAGTTCTTCGGATGCTTGCTTAGTGGTGGCCCGAAGCGCTTCCGGAAGTTGTTGTTGTAGCTCGGGTGGTGCAAATTTCGACAAGGTTTGCGTGAGGAAGCTTAGCGTTGCCTGAATTTGCATCGGTATGACGCTGATTTCGTTGAGCTGCTGTTGCATTTGGCGCAGCTGCTGTTCTATCGCCAGCACACTAAGGCTGTCGCAAGAATCGCACGACAGTGAGCGATGATCGTGCGAGGATACCGAATCGAAGCTGGATCGACGGCTGTCGCAAGGGACTGGCGAAATGGGGAAAAAACATAACAGGTAAGTGATCGCTTCCGAATAATCCGTACATCCGTATAATCCGTAAAAGGTGTATGGAAAAAAGAACGATTTTATTCAACATCGGAACAAATCGAGGTTAAGTACATTGATCAAAGAGAACAACAAGCTTTAACAAATCATGTTTCGTTTTCGTTTAATACACTCCCTACGACCTTGCTGGAAAATCTGAAATAGTCTGTTATTTACTCCTAACAGTAAGTGCGCCTGTTTATGTGTGTGGCTAGCGGTGAACCAATCCACTTCACCTTCCACCCCCTGCCCTGCCTAAGCCTCGGCACTAACTTCCTCCGGTATCGGTTCGGCCGGTTCCGCAGTGGAAACCGCCTCCGACACGGATCCATCTTCCGACGTTTCGCTATCCAGGCGTGTCCGGGGCGCTGCCTTCACCTTGGCCTTGCCCTTGCTCTTCTTCTTCTTCTTCTTCGGCTTCGGGGCCGGTGGTGGCATTTCCTCTTCATCCTCGTCCCGCCGGGAACCGGTCGGTAGGGACAGCATCATACGCTCGATGTGTCTCTGGCGCTCTTCCGGCTTGGTGCGCGTTTCCGTCAGCAACCGGCGAATGTTCGCGATCAGCTGCATGTGCGGTGCATCCTTGCCGTATAGATCTGGCGGAATTGGGGGCGGTGGCTGCTGCCACACGATCGGATGCCATACCTTACGCTCCGGCGGTTGCGTCCAATTTTCTGCCCATCCAACAATAGTACACGGTACAACGGCAGAAAAAAAACCCAGGGAGAAAAGTAGTACAGAGTTAGTATTTGGCCCCCCATGCCCGTGACGAGGCGGGTAGAGGGCCAACTGGACAATACTTTGGACAGTGGGAAAAACCATTAGCACATACCACGTTCGTCGTTTTTAAGTTGGGGAGCGGGTTTGTTAGTGACATCGATCTCCGGCTGCTGCTCATTACCTACGAACTTGACCTCACACGTTTCCTTCGGTTGGCCCTGCTCTTCAGCTGTTCGGTTTTTCTCGTCGTCTCTGGAAGGGCAAAAAAAACCACATTAGGTAAACGGACCACCTCAATTCTCAAGGTCAAACAATCAAAAGTACAGAGTGGTGTGTGAGAAACAGCATAGTTTTAGTTTTGTCTAATTCAATTTGCTCTCAATGAAGGAAGCCTTCTGTCCAATGCACTTGTGGTCGTTAAGTCGATAAAAATATTACGTTTTGAAATTGATGCAATTCGTCGGAACGGATAATTTCTGCAACGCAATACGTTCCATTAGGCTTGTGTGAGCATGGTTCGCCACCTCTTGTTCTGTGTGACGTCCATACCATCTCTCGACCGAGTTAATGTTTGGCACAACTCAGGATCAAAATAGAACCGTATGAAAAGCAGATAACACACAAACGGTGACCGCAATGAGGATGGTGGCGGGCATGATGATGGTAGGATTGATCTACGATCTACAGAAGCTACCCCACATCGATAAGGCGCGTTTGCGCGATAGCCGCCAGCCTCTCGGCCGCTTATTGTTGTCAGCACGGTAAGGAGCATTGAAAACACGAAACGAAAGCAAAAAAGTTATTTCTGGTTCAACGGATCTAGCGAGTTTTGTTGGATAACTGGTCCAATCGGTTCAGCTACCAAGCACAACGTAGCGTGCTTTTTTACGTTCCGAATGGACATCGTTTCAAAAAGAACTGTGACACGCATCAATTTCTTGCTCAGGAGGCACAAACAGGTGACGCGTGACGTCACGTGCTACGTGCACCGTGTGTACCTCTACCTGTTGATGTTTGAAAATGCAGGTTCGTTGAACGAATTCCTGAATATATGTACGCTCGGTCAAGGATTGTTGTGACTGGGGTAGGTCTTCTAGCGAAGAGAAAGATTCAATCAGCTATTGACAATTTTGTGAGCTTACTTGCATTGATGCTGTGCAGCGAACGAATTATTGACTTAACGCGAGGAGGATCTTTATACTTCTTTTGTTGCTTTTAACACGACAATGATGCACAGTACATCGCACTCAAATACGGCTCAGATTTTCTTCCCAAGGACTTGACCAATTGTTTGTGCGAATCAACTGTATTAGCCTTCGTCAGTAACTAGGGCGCAAGGGAAACAATTTCGACATCATCCCTCAGTGCAACGGCACGGCTTAAGTAATCGGTTTAGTGCGATTGAGCGCACGAGATGGGACCCATCCATCCCATCCTCTCAAGCAATCTACATTTTCACGAAAAATTTCCGGTTATTTTTATCAGCAAAATAATCACTCTTCACTCGCGGACACACAGTGTAACGTTAACGACTCACGGGCAAATACGAGAGCTTCTTCTATTGACGAGCAAAACGAACTACCGATGTGTTCCTGCTGGTCCCGGGAACTGATGTGCACAGTTCTGGTTATCGTCCGTTTCACCGTGACCACCAGGGACAACCGACAACACGAATATATGTTAATGCTTACTTTGCAACGATCATCTGCAGCTGTTCGCCAGCCTGTTTAATGACGGATTGGGCCGTGGCGAGACGCATGGCTGACGCGTCAGCACCGTTGATCTTCAGGATCTGATCGCCCAGCATGAGGCCTGCCTTCTGGGCCGGGCTGCCCTCGGACACCTGGTTCGGGATAAGAAAACGTTCCCGGATTACACGCACCGTCAGGTCCTCCGTATCGAACGGGATGATATTTCGCTTGAACTTGGGTCGTTTGTAGTAGTCGGGAGCTTCGTCGCGTTTCTCGTTCGTTCCATTGCTGTCCAGTTGCTGCTGGTCACCTTCCGGTGCCACCTTCGGCTCGTCCAGTGCCATCCCCCTACCGTGACACTATTCTGCACGTGCGAGGCGTTCTATCCCGCGGGTTTGGAATTTGGGATTCAAATAACGCTCTTGATGGCAGGCAGGGAAAATAATTGATGGGCCAGCAACCAACCAGTTCAATTGTTTCCCAACCGTTGGTCCTTCTACTGTGACAATCAACGTAACACTGAACTGGTGAGGTAGAATGGTTTCTCCCGGGATTCACACTGCTCGATCTTTCTCGATAGCAAAGGTGAGGCAGTTTTGGTGTGTTTTACTGCGTTTTGTACATGTTTTTGTTTCACTCGTGTAAGTAGAATACACGTACAGTTGTGTCGTATATGATTTTGAAATTATGTTTCGTTTCGTATTCGCTTATGTACTTGGACGGGTAGATAATTTCACTGTCTTGGTATTGTAACGTGGCGTTATGAAATTCTGTAAGCGAGCGGGATTAAGGGCAGATCAAATAGGTGCTGTGCGCGGTGTAGCAGTGGAGCATCTTTCGAGGGTTTGTTTTCGTGCCATGTAATTCTAGTGACGTCGGGACGAATCAATTTCGAAACATGTTGAAGGCAACAAAAAAAAGTAACAACAACCGGCAGTAGAACGACCGTCCCAAAAACATTGTGTTGTGGTTGGTCAGCTGCGCATGGCAAAAAGGGTAGAACCAACCCAAACACGATCGTGCGCATGACGAGGGAATACATGGACGTGTCTGTCTGCAAGCCGGCGACATCACTCAATCCAACTGTTCGAATGCTAGGTTATGTTTATCGCCGGATAGGCCGGTGTCTGTCGGAACGTGGCCGATGCTCGTGCCTGCAACACTGGCAGTGGCATGCAAAACAGTAGATAGCCGATGATCGAGTTCAGCGTACGATGTTGCGCTAGCATAGATTCAGTGGCAATTGGATCTATTTTTGATCACGCAGTACACACTACGCACCCGTACGCATTGCTATCCCACCATTCCTTCCCTCTTTCGCCCTATGATGCAGCAGACCATACGTTGGAAGCAATGGAACGAACCTCAGATTCCATTCACGGAAGCTTCCTACTATTACTTGATCAAGTTCACGACGAGTACACTAACTCACCTGGAACACGGTGATGGGCATCTCGAAGTCCGCTCCGCCGGTAATTCTGAATCCAAGCGGATTGTCACCATTCTCGTTAACCGCCGGACCATCTCTCGACGATACGGTCAGCACTGGAATATTGCGCTTTTCAATGACAAATTCGGGCATTTTCACGATACGGAGATGCGTATGATGTAATGGCGATGATTATCCGATGGTTTGGTCAATGCCAGGTCAGACAGGGCGTCGATCGTCTTCTGAAACGTCTCCTATTGCTTAGAGCGCGATGATTACGTATTCGTGGCCTACTTTCACATGCACGCAGTTGGCAGGATCGATAACCTATCACAATGAAATACTATCGTCACCTATCGTTCGGATCGTTTCTCTTGAACACTTGAACCTTCTGGGTTGCAACGGCGAATCACTCGATCGTCACTGGAGACTTACTTTTATGAGATTGATCTTTGACTGCACTAATCACAAATCCAATGCTGGTGGATCAATACGCTATCAGTTAAACGCAACAAAACGAACGATCGTCACTGCACGTGCACATGTGTGCATCAGGTAGCGTAGCAGAAGCAAATCTGTCTACAGAGTGAATAATTTTAGTGAAGCTGACTCCGTACATTAGATGCTCGCGAAGTCATAGGACACGAAGCATGGGAATGCACTTCGGATTGTTGTCGGTAGCGAAACGCACACAGACACCCGTAAATATGCGGTGCGACTCGGAATTGGACTCGTCTTGGGTGGAATGCACTAGAAGTCTCGCGGGTGCAGAGAATGCAGAGATGCACTAGGCATGGTTTATTGTCAATGGATGTCAATTCAAATCCATGGATCATTATTTAGCTCTGGTATTGTGTGGCTTATTATTGAACCTTAATTTATTGGTGCAGTTAATTCCATGTGTTCGGAATGATTGTTCACTGAAAGTACTAATACTGCTGTAGAATGAGTGTACCATGCATAATACTCATTCTGCATATCTATTTTCTTATCATCTCTGTGCTTCTGTATATGTTTCATTCAAGGGTTTTTGTTGTGTAATATTGAAAAGCTACCTAATAATTGATATTGTTGTAAGCATTAAGGAGGATCTTGATTTGTTATCCCTACAAAAGCAGAATTGATCGGAAAAATATTTACTCCACATCTCATTAGGTGTCTTATATCGGTATTGAACGAAAGAGGCCAGAGTTGTCGAACACATGTCTCGCGGATCACATGCGATTGATTGGTTAATTTAGTTTTTTATTTTTTTATTTTATTCACTGAAGAACGGCCGGGCCGTAGGGTTAATTTAGTTAGTCATTTAAAAAAATTAGTACATGAGAAAACAGGGCATGATGCTTGCCCAGGAATGGTGGTAGATTAAAATTTAGTCAAAAATTTCAACAATGATCGTGGCGTACGTACCCTTTCACGCCCTGTTGTAATTGGTTTCGAATTTGCTGAAGTCAACCTGGATGTCAGGGATAATCTTTCCAAGTGGGACAAGAGACAGAGAGGGTCCGAAAATCGTCGTCATTTGCTTGTCCTCCTTCCTTCGTTCGTCAGATTGTATGTGGTCGACGTGTTGGAGTCACAACTTTCAATCCGCTTAGGATATTCAAAGGGCTCGATCCGCCACTGTTTATTTCTTTCTAGACTTCCGAATAATATCTTTTAAACTCGTATAAACGTTTAAATTTACCAAAACATTTACGCCATAAGTATATGGATGGCCCGGAGCATGGCGTGTTTAATTGATGTGCAAAAGAAACTTCACCGTACCGTAAGATCTTCGAGCTATGAGTGTCAATTGTCCTGTTTCTTGAAGACATGCGGAAGCATGTCTAAAATTCAAAGAGATGGAATTTTATTAGAGATGAATTTTGTGACGAGCTCTATGAGTTGTACGAACTGCTGGCAACGAATCAAATTCTGCAGTAAAGTTTAATTAACGTAAAGTTGCTTTAGGCTGACTACATAGACAGAGGAGGCGTGATAAGCCCAAGCTGAGGTGGAATGATGACGTTGATACATCCGCCATGAAGGCCGGGATAATGGATTGGCATACGAAGGCGATCGACCATGAACGGTTCAGAGGCCTAGTAAGTAAGAAAATGAAAACTTTTCTAAAGCCAATGTATTTCATTTCATTGCAATAATGAAAGCTCAGATGAAAACCCATTTTAGCTTCATTATATATCGGGCTGTTAAGTCTTAATGTTTTTAAATTAATTAAACTCTTGCGGCTGATTTAAATACATGCACCGCTTGTGTCGGTGGTTTGTTTTATTTCAAGTGTAATTGTAATTCATATATTTTATACCCTAAACAGTATGCATTCTTTCTCAATTTCGTATGTGTACCTTAAAAAATAAAATCGCTTAAAAAAGCCGCCACCGCTCAAGCAGTTCCCGTGCTGCTGCCCTCTGGTTCGATCATATCCGTACTGACCTCACCGAGAACCTTTTCCTGCTCCATTAGCTCGTCAATGTACTGATCCGCTTCGGCATCCGTCACAGTCGGGCCCTGTTCACCAGATTCATCGACAGCCGGTTCGCTCTGTTCCGTTTCACTCTGGAGTCGCTTGGCCGCTTCCTCTTCCTGTCGTTTTTTCTGTTCCGCCTCGAAAGTGGCGAAAAATTGTTCCTCCTCCGCTCGGCGCTCTTCCTCGGCGCGGCGCGCTTCCTCAACTAGGCGCTCCGCTTCAGCCTTCTTTTCCGCTTCCTCGCGTTCACGTTTCAAATGCTTCTCGTACTGGTCCTCGGTGGCTCGCATGTTCAGTTCCCGTTCACGGGTTTCTTCCGCTACGCTTGGAACCAGATAGCAGTTGGACTCCCTGAGGGTGAATTAAGCAGAGAAAGAAGGAAGCGGTGATGGTCTGAACGGCAAGTCTCACTTTGACGTGAGCGTTTCTCATCACTTTGCCAAGTTCCGCATGCCATCGGAACCGAGTACTTACTTGTAGACCACCTTCTTGCGATCATTCCACGGCCACACACCGTTCCATTTGTCGGGCTGCAGTAAAGAAATGTGTCAATTGATCATAAATGGCAGAAGTAAACAGTGAAAACTACTCACATTCCTGTTGGCACGAAGACGCGCCTCCCAATCCAACATTGAACGGTCGGCTTCGTTTACTGAGGAAAAGAAACCATCTTTATCAACGGGTGGGGTAGTGACTATCCTTGCGAGACGCAGGCGGACACGGGATGGGATAGGACATAGACGGGATGAAGTTCATGAGCGGACAGAGAATGGGCTGGGGAGGGATCGTACCAATCGTAAATGTTCTTCGTCAGTCAGCTCCGTCGTATCGGTAGCGTTTACGATCATGAAGATGCAATGAATTGTCTTGCAGCGGCAAACTACTTCACTGTTCGAGTACTTACAAGGTTTAAACCAGTAATCCACCGTCATCTCATCCTCACTATCCTCATCCACATCACTGTAAAAGAAAAGAGCATAACCGCACGCGTCACCATTCCTTCCGTTCATTGATTACTTCCGTTTGATGGTTCATACCCGCTGACGAATATTTTCACCGTGCGTCCCGATTCCGCGATCAGCTCCTGTGCCTGTGCCAGTGTCAGCTTATCCGCGTGGGTTTCGTTAATCTTTGTGATGATATCATTCACTCGAATGCCGGCCCGCCGCGCCAACCCTTCACGCTTTACCGAAATCACTGTCAGCGGTTCGAACTGATCGATACCACCGGTCACCTCGAAACCCCACAGATTGTCCACAAATGACATAACGCGGCGATCGAGCACAGTCGTACCCGAAACACGCACATGATACTCGCAATTCTTGAACGATTCAATCGGTGGCAGAGCCATCTCCATGGCATCCACTTGCACGTCCATCGTTGCTGTTGTTTGCTGTTTGAAGCGCTGACACGATAAGCGATAGATAATATAGATGCAAACGATCTATGAACACTGGTACGTGCAAATGGTTTGATGCTTTGTGCTTTGATCGGACACTACCGTTCGAATGAGATTGCTGAGGTGTGTGCATTCGTAATGCTTCATTAAATTATCTTCCCCTCAATGTCAAACCACCAAAGCCCGAGCCCAAGCACTTCGCGTGCCCGAACGCACGATGGCCACGAAGAGCAGTTCTTCCGATGCCGAACATAACAAAATTCGATCGGTCCCAGCGTTATCTAATGTGCATCCTGTGGATGCGGATCTATTTCGCACCGAGCGCACCAGAGACCGGGAACGCATGTCAACCATCGTGTCTACGGCAGCGGGGGGCTGTCAAGTCATCAAAGTATTTTTAATTCATTTCCGATAGTTAAATCTCGTTCACGATCAAAATCGATTGTTTCGCTGCCATCGAGGCTCGGGCTATTGTTAGAACACTTCCCATGTTATCGAATGCGTTGGCGTGCAAATATTATCCGTCTTTCCGCTACCGGCACACCGGTTGTGCATCCATGGTGAGCTTTCGGTGGATGTGCAATGTGCAGTTATTAGGGATTTTCCTTCCCATGCTAATGACCGACGGCATCCTTCGTCAAGGCTTCCGTGGGTAATCATTTAATTGGGGCAACATTGTTTGCTCATGGCGCCAGATAATATACTGTGTGGGCCTTCAACTTTACATTTGGCGTAAGGTTACAGGCCACGGCAGTTCACTCACAGTAACTTTTTTTATTTTTTAAAGTTCGTAATCTTTCTATTCTGTCTAAAGTTCTACATCTATCTATTTTTCAAATCAGGATTTTTTATATTTATTTACATGTTTTTGTTAGCTTCTATGCGTTCTTAAATTTATAATAACGCGACTTAAATGTTTAACAGGTGGTGGAAATTTGGTAGCCGAGGCGATAGCGGCGCTGATCGTCATACGGTAAAATCGGGGATCGAGACCCATTCGGACCGTTGCTCCTCCATAGTGAGAAACCTTTGGCGGATTGACCTATGAGGCCCTGACCTGGTGACCCCCAGACTTCGCCTAGGAAAGCAATTGCAAATCTTTTCAAGAACAATTTTAACAAATAAGCACTCCTCCCAGATCCCAGAAAACTCAATGATTTTAGGGGGCATCAGGCGGGCCTCGATGATCGTTGACGATTGCACCAGCTCCCCCCTTGTTTTTTCCATGACATTACAGGCCAATGGCTAGGACAATAGGACTCCCAACATTCGTGTTTCGGTTAGGACCTCCAAACAGCATAATCCACTACTGGGGAGGTCTGGCTATCCAACTGCGTGGTACCAATAAGTCTAATGAGTCATTACATGGCCGCCATGACTTTAAGCCAAACAGAGTAGAGAAAAACGAACAATTGCAATATTATTTTCTTTGGAACGTTCCTCCAAGAACATCGCATGTATATCGTCATCTGTATTTTAGCGAAGGGTAATTAACTATAAACCATTATGTTCTTAATTTTCTCAACTGAAATTTTTATTACTATGTAATTTGAATTTCATTATTAGTTTTAAGTTATTGATAAAATAGGGAACAACTAAGAAGTAAGCAATGAAATAAAATATACGCAGGTTAAAGTGCACGCGAACAATCAGTAGCAAAACAGAGAGACTGAGGTCTAGCAGATGAGCAACCGGTCATTTTTGTGTGTAATAAAAATCCAATCTCGCAGATAAATTCGATCATCTTAATCAATTGTAGATTGGGATCAGCCTGAATTACAAAGAAATGGATAAATAATACAATCTTTGTAGCGATTGAACTGAAATCAGCCAGTGTCCGATGTGTTGCAAATAACATTGATAGCAGTTGTACTTCGTGTCAGAATACAAACGCTCGATCCATCTATTTTCTTTCATTTAATGCTTTCTTTCAACGCTTTCTTTGTGCTAACTTTGGCCGACTGCCAGTAAATCTTGTGCGAAAATGATCACGAGCATTGATCCTTCTCTGTTCTGCAACGTGTTTGTTTGTTTTGCTCGACACCGTCGGTTAATAATAAACGCAATGCACCGTATCGTGAATGGGGTTTTATTTTTATTTAACTTATTTACATAGAAATACCAGTCTCTAGATATACTTTATAATGTGAAGGGAAGCTTCACGGATGGTTCTATACAATCGTGCGATATAATGAAAACAGTCAACAATGTGCTTGATCTGCAAAAGTCTCTATAGACTAAAATGAAAGCTCTAAACGATCTATGTGTCGACCAACATAACGATATCGTTCGCCTGTTCCAACCCTATGCATCATTCTTATCTGCAGAATGGCGCAACGAAATAAAGGCGTAGATGATGATTGAAAAACACTCGTAGCACATGGTAGATGACGTTTGCGAACCTTAATAATATATCATTTGCTCTGGGAAAGGATTCAGAAGGGACGGGAAGGCTAGGAACGGACATTCGGGAGGCTTCTTCAACAGGGTGATGCACACTGTAGCGCGACCAGCGATGGTAGCAGATTGATGAGACCCGATGAGTTGATGAGGGATATTGTACGAGCCCGAACAGGTGGCAAGGAGCACCGTTCAATGAAGGCGTTGAAACCGTGGATAATGTTGTTCGATGGGACGGTACCGACGTGCGTAGCAGGAAGATGTTTGCAAAAGGTCAGTAACAATGCCGAAATCAAGCCCAACGGGCACAAGCCAAATTGTGGTCATCAACAACGTAAGGAAACCGAAAGCACGCGAGTGGTAGGGGTTTAGGGTAGGTTACGTTTCAATTTTGATAGAGGAAAACCTTCGACTTGCGAGGCTGGAAAATGTTTTCGTCTTTCATTACCTTTCGCACATCTTCTTCGGCTACCACCATCTCCGGACGCAGCTCGATGCCACTCTTGGGGGGATCCATATCATGTACCAGCTTGTAGACGTCGCTGTTCCTGATGAAGCTAAGGTCCTTCTCGGGTTTCTGGTACTTGAGGAAGTTAACCCTGTGGAGAGAAAGGATCACACACACGATCAAGTAAGACTGCGTTCGTTCGTGACGGCACCATACACTTAGGAATAGGTTAACCATGCGGACATTAAAATGTGAAGTGACAGTGATGTACAACACAGTGATCACACTTCGGGACAAAACGTTGAATTCGTAACCGCTACTTACCCCGTCCGGAGTTTTACTTGAAAAGCTCACTCTCGAACTTTTCCACCAACAGTTCGCAGTTGGAAAATTTCTTCGCTTTATTCGTAGTTCTTCGGAAAAGAGAGAGAGAGAGAGAAAAGAACATGTGCACAATGAAGATGATCGGGCGCAAATGAACCTATTCGATAGGGTAGCTGGAATCTGAATGGAGGCATGCATATCCCTACTACACGTACCTGTACACGTGGGGTGACTTCGCCTTTCCTTCAGCCCAATAGTAGTTCCAGAACTTTACCTAAAACATAGAATGTGCTGTTAGACAAGATGATATCGAGCGAAGTGGATGGATGATGCGGAAAAGATTAGTGCGGTAAAGCGATGTAACCAGCACTCACAAAGCCCATTAGTGACAGTTTCCAAACTCGTCGTTAGTAACAACAGCGATGCGTAGTGACACGAACGAACAGCACCCGGCGCAAGGCACACAAATGAAATGGGGCGCCCATGAGAGGGTCCCATCGGTGGTTACCTGTCGTCGTAACCTAGATGAGGACTTTCGTAGAAGTTGCTACAAAAGAAGAAGAACACGGAATGAACGGTGCGAAAACATAACGCATGAGTGGAAGACTACAACGTCCGATGGGTGTTGTTGTGGTTCTTCAACGCGATTATGTTGACGGGACGAAAGTGCGGATGTCGGCGAAAACTGAACGGCTGAAAATGGGAAAATAGGCGATGCCAAAAGGGGAGTGACATTTACCCGAGCGTGGTGCCCTGGATCAGTTCCGCCTGCGAGCTGATAACTTCCGCGATGAACTGTTCATTGAATGCATCCTTGGCCGTGCGCCATTTGCGACCACCGGGCAGAAAGATTGGACGTTCCTGCGGTGTCAGCGGTCCGAACGCACTGACGGCCTTCTTCTTCTTTTTCACCACCTGCAGCTTCAGCTCGTCCTGAACGGCGGTGCGGATGTCGCCACTGGCATTGTTTTGACTGGAGCTATCGGAATCCTATCGGAGTGTAAAACATCCACGAAAAGGAACAGAACAAGGCAGAAGACGACCGGAAACGCGGGACGAGAGCGTGTGCAAGAGCCACGTATCAAACATAATCACAAATCCAGTTGGAGAATAGTCATAGTAAAAGAAAGATAAAGAACGATTAGAACACTCACAACACACGTACGTGTGTCAGATTAATAAGCACATGAACCACACGGAGTCCCGTAGACTACAAGGCCACCACCCGGTGTGTGAAAGACGTTTTAGTTCGTAGTACATTTATTGCTATTAGTACACGTGTTCGAGAGCGCATAGAAGTAATGCTGATAAGGGTACTGTCATACAGGACGTGTGACTAAGCTCGTGTTGCACAGCGATCGGAATCTTCTGTGCCTGTTCGGGTCGGTATTTCGGAGTGTATTGTTGTTGGATAGATATTGGTGGGTGGGTCGGAGTATAAGTGGCACGTTATGCTAACACCGGCTGAGGAACGATGGCTATTGCTTCCGAGCTTTCCACTCCGCAGGCTACTAGCTCCTCAGTGATGCGCAGTGGTAGTGTGACGTACTCAATTTCTTCCTCCTCGTCCACATAAATTCGATAGCGTTGGGACACGATTGCCCACTCGATCGTTTGATACTTTGGCTTCTTTCGTGTTTCACCAGTGTAGTTTTAGATGTTGGATCCCGTGAGTAAGATCACGTGTTGTTCGTGAGTTCGAGAACAGGTTTGGGTGTAGTGCGGTGTTCATTTGTTCGTAGATTAGCGTAATACATAGCGTGTTGATCAATTCCCATTCCAACGGGCGTGTTTGGTGGTTCCATCGCAGAAGATGCAACAGGATGTAGATTGAAGAAAGATATAAGAATGTTCCGAAACAAAAAAAGAAGGTTTGATCAATCTCTTGGCCGAGATATACCCACACTAATGTGGAATGGGAACTTGACTAGATTAACAAACGAGGCATGTGTTATGCGACATTTCTATTAACGGTAACGGTAAAGTTACGAGCCACTTCTCTTCTGGCACTATTGCATCACCAATACATTAAGCACTCCAACAGCTACCAACTAACCTTATCGTTCTGGTTGGTCCACTCAATATCGTGTTCCTTCATCCTTTTCTCTAGCTGTTCGAGCTCTTCCTCTGTGTACTGGATGTGTTCGCCTTCGTCGACGGATGAGGACTGATCACCGCCGCTGCTGTCCGCCCTGCTAAACTCGGTCACCTCGAACGTCTCGGACACTTCGGGCACGATGGCCTCCGGTGCCGACTGTTCGGTGGCCTCACCCTCTTTCGCTTCCGCTTCTGTAAGGTAAGGTTAAACACTTTCACTCAACTGCGCGTTCATCGTGTCTGCTATCAGATGATGAACTTATGGTTCGTGTAAGACGCGTGCATGCGCACTTTACAGTCCCTGCTAAGGACACCGATTTGGCATTGTTTTTCACAACACCGCCCACGAATTGAGTGCCTTTTGTCCTTGGACGCTTCATTCACGTTCCATTCTTAGCAGACGCGTTTGAGTTATGCGCGGCTAGATGATCATTACATGGCAAGCAACGTAGATCACCGACGGATGGCGAGGATGAACCTATAGATCAAGTATATACACACACAGAAAACCTGAAAACGGGTATACCTTCCGGTCGGGGTGAGATACTCTTGGATTTCCTTTTGGGTGCTGCCAACGCGGCCAGCTGTTCGGTCAGGGCAGCTATCGTAGCCTGGATCGTGTTCGGCAGCGCAGACAGCGCTTCCAGCTGTTTTTGCACATTCTGCAACTGCTCGCGGAACTCCTCCGTGGGTTCTTCTTCGCTCGGGTTGGTTGCCTCGGGCTGTGTACCACCCTCAGCATCACCTACAGTGGAAGTGCCATTAGCGTTCGTGTCCTCTTCTTCACCGCAGTGAACACCATCGGTGCAGGTGTAGGAACAGGGACAGGGACCAGGAAGTTCGTGGTTACCTGTCTTCGGTTCGCCCATCACGACCTGCTCTTCCTCGAGCGTCTTGATCGTTTCCACTTCCACCTCCTGGCGTTCGTTCAGATACTCGTCGTACATCGGTATCGGTTCCGGTTCCGGCTCGGGTTCCTTAAATTGGGGGGTGGTAAGGGTATGCAATCGAACCACAGCTCAGCTCACAGTGCAACTACAGACAGTGCGTCCATCGTGTGGCGCATTTCGCTTTTAAGCTCACTTCCGCTTCGCAGGCTCCGAACACTTACCGGTGATTTGGGTGGCTTGTAGTCGGGGGCAATTTTCGGTTTCGGTTGCTTCACAATTCGTACCTGGTAGCGCTCGGTCGGGGGATTCCGTTCGATCTTCTTCTCCTCGGGCGTCTTCGGCGGCGGACGCTGGGGCCTCTGCAGGAAGGTGGTCCACTTCTTATCCTCTTCCTCGCTCTGCACCAGCTCGCTGTTGAGCGTCTTGAAAACTTCGCTCTGCTTAAACACCCCCGCCTTGGGGATCATCTTGTTAAAGTTCACACTGCAAGGTGACAGCACACGTCGCATTAACAGACAGTCGAAGGTGAACGAAATATTGCCCTTTGATGTTCAAGGCACGATCACCACCTACCCGATTACGTTATGTTGCTTCAGCACTTCGGCTTCACCCGAGAGGATCTCGGCAATCTGTTCGTCGGTGATCGGTATCTCGGGGACCTGTTCGTCATTCTGGCGTTCCTCCTTCGATTGTCCCAGCGTACAGGGGCTGCCCACATTCGGGGTCCAGAACGGCTTGGGCGAGGTGTTGATGTACTCCACCTCACCCGATGGCGTTTTCTCCTTGATGAGGCGCTGGGATGGCGTTACCTCGCGTGCCCTGCCCCGACCAAGCATTGAGTAAAGGACATTTTACATTAGTACATAGCATGCCGGGACCTTGTTCCCCGTACCGTCATGGTTGACTAACCTTAAGATACCGAGCACAAACTGGTTGCCGGCGCAGGCCAACAGCTGGTGCGCATCGTAATAGGACATGTTGCCCGTGGGTATGTCATTGATGCGAACCACCACATCTCCGATGTGCATGCCGACATCTTCGGCGATGCTTCCGGGTAAGATCTGTAAAGTGCACACACAGAATTTGCAATGCATCAAGCTACGGTGGAAATAGAAAGTATCGAGCAAGGCACGAGTGATGTCTTGCTGACATTTCTAGTCGCTTCGACGCTATTTTTATCGATCGACCCTTCGATCACTTCAATAGTGGATTGAGATGGTCTCTTAATTTGGGTTTCATGTTTTGAGGTTAATCGTAATGTCTCGAACACGGATTTCACTCAAGAAAAACGTTGTACTAACGATTAATAAGTTATCAGCACATCAATTAGTATGGAGGCAATTGTACTGTGAACTTTGAACCAGTGAGCTCCTCCATCGGCTAATTTGCACGGGAGTTTCTTACGATCGATTACGTAACATGGTAAGCAGATGGCACAAACTTTTCTACAATTAATTCAATCGTTCTGCTCATAAATTCAAGTCATTACGTCCTGAAAGTATGCTATCTTCCTTCAGACGTGTTAAATTTTTATTATATCGTATGAAACCACTACCATAACTCACTTTAACCACCGTCAAAGGAACATCGAAGTCTGCTCCACCGACGAGCTTAAAACCGAACGGCGTCGTGTTATCGTAACGGGCGAAGTTTAAATCTAGCACCATTTTGAGAAATGTTTGCGTTTATTTCGGTTTGATAGCTCAGAACACAATGATGTCACTCCACACTGGTGCACTACTGTAGTCACTTCAGACGATTCGTTCTATAACCCCACGGTGACAAAACTGTCCACTTTACTACTCGAGAACCTCTCCAACCGATTGCTGCAGGTGAAATGTGCCCGAAAGACGAATGGCAGCTTACGAATGAAGCTACCGATGCAACTTCGACTGTACCCACTGATGTCTACACGAATGATCTCGTGATTCGTCCTCGGTTTGATCATATGATCGGGTAGCCACCGTGGTGCATAGTTCTTCATTCAGCAATCACTGTTTACTATTGCGTCCCGTGGCGACGGAATTGTTCTGAACAGGTAGCACGAGATGATGCATCTTTCAGCAATGCGAGACGGTGGTTTAATTTTGGAACTAACCATGGGGGATACTGCATGTGGCGATCGAGTCTATTGATGTGTTTGTTTTTGTTCTGCATGCGATGCTTTTAAAGCGTAATTAAGTGCAACACGTGCTTACGGTGCATGCAAACAACGTTGTGCGAGTGGCAAAAGGATTACCAATCTAAAAAGCACGCCGTGTCGATCCCCTCAAGCGGCTAATGCAGGTTTTGAGGTTGCGACTTATCCGAATCAAGTCTCTGTAGCTGCATATGATCAGTTCAGTACCATATGCTCTTGGCTAATACAAATCTTCAATCCAGCGATCAGCTGTTTATTTCTGTAGTTTAGCACAGAATGTTGTGAGTGCAGATCATCATCATAAAGAAGTGCATTACTTCCCAACTCGTTAGAATCTTCTACGAACAAATGATTTATCAATGTCACATTTGTTTAGTGTCTTAATATCATGTTTTAAACTGCTGTGCATCACAGATGCTTGTTCATTATTATCAATTTCATTCCTCATTCATTTTTCCAATCAAAGTCACGTAATTGAAAAGATTTTGCACAAATTGTGCCATAATTATTAGAACGATGAAATCGGCACTTCAAACGATTACTTTTTATTTATTTATTTATTTATTTTTGAGCATACGACCCTCCATAAAGATAATTCAGGGTTCAAATAATATTAAAATTACAGTAAAATAATATTCTTATATTTCCAATTATTACAGCTCATTGATTCTCATATATACTGTGTAACCAATTCGTGTGAGTGACTTGTTAGTTTATAGAGATTTGTGTGTGATTTGATCATTTTATTGGTTTCTAAACAGTCTAAGCAGCAAAGTTATTTCTAGTATTTGGTAAATCTATATGAGTCATTGGCGGTCCGATGGCAGAGGCGATAACTGCACTAATCTCACACGGCAAGACCGGAGCTCAAATCCCATCCGACCGTTTCCCCGTAGTGAGGACTGACTATCTAACTACGTGATATCATTAAGTCTCGTAAGCCACTAATGGCAGGCATGATCGAGTAGGTCGTTACGCCAAAGAAGAAGAAGATATGAGTCTTTAGACCGAATGAATGATTCAGAATCTCTAATCTAAAGTTTCGTGAATCCTCAAATATTCATGAGATGACTTATTTATGTGGATGAATTCATCTGTGAGGATTCTTGAAACCATGAGTATTGAAAAATCTTTGAGTCTGAATGCATTTATGTGGTTTGCTTATTAGTTGAGGGTGAATAAATGAATGAGGATTCATTTAATCTTAGACGGTGCATTAATCTTTGGTGAATAGGAGTAGGTTTCCTTAATTTATAAGGAAATTTTGAATACGACTGAATAGGAATAGGTTGGTTCATATTATGATGCAACAAATCTCAAAGTTTGAAGTCTAAACGACAATTAATGCACCGTATTGCAACCCGGAAAGGGCAAACTCCCAAACAAAATTTAAGAAGTTTATGAAAGTAGAGGTTTATTTTTTTTTGTATGACGGCCTGGCCGTATTAGACTAATTTTACCACGTCGCAGGATAGCCAATCACTGCTACGGGAGAGCGGTCCGGATGGGATGTTGATTCCGGTCTGTCGTGTGAGAGAGCGCCGGATACCACTACTCCACCGGGACGCCCCAGAGGTGTATTTTTCAATATTAAAACAAAGATTAAAAAAAAACATTAGTTTTTTTAATGTCCCCATAAAAAAATCTGATGTTTTTTTTACAACGGCTAGGCATCAATCATGTGATGTAATATTAAGAAATAATGATCATACGATTTGGATTCCAAGGATATATTCTCATTGTGTATTTTCTATGCAATTGATGTTCTTTCAAATAATTAATCACCTCTTTTCACCACTCTTCTCCGTATCATCGGATTTAACATCATTGCATGTGAAATTACTCTCCAAACTCTCCAAAATATTCTTTCGATACACCCTGTCGCGATGAAGACATCTGTTTTCAAACAATGCGCAATAGTGTGAGTGGGACGAACTTTGCTACGTACGCATGCACACACACACACACCCAACCAACCGACACATTTTAAATGACACAATCAGCTCACTGACACGGTTGGCTCCGGTTTGGTTTTCCCTCGCAAATTTTTCTACGACGGATTTATCCCATTTCCTGCAATTCCCGTGTGCCGAAAGTAATTTTACGCGGCAGTATTGACGGTGTGCCATCGTTGGCGATCAGTTCGTGGTAGTGTTTACGACCGTGTACGGTGAAATTTCCGATTTGCCGGTTTTACTTGATGAATATAATTCCAGTGAGAACGACCAAGTAGACGGCCATTTTGAACGGCGGCTCACTGTTCCTTTGTTCCATGGAACCAGTGAGCGAACGGTTTCACATTGCATGCGAGTGGTGTGTTTATGGTGTGTTGCTGCCAAAAATTGCCGTTTATATTGTTTAGTGCCCGATTTCGTGTGTAACGGAATTGTTGAGATTTTGAAACAAACAAAAGAATAAAACTTAGTGGCGTACTAATTGTTCACAACGAAGTGAGAGGAAAAATTCCGCCAAAATTCTCATCGAGCGAGACGGCACGACACCAACACACATAGTGACGCACTCGTACGATTTCACATGAACGTACGGGTGTGTGCGTGCAGCAATCGCAGAAGAAAAAGAGACGGCAAAGCAACCGTCGTGGTCTGGAGCAGGTACGAACACGCATCGACGTTTATTTACCGACGAGAGCGCGCGAGGAACGTTCGCAACTCGAAGCAGCAGCAGCGCGCGAACGAACAACAGTTGAAAAAGAAGGGTCGTTGAGAGGAGAATTTGTCCTGTTTTGTTTACGACTGCTATTCTACTGTACGGTCGGTGTTGTTTCCGTTATTCATCTGTGCCCCGTTTCATCGAACCTCCGGCGATGAGTGTGTGAATTGTCCCTGTTTCCGGTTGTCGGAGTGGTTTTTGTTTATTTCCCGGTGCTAGTTTTGAATCAAATTTCCCCTGGAACGGCAACGAATCCAGATGCGTACAATCGTGACACGGCCGCAAGCACTCCTCCGTGAGGCTGCTATGGATGGAAAAACGCGTTAGCGAACGAATTATTCTTGTGCACGACACCCAAACGGTGGTGAACCCCGAACGTCGTCGTCGTCGTCGTCATCGTCATCGTTTTCAGTGTATGGTGGATAAAGTGTGATCGTTTTGCTACACTTTGTAGCAAACGGAAACGGAGTACAAATCTGCAAGAATTATCAAAGGAAAAGTAGTATTGGAAAGGCCTAGTGCGTGTTGTGTATTTTGCGGAAAACGTTGAAAAGGCTTCAAAATGTACGACCTGGAGGATACGACCACGGGATTCCACGACGCGTTAAACACATACGTAAGTAGAACAACAAAACTGAAACCCAGCGTGCATACGTTCCTGGTGGTCGAATGTAGATTCAGCGGAGTTTAAACAATTTAAAAGGAATGAAACCGTCAAAAATGCACTAACAAAAAGCATAAGCCCGTCATACACCGGCAGATGTTTTTGTGTGTGCGGTTTTTTTTGTCGCGTGTAGAAAAGCACTTACAAAAACCCGTATGGCCATGTGCCGCTGCAATGTTTTCGAACATCTGCCCGTCTTTAAACGACGGTGATGTTTTGCGAAAGTGTGGTGCTTTTCATCGCTTTTGTGAGATTTTTTTTTTTTGCTTCTTGTGGAATAGTGACATTTATGTGAGCAATTTTTGCAATGAGCAAAAAAAACCGACACAGCGAGAAAGGAAGAGAGAGCATTCGCTGCTCACCACCCTCACGTCATGTGTCGGTCAATTGCAATACACGGTGGCAAACCCGCATACTGCTGTCGTGCCTTGGTTTGTTATCATCCGAAACGAGCCCCGAACAACCGGAAATGAGATGCGAATGACGATTTGTTTCACCACACAGCCTCGGTTAAACAGAACCAGTGTGGCGAGACACAGGGAGATGAGTGTGAGAAATGAGAAATCGTTGTTTAACCGGCGAAGCGACTCACGCGGCACAGTTCAAGGCCAAAATGCCGGTTCTGCGTGAATGGGAAGTTTGTGTTTTGTGTGCGTGTTGTGTGTTAGCTAAATTGTTCTGCACCGAGGCTGTCTAATGTTTTGACCTAGCCATACGCACGTGGTTTTGCGATAAATGAGGTAAAAGAAGCAAAAGAAACACATGATCTTGATTTCGATTCTCATTCGATTTTGTTGAACGGAATGAGTTGGAAAAAAAATCTATTACACACTCACATGATGATACACCGCACAACAGATGTTGTTTGGAGCAAAAACGTGTCTCTTTGACGTTTTGCCTCCGACGAGCAGTGGATGATGGATGGATACAGCAGGGTGTGGAACATGCAGAACTGCACATTCCTTTCCGAGCTCGCCATTTCGCGCGAAAATGTGTTCTGTATCCAAGGAGGCGAATCGGTGGAACCAGGAGAGAATGAAAGATAATCATCGCCGATGAATGCGTGCGCTCCCCCCAGTGTGTTCCACCCTTCTTGACATCCTACTACTGCGCTCATGGAACAAACTTCTTCCTGTCCGTCTTTGGTTGTACTCACTGTTCCGCCATCTCCTACCTCTACCGACCGGTGATATCCCGTCACGATGATGGGAGAGGTAGTTTTTTAAATTTGCTCATATGCCCCCCACAATCATTCGGCGGGGTTCTTCCCCCCCAACATGATCTCTGACTGCGTGCGAAAATATCTTCCAGCCGGCAAAGAAAGAGAAAGAAGAACTTCAAGATCACGTTCGCTTTTTTCTTTTAGTGTTGTACTGCAAGGCACATGAATAAGCGCGCGCGCGCCTCCACAAGATACTGGAGGAGAACCAGCAAGGATGGTTTCGTTTTGGTTCGTTCGTCTTGAATCGGATTTGATCTGAGCTAAATTTAATCGATATTGATGTTGCTCTTTGCACGGGGAACTCTGCTGACCATATGAACATATTCAGCCTAAGAAGAAGAAGGGAAGCAAAGAATTCCTTCCCTGTCCGGACACAGACAATCGATACGATTGTTCAGTTCCCGCGCTTTTTTTTCCAACTCCCGCTGCCTGAGGCTTCTTGCCGTGGCCCTGAAACGAGCGGGCTCGATCAGTATACCGGGAGACTGTTCAGAAAATGCACGAAAACACACACACCATCTCGCAATCGCTCCAACTGGTGGAACACAAGGACATTGTGGCCTATTTCGGTACATATGTAACTTATCTGCTGTGTGTGTGCAAAGGGGTTTTGTCTGGTGCTATTGGTACCTTGGCGCAACTCCCGAACACAGAGAGTGTACTGATTACTATTCCAAGGGTGTACTTAATTTCATACAAGTCCGATATTTTCTTGTGGCCGATCAATGTCATCAATGTCGAGGATCAACGTGTGGTGCCGTTCAAGTAAATCGACACGAATTGGTTGTGTATACATATTTGCTTTTCCCTCCTTTAATCACCCGAAAAGTTTAAGAGCACTTGTAAACGAACGAATCAAGTTTTCGCGCGTAAAATGTTCAAAAAACAGTGTTCTGATTGTGCTCAGGGGTTCCATCAACCTATTCCGGCTCAGTTGCCTTATTATCACCCCTTTTATAACACCGCGCATCATCCCGCGGTGTATGCGTCTCTGAATAAAGTTAACTGACGAAAAAGTAGGTCATCGGCATCGGTATTTCACTGGGTGAAAAAAATGATCTCTACTTCTACCACCGTGTTTAAAGGTTCTTCCAAATCCGGAGATATTTAAAAAAAACTTAAAAGCGCAAGAAATCTTTCCCATGAATGACGATCGGGTAAAACTTGATTTTAGGCAGTTTTTTTTTGTTGTTGTTAACGCACATTCTTTTCGAAGGGATTTTCCGGTGATATTATCCCAGGTAAGAGAGAATGCATGACTGTATGTACCCTATGTCTCGATTGTTATACTTCTCCTTCGTTCCTTTCCGTCTTTTAAAACTGACCGGGCAGGAACAGTTTCGACTCCATAAATGCATTAGGCTTATACGTTTTCCGATACGTGTCCGTAGGTATGTGAGTGGAATGTGTATATTTTGTTTTTAAATCTCTTTCCCAAGACGACTTCTCTCCATAGCACGCTGAACGACCCGCTACCCCGTGAGGGCAAAATAAGAAAATCGTTGCACTAAGGTCAGTTCTCGGTGTGAAGGGAAGGACCGCCATGGCGGCAAACCCCACCAGAAACGGGATGGGAAGGATGCAACGATCCTTCTGTTATGTTTTTAAAGTTTGTTCTCGTTCTTCGTCCTTGTTTGGTTCGTCGTTAGTTGACAAAGCAGGGAAGCGGAGGAATTACATGAAGTAGGAGAAGGAAAAAGAATGAGAGACAACATATATAACACATTTTTATTCGGGACTATTCCCGGACCATAAATCTTTACTTCGGTTGCATCCTAACGTTTGTGGAGAAAGACACCCTATTATGGTAGAAGGTTATGGTTCTATTATGCACGGTCCGAAGGATCTTTATTGCAACCATCCGGAATGGGTGCGGAGAAAAGGAAAGCGAATGTTTTCGGGTTCCTCATAAAACTATTAGGAATATTTTTACATTTCACTAATTTATGCACCAAAGTTGCGAATGCAGATGATCGTGGTGACATAAAGTCAATCTGTGCTGCATGTTTGTTTAAAGGGACAGCGCCAGGCGCCTTTTGGATTGGACCTTCTTCTTTTACAACACTATAACCATCAACGTCATCCTATAATGGCAATTTACCATAATGAAATTTACAAATTTACATACCGAAACGGAGATATAAAAAGGTGATCTCTGTATATTGGAATTGTTTGAAATCCATCTGTCATGGTGAGGTTTACCGTGTTATATTAATCGCACTGTGACCCCAACTCCCCAGACTCGCGATCAATGCTTTGTTCGGGTCGTTTTGGTGAAACGTTAAGAACTATCCAGTTCACGGAAGCATGGTTTTGGGACCTCCATTCTGGATTGCGGCGACTTTTAACCATTTTCCCATTTATTGCTGCCACCCACCGACCGCGGAAGGAAGGTGAAGATCACGTCTGAAATCATTCTATGGTTGCTTGGGGTGGATCACCTTAAACATGAGATCATAACAAAAAAAGAGGCTCCACCACCAAGATCCGACAGACCGCGGCATAAAGTTGTATAGTTCTAGTTCTTTTGGTCTCTCTTTTTGTTGGAATAGATCGTGTCTGTGTTTTTTTGCTTACGGCGAGAGTAGCAAGACAGACACTGGTCAATAGAGGAAGCTAGTGAAGATGCGTATCTAACAGTTGAATGAATGTGTTTTTCTATGTTTAGAGCATCTAATTATTTCCCGCGGTGGATGGTTTCCTTTTTGCGTATATTTTCTAATTTACATATTTTACACCATCCGCACTGATGATCGGTGGGTAGTGAATTTTTTACTTTATTCCTATATTTTTTGCTCTTCTTAACAAAGAAATCGAGTAGGATGGAGTTCTGGATAAGTTCTGGATGGCAAATAGTTTTTTTTGGAATACTTGTAATAAATTCTTTAAGTTTTCTTTATTTTACATAATTTTGTAAGCATTAAAAATCCAAAGTTTTCGCGCTCCAGAAGAAAACAAACTCCTGGTGCTTGTACGAGAAACGTAACAAAAAACCTTGAATGATCAGTACTTGCGGTGAACCACAGCCTTCGTTCTTTGTTCACCGGGAAACCTTCAGCAAGTAAGATTGTTACTTCTCATTTCTTAGTACAAGCAGCCGCAATCACTGTTTCCCCTCCTTTTTTCAAGATCTCTTCGTAGCAGACAAAAAAGCTCTCTACAGAGGACGGAAAAGGCATCAAAAAAGATACCTTCTCGTTAGCAACGAACGCCGAAGAAAAACCGGGCAAGCGAAAAACAACATTAAAAATGCTCAGCCCGTGCACACACTCCCAAAAGCCGCACCACCAACATGCAGCATGATGATGATCATCGCGTTGCGAACGCGCAACGAAGCGAAGCAGGAAGAGAAGACAGGCACACATAAAAACACCCCCCTGTCCCTCCAGATACCATCGGACCCCTCCATACCGAGATCTGCCGTAACACTTTTCGGGGTCTCGAGTTCTTCCCTTGCGGGATGATGTTGACGATCCTACGGGTCCCGGGAATGAGCGAAACGAGAAGGGGTGAAAACACAAAGGTAGCAGAGTACGAGAGCGCAAGGATGGATGAGGGGATGGGTTACTACGGTGGTAGAATTTTATGCTTTCCGCCACAACCCCGGGAAAGGGCAAACGAAAGCACAATAATGGAAGAACAGGAAGAGGAAGGTTGGATGAAGAAAGAAGAAGAGAGAATCAGAATGGGTAGTGGACTACCCCTGGCATATTCTTTAGCCCTACCCTTTCCACTGGGGTTGCCATACGCTGAGGTTCGTGTGAAATATTTTCCATCCAATTCTGCTTTGACTTCACAGTGCCGGTCTCTGAAACAAGAAGAAGATGCTCATCATGCCTTACGGTGACAAGGCAGGGAGAGTGGGTGCAGAACATCTAGTAGAATGGTCGTCCGATGCTAGTAGATCAGCAGTGGGCCACAACCCACGACTCACCAACACAATATCATCCCCCCCAAAACGGCAAAGAATATCACACCCACAACGTCGAGAAGAAGATGCCCGGGATATCGGGTGAGGCGGCGCTGAAACATCCCCCATTTGCAGAAGAAACGATTTCAATGCCCAACTTCTTACGGAAAGGAAACCCGAGATGGAAACCGGTTTTTGAATTGGAGAGATCTTGAAGTTGTTCTCTTGAACCCTCGCACGCTCGTACTAGGCGCGGCAACGTGATTCGGCCAGATATTTGGACGATTCTCTTCTGACCATGTGCTGGATCTTCGGATCGTCCAAACCATGCTGAATAAATCTGCCGATCGTACTAGCCTTTTTTGCGATCTTAGCTACGGTCAGTGGTTGTGGTTATTCTGTGGTTCGCCAATTTGGGAAAACGATCTTTAAAATCCAGAATATCTCGCCCTATTCATGGAAAAGGGATCGTCATGCAACCTTGCCGGGTGTTGCTAGGAAGACATCTGCGCGGTTTAACAATTAGTTGATCGATGGATCGACACACACACAAACCACCAGGGGCCGTAACATTGACTAATTGCATCGGGTGCTTTGTGAAGAAGTGTTACCTGCGCAAATGCTCGAGTGCGATTATTGGCGCTTTTGCTTTCTTTTCCTCGAAACAGGGATTTTGGAAGCTTTTGTTCCGCAGCATCTTGCTTCACAACGCACAATGGCTGGGTTGCGGGTGGAAAAAAGGCAAAAGACACACATTAGCTTGGAGTAATCCCTTTTTCACGCCTTTCCGTTGCCGCGTTTATTGTTTTATTGCAGCAATTTTTGTTTTAACACGCAACATTATCTTTAAGTTTGGGATAAATTTTTCCTACCCGTAGGAAATGTATATCTTACATGTTTTTCACCTTTTATTAGTTTCTTCTTTTACATTTTTCCCTTAAGTGATATCAGACCATATTGGGCAGTTTAAATAATATGTTAACCCTTCAAAGCACGTAATTGACGATTTTGTCGTTCACATTGCATACATTTAGGCGTATATGTTACATGAAGCGATTTAGGTTAATGTCATCTCTAATGATACGGTACGGTTTTTTATACATTTGCTTTAGAGTGCAATACTGTGTCTGGGATACGATTTGTCTGGTTGTCCAACTGTTTATCGAATGAATTTTAAAAAGACTGAAAGACTTATGAAAATGTGTTCATAAATAATTTTACGATGTGTTGTTTATATTGAATTGAATGAGCGAATAACAAATAGCTGTTTTGTTAACATTTTTTGAATAAAATCTGTTATACTTGATTAAAGAGCTCACGAGAAGGAAAGAAGGAGGCTAGACAGTAATTTCCTTAAAATTAATACGAACTGCCCCCAACATAAGGAAACTCCCTTTAGGTGGCTTTCCCTTCCGGTTCTCTGGGTGCAATGGTCGTGGTTAAAAAGCAAACCTTTGTTAACATTACGGATTGCTTCCATATCATCAACCTCGTATCCTCCAGGTTGAGGTTGCAGTCGTGAGCGAGTTTCTGCATTTGTCTCGCGTGTCAAAAGAAAAGAGTTCGTCTGCTACGAAATATCAGGCTACCAGAACCGGAGAACGACCGTTGAAACATTTTACAAACGCGGTCTCCACCGCGTGTCTCCAATGTCTTTCGTGTGTGTGGGAATGAATACTAGAGCAAAAGGGGTTCCTTTCTCTCCTTACGCTGTGTTGCATTTCCTTACGATGGCATTTTTCCCGCGCAATTTCTTTGTATCTCCGGTAGCCTACGGATATCACGCGGACTTGGTGTAGGCGCGAACCCATTGAACATGGAACATATGTCTTTTTTATTTGCACATCGAAGGTGTTCATTGTTTGTTGGAACTCACTCATATGCAATCGGACGAAGGGTAAACCTGAGCTCTCACAAACTAAAATGCATTTTCATAGTCATTTCTCATTTGTCCCCACACCTCGATGCGTTTCCTGTGTTTCGTTCGATCGAGTTTTCGCCCCTAGCGCTTTTTTTAAAGCAACTGTGTATATTGGCTGGAAAAGCCGGCCCAGCCAGGCAGGTGAAAACATTTGGGGGTAAAAACACCGGGTTCAGGAAGCTGACAAACACATCCGCGCACCCCTGCACTCGGATCGACGGTGGCGGCATTATAAGGACAGCCGGTTTTCGTTCCGCTAGCAAGGAAAGCATGCTGGCAGCAGGGAAGTTGAAACGAAAAAGGAGACAGTAAAAAAACAAATGTCCACGTGCCGCATGCGCACCAAAATGTACCGGGGTTCGTTCGCTAGGATTTTTCGTTAGCTGGTGGAGTTGCATTTTTTATTCATTCTCGTTTGTGTCCGTACGCTCCTTCAATTTCCAGTGAGCAACGCTAGTCAGAGCATTCTAATTCGATCGGGGAGGGTAAAGAATATCCTCATCGACTCTCTTCCTCCCACCCTCTCTTTCATTGTGTGATGGTGAGCGGGAACCCTGTCACCCCTCGACCGGGAAGAAACCAATCATTTCTTATGGGCGCCTGGTATTTTCCGGAAGTGACACGAAGTTCCTTTCCGTTTCCGAACGGCTAGACACAAACGGTGGCCACATTTCGGATGGATTTGTCCGGGACCAGCAACCAAATTGTGGCTCTGTTTGTTACCGGATTTAAATGTCCCCAGATTCTGCACCACCAACGGAATAACGATGTCGGAACCGTGAATATTCTAATAAATAAATGAAAAACATGTTTCCACTCTTGTGCAAATTTTCATTCCGAGAGAGGGAGAGAGAATAGACTTGAAATCGATCGATAAACGAACAGCTTGGGAGTATAATTTTCCCACATTCCACCATTTTTCTTCCCAATGGTGCGCAATGCAAGCGCGTGTGGTGAGGGGGTTCGTTATTTTGGAGTTTGCGCCCTTCGACGGTCAAACTGGGCGCCAATTTCGATGCTACAGTGGCAATAATAGAGGCGGGTGTGGAAACTAAGCGGGAAGAGAGTGGGTTTTATTTTGAAGAAAGGAAAAAAAACATCAATTACTTTCGCTTTCAAAGGCGGGAAAAGTTTGTACCGAGTGGGATAATTGATCTTAATTAAACAGAAAGATAATAACCTAGTAGATTAAATTTTGTAACGAAATAGAAATGGAAGTTTTTTTAAAATAAATAACATAGATAGGTGGAAGGTTTTTTTTTTGAAAATTCTACTCATAAAATAGAGGAGAAAAGAGATTAAAACAAGTTCAAACATGTTTGAACATGTTCAAACATGCAACATGTTTAAGGAATGAAATGAAGTTTAATCTATGAAATTCACAATCTATCCCATCTTTCATGCGAGAGGAATGGGCATAAGACATATTTGCTTCCGGCAAAGTAGTGGAAGCCAGTTTTCCCGCGTTCGGAGGTTGTTTTCGATGGAAATCACTTTACCAAGGGAAATGGAAAAAAAGAAAACCGGGAAAACAGGGCGCCACGCATGCGTCCATTCATCCAGCTCAGCATTTTGTTGCTCACCGGTGAAAATTCCGCTTTGCCGGGTTTTCTGTTCTGTGGTGTCGTCTCTTATGTGTAACAGTTGTTGGAGAGGAAGATATAGGGAAGGAAGAGGACAGTGTTGGTAGGCCGGTCTGGTGATTCATTTGCAGACAGTTAGCTGGTACTACAGACACTTCCTGTGTGTATGTGTTGGGCAGGACTTGGCAGGATGGAATTTGTCGTTCTGTCGTTGTGATGTCGTCCTGCCGTAGGATGAAAGATGACTTGTCACAAGAAAAAAGAGGGGCGATCAGATAACTTTCGGAATGAACCTTTCCGAAGAGAGTAGCGAAACGCGTTAGAGTAGAAAGGATTGATTTAGTTAAAAATTTAAACAATAATATTGTTAACAAAAGGCCTCTGTTAGTGCAACATTTACTAAAATATCTATTTAGATACCATAAAAGAGTTGGATGAATCGGATTCAGATTAAATTATCGGAATGATTCTTTGAACTGTATGAATTATTCTTGGTTCCAATTCTGGAGATTTATGAATCTTCAAGGATTTTCTAACAACGGTCAGAGTTCAAGTAGTTACATTGGGTTATTAAATGCCACAGTTATTGAAAATGCTCATTTTAGAAGCTAAAACAAACAAATGCTTTAAATTGAAAATTTTATTGACAGTTGACTGATAATGACTGTTGAGGATTGAAGGATCTATAAGGATTAATAAATTTTTGGAGGAGGATGTAAGAAACTTCGAAGATTCATGAATCTATGAGGATTCTGGAATCTTTGCCCAGTCAACTCATTTTTTAAATGACTTCTCAAATAAGCTTCATTTAAATGACTGTTTTCAAAATTGTCACCAACCACATCACTTAAAAAAACATAACCTTCAAATCAATCATATTTCTTAATGGGGATTCCTATACGTCGATATAATATGATGTTTTACGAACTTTTTCGAAATCAAGACCGTCATGCTTAAGGAGCTTAAAACAACAAGAAAACAAACGAAAACAAGGTGGAGGCTCCAAACGAACAACCTAATCACACGTTCAGAGAGCCAAATGCTCCTCGTGTGAGAACCGGCCACAGTTGATTGACTGCGACCCCGTAGTTTAGTTTTTTGTTCCCATCGCGCAGCCTTGTTCGTCTTGAAATCTCGCAGAACAAGCCGCGTCCGTGCCTCTTACGATGATGCATTTTCGTTTGAACGAGTTTTTAAACTTTCCCACAAGATTTTTCCCTCTCAATTTTCCGCCCGATGGTTGGTAGTGGTGATGCCGTGTTCTGAACCGTGCCATAATTCTATTCTCACGCGCGAGACACAACTCCCCATCATGCGCCAGGTAGGTTGTTGTGTGGTGATCGCGCTTTCTCGCGATCCTACACCGGCTTGTGTTGTTGTTGTTCTGTGATAATGAATGTAAAAACAAAGAAAACAATTTTCTTCTGCACCGTGTTAAGGATGTATTTAACATGTTAGGAACATTGCATTTTTTTTTTGAAAAGGGTGTAAAAGGTAACGAACCGTGATGGGAAAATAAAAGGGTGTAAAAATGTTTACTGTAGTGAATTGAGTTTTATAAAAATCTTTCGCGCCCCAAAACGTGCGCAATCATTGTGAAAGCCTTGAAGGGAGATGGTTGTAGCGTAACGGCTTAAACACTCTTATTTAACATTTTCTGTAATGCTTGTTGGGGAGTGTCTAGCTGCTTGTTGTATAAATCCTGCACTACATGGCTCATTTTCTTAATAACTCATAAATGGGGTTGAGTGGAGTACTCTGATCATCAACCCACCCAATTCTCTGTTTTCGAAACAATTAACTACTGGTAGTAACCAATGTTTTGTAATTAATCAACATTAGTGTGGTTTACACTAGTCGATGATCAGTTTTTCCTTCTCGCCCTGTCTTTGGCTTCCAAGGATATTTTTATTGGGTTCAGTAAGTGAGAGGCAATATAAGCGATCGCGTTTTTTCACTCCATATTCTCACATACATGGATCTCGTAGCAGCTGGTACGCATTGTGCACATGTTCCCAACGATATGGGGAAGTTTTTCGGGCGCGTGCCGTTTTGTGTTTGCTGTACGACGACTCGATGGATGATCGCTCTCCAGACCGTGCAGTAGAAAGTATGGTTGAAGAAAAGCATAAAGGACATGAAAAAACAGACTGAAAATTCACTTGTCGTCATTACAACACCACAACACCAGCGCATCTGTCACATTCCCTTCTTTTTTACGTGCTTTCTGTAACCTCGATTGTGGGTCCTTTCCCCTGTTTCCGGATTGTTGTATTGTTATAGCTCCAGTCAAAATAGCAGCAGGTTGACCAGTTTGAGGTTCGTTTAATCGGAATCGGAAAACTGTTTTTTTTTGTGTGTGCAGGTGAAAAAGTTGAAGCCATTTCTGGATTCATTTTCAGTTGCGGGGTACAATTATTCCAAATAGTTCGATCGGAAAGCTTGAAACAGGAGCAATTTAGGCTTGTTAACGATTTCATTTGAACTTAGAGCTGATTTACTTTTACATAACAATTGGTTTGGAATTGTTCCAATTTTACCAAATATTCAGAAATATTGTTAGAAAAAAAGGTAGAACTCTTTTTTGTCCTAGGGACCGTTAAGATTCCTTTAATTACTTATACTTTATTTCTTATTTTGTACAACAAATTTGTGGAAGAAAAATGTGTTTCCGGGTTGAGGCTCTCGAATTTGTTTGATTTAATACATTGAACCTTCTCAAAGAATGTTTCCCTTCCCCAGGAAATTGGTACAAGAAACACAAAATTTGTCGTGAAGAAGGAAACGACTGGAATGAAGCGATTAGCGGCTCACTTCCTCGTATCGTTTTCCGATAGGGAGAAAAATTATTATTAGACATTCCCACTTGAGAGTATCTCTGGTTGAGAGCGGAGGAGTGATCTTATGCCTACTTCCAGCCAATGTTTTTACAGATGAGAATGCTGATTGATGATTTAAGTGGTTGTGATAAATATCAACCTTTTTACCCTATTCGAAAACAGTGACATGAACTACTCTTTCTCTCTCTCTTTCTCTCTCTCTTTCTCTCGCATACAGGAACAAGTGATTATACATTTTATTGCATAATGCATGACAGATTTAAATGATTCATATTCAAATATGTCTCTTTGCTCAGCTTCTCTGTTGTTTGGCTTGTACCGTTACTCCTGGTAAAGAGAGAGAAAGAGAGGGCGAAAAATCAGTCAAACTTGTACAGCATATTGCAGTCAGCGACAAATAAACATAACGCTCGCGGGAGTAATGACCGCATCTTTTGGCGCGTTTTTTCACTCGAACCACCATTCGGTTGATGCTGTTGTTGTTGGAGCCGGTTTGGTTTAAGATTTGTTGATAGTGATGGACACACACCAGGAAAAGGACAGCAACAAACACAGTCAACGTCGTATAGAATCTTTTACCGCCCTTTTGCGCAAGAAACCATCATCTTTTCTCACGCACGATTCTTTCAATAATTGGTCCGGGATGGCGGTTTTGGTACGGCAGAAGAGCCGCGCAGTGTGTGTTGTTGTGTATTTTGGTGCACAATCATCATCATTCATATCGTCTCATCCATTTCCTCCATCTCCTTTTTTTGTATTTTGATGCATCGTGCAGGAGTAGTAGAAGACAAAAAAGCGCGCGCAAAATATGTTGAAGTTACGAGAAAGCACCCTGTTTTTTACATCTTCTTTCACCTTAATCTGCAACAAGAAGGTGGTAAAGGAGTGGACAGAGAGAGGGTGGTTGAGAGGGTTGTTCTTTTGCGTAAGTGTTGGAGGAGGGAGTATAATATGATGATGCGAATGCGGCACACTGGTTTTTTGGCGCGAAACATTCATGTTCCCCACAATGTCCGATTAAGGAGAGAAAGTTTGGGATGGTGGTGCATAAGTTCGGGCTTTTAATAATGCATCTCAATTCAATATTGGGTGATATTATTAACAGCATAGCCACACCAGAGTAAGAGTAAGACAATTAACGAGTTATTTTTAATTTATATAAAATAATTTTCATTACGTAAACTACGATATTTGAGTAAGATTATTTCCATGGTCTGTAAGAAAGGGAAATGCTGTCGTAACGAACGATGATGTAATGTGTTTAAAAAAAATGAAAGAGTCGATTTGGAGACATCTTAAGTAAATTGAAATTGATCAATTAATTTACCTCAATTTACTTAATTTGTTAGATACACGCAAATGTGATGGCAAACATATGGAAACATTCATGTACAGGTAGTTCCCGAGATACACCATAAATGCGGAATTCTTGGGAGATTTGCGTATCCGGGTGCCATTTGGATTACATTTTAATATTATAGAATCAATTTCGTGTAATCGTGTTAAGCCTCCATTCACAGTTTGGGACAATTCGATTTTTTTACGAAAAGTAAGAGCAGATATATAGAGACGTTCAGACTGGTGATTTTTGAGCATTTTTAAAAGCGCAACTGCCTCAATTAGTTCAAGAGTGTAATTACTCGCAATTAGAATATAATAATATACCATTCAAAAACATAGAATTATGTTTCATTAGCCTGTATTTACCTAATCTTGTCGTGTCCATCTTCACCTCAATAGCCGACTTAAATACTTTTCGACTAGGATTTTCATTTTTTAATTGTTATAAAAAGGCTAAATATTTCAAGTAAAAAAATACAGTTGTTTTACTACATTCTTGGTAAATAAAAATTTCTATTTTTCTAACTTCGGGCTTATTTGAATATAACAAAATATAATGTTCTTTTCGAAATAATGATCGCATAATTTCGTTTAAAAACATTGTTTTGGAACTAATTTAAATGTGCTACGACCGTATCTCCAATTTTCCGAAAAATCGACTTGAATTTTGTCACTGAGCTTTCTAATTTCAAAATCCGTACGCATATCAAATTCTGAGCATCTCAGGAACTACTCATACTTGCTAACTTCACTATCAGCAACACCAACACTACCGGTCCTGCTCTATGGCGGGTTTTGGCTGAACTTGATGATGTTTTTTTTTCTTATCGACTGTGTCGGAATTCTGAGTCAATTCATTGATTTGCTAATAAAAAACGAGAGATCCCTTGTCACATACATGTCGGCGCAACATATCCGCCCGAAATGAAACTTGATAGTATTTTGCATCCCTCTATCGCCAGCAGCACACCACTGTGTCTGTCCATGGGCCCGTGAATAAAGTTTCCGTAACTCGATTGGGTTTTAAATGTGATTAACAGCATCAGTCGCGATTGCATGCACACCCAACGTCATCGCTCCCGGGAACGACAGGATGTTTTGATTTCTTGTATCATGGCCGTTTTACGGGTACTCTATCTCCATTTCCGACCTTTGGTAGAGAGAGCCATCTTTTTTGAGCATGTAGACAATTTTTTGTGTAAAATAAGTTAACTTTAAAATACAAATTAAATTACACATAACGGGATTGTGCTTTCCCGAACAGCAAAGGGGTGACTCGATGGAGACGCATTCTTTTTTTCGTTTGACAAACGGTTTTCGCGCCAAAAAAGTAAACGCGCTCTCTCCGTTATCATCTTCGTCTTGCCGGTTGTGTTATTATGTTGTGTCTGTTAGCATTCGTTCCGGGAGGGGGATTTGTTTGTTGTTGTCGTCGTTGTCGGTTGTTTCTTGCTTTCGCTGTTGCATGCGATGCAAACCCGCGCCCAATCCACCCGAAACACGGTGGGGTGTGAGTTGTGCGCGGCAGAGAAGTATATTGGTTGGTGCCCTGCCATCCGTGAAGATTGCGCGCGGAATTTATTTGCCGGTGTGTGTTGTGTGTTGCATGTGTCATTCTCCGTTATCACATTTTGTTTTTTTGTAATAGTTTAAAACGAGATGAAATTAAAATTACAACGGAAAGCGTTGAAAGAAATGATTTCTACGCCCTTTGCTCTAGGTGTTGTAACAATTGCGCGCGCTTAACTCTCTTGTGCAGTGTGAGCCCGCATGCTGTGGTAACTTTTATTGGAACCTCATCTTAGAGGGCAGCGAACTAACCACCACCCCATTGCCCTTAGCAACGTTCTTGGAAACCGCAAACTATTCTAGACTTGTCACTGCACACCAACACACATTGAGTAGACCCGAGGGGGGGCGCAGATATTCAACCTAACCCCCCCTGTTTTACGCACATTGTGTGTGTGGGGTAGAATGAAACTCTCCCCTTTTTGAAAATGTTTCACCCCTACAAAACAGTGTGCGTGCGTGTGTGTGTATCTCGCCTTAGTTGTTCATTCTTTTTCATTAGCATCTTTGTAGCGTTCTTTTACCGCACAGCTCCAGCAGTGCGTGTAGTGGGTGGGTGTAGTAAGAGGGGAAACAACGAGAGACGACGGCACAATACTAAACAACAAAAAATACCACCCCATGTATAAGAACGAGCGAGCGACAGTTGCGCACCGGTTCCGAACGGCCAAAAAGAGCGCACCAGTGTTCAGCGTGTTCGCGCACAACTTTTGACGCGACTGTACTTTCAGTGTGCGGTTTCTCCTTCTGCTTCTCGCCCTTCTGCTGCGTGATGATGTATTTGGTTGTTCCCCTCGCAGTCCTGCGTATGTGTGTGCGGTTGTTTGGTTGCGTTTGTTTGTCGGATGCCGCGCAGCCGGCCGGCTTCAGCGTTTTTGTGCGCGCACACACATATGGAACGATGATGGTTCATCTTGTCCCGTTCGCATTCATCCTGCTGCTGTTGCTATCTCGCTTTCCCCGGCTACACGCGGTTTATGCTGATGATGATGGTTTTCTCGCTCGGTAACCGAAGGGTCCCTTTTGGACTGTGCGATCCCTTTTTATGTTTCCTTTTGCCCGACCTGTAGAGTGCCTGCTGTGCCTGGGTGTACGCGGTAAGGGATTGTTTTCCCACTCTCGTTGGTAATTCTTCATCTAGAATCCGTGCGTAGCGAAACACACCAACAAAGCGGAGAACGCAAAGGGCACACATTGGGAATGGGTAAAGTTTTTTCTTTTTTTCGTTGAAGGGCTCCATGGCAGAGCGACGAGGGTTGTTGTACGCGCTCGAATTTTCCCTATTTCCCGCTGGTTTCAACAGTGTATGTGAGGGAAAAAATTATCTATCCATCCTATCCATACATTCATCCCTTCGTATGCTTTTCGATACCGACACAGGGTGTGCTGTGTGCGGCTTGACTGTCATGCTTTTTAAAATGAAAACATTTCCCTCACTCTTTTAGCCCCCTTGGTCTGTGCTGTGTTGTTGTGTGTTGTCACGCTTCTACAACGATCCCTTTTGAATCAACTGTACTTTTTGGTCAGCTCTGCTCCTTTGTTTGCTCTCGCTCGCGCCTAGCCCTGTGCAACCCTCTGGTTTATATAGACCGTGATGATGGTAGTCGAGATTGCAGTCCAGGGTTGCTTTGAAACTTGCGAGAAAGTTGACTCATGCTCAGTATGCCATGCAATACAGGGCTTGCACAGTTTATCTTTTAAAATCGACATCGTTTTGTTTACTTCCCGAAAGGACTACAGTGCAATAGCGATTATCCGGGCAACTGAGGACCCGGATGAAAGGGAATGTTGGTTACTATTATAGCAATAATTTCAAGTTTCAGTTGCCGGTCTAATATAGTTAATTTTCAAAAAATCCTATCCATAGACAACTAAGGATGTTTACACTTTATGATTGATGTACAAGATCTCCAGCTTTGGTTATTATTGCGAGATCTCAACACTCAATAGAACTTGATTATTGCTCTTTCATATTATCATCCAAATTTTGCACGTTGAACTCGTTGAGAAAACTTAATTTGACGCAATATTGCTTAAAACAATAATTTTAAGCGATCAAATTGCGATAGTGAGGAAAAGAAAATCAAACACATTTTCAGATCTTTTCAGCATTTATTTAACACATTCTACGTCTACTTCACCCATTTATTGGTGAGGCCTTTGGTTACCGCCTGGCCATATAACCCAGATATGCAAAATCCCATACAAGCTTTGACAGCGGCCCCACAGTAACCATTGCAATTTTTGACATGACGTTGAATAATATTGTTTCTTAGTGTACGGATGAACGAACCCTGTAAATTGTTCTTGCGGATTGCTCACATCCACTAGGAGCAGTGATAAGTCGTTTAGGGCATGTTTGCTGTGTTTGTTCCTTGAATCAAGATAACTACACACAAAATGTTGTATGAAACGTCTGCCACGTTTGGGTGCAAGTTCACGTCTGTTTGAAATAGTAGTTAGGACTGTACATGTTTTTGATTTTCACATATGTTTCACATATAATACAATTACTTTTCCCATATAATACAATTATTAAATGTTTCTTGCTTGCACAGTTACTTATAGTTCGTTCGTTTCTTTTCGTTTTAGACTTCAATGTCGGACCTATACATTACCGATTCGATGCAGGATATGCTCGACATCGACATCAAGTCGGAAGTGACGACAGTGGTGGGCGGTGTAAATGAGTTCGTTTCGCTGATGAACTACGATCTACCCTCGCTCGAGCTGGACTCCAACTCGCTGGACGGGGACAGCTTCTTCAGCAGCACCCTCGGAATGGCCAGTAACGATCTCTACCCGGAGGTGGGAACCTGCGCCAACCCGAACTACGTAATGCCCGTCCTGTCGTCCGCCGCCATTCCGTTCCCGAACGGCAGTATATTGTCCGCTTCGTCCGGATCCTCCTCGGCGATGAATGCCCTGGCGGCGGCCCAATCACTGCTCAAGTCGCCGAAACAGAACATAAACCTCAACACGACCGTGCACGGTACGGCAGGGTCCAACCCGACACTGGCAAGCCCCAAGGAACGGAAAAGCCATCTGACGTTTTCGCCCAACACGATCAAGGTGTCAACGGTGCAGGAACCGAAAAAGATCTCCAGTCTGGCACAAATCACACGTGTAAGCAACGGCGGTGGTAACATCTCCTGCACGACCTCCCTTGCTCCGTCGACCCCCGTCGACAATGTGCGCAAGGATCTGTCCTCTCAGATGACGATGAAGGAGGAAACAATCATCGTACGGAATGGTGGAGTGGTGAAGAGCGCTAGCGATCACTTCGTGACGAGCGGGAATAATGTAACCATCGGCGACACGACCGTCGTTCACCGGACGACTTCAACCGGGTCGCCGGGGCTTGGTGTGGGACTGGGAAAGGGTAATACCGTCAAGTTGGCGCACGGCATCGGGGCGCTAACGTTCGCTAACAGCATACCGTACAAGAACATAAAGAGCGTACAGAAAGTTAGCAATGGCAACGGGTTGAACAGTCCGGGTGGTGGTGCGTCCAGCCCGAAATCCTTCAACCGTAGCATAATCATGGAACAGGCCGGAGGTAAACCAAACGGCATCGTCACCATAACGCATGGCGGGTCGCCAACGACAATGGTCGCCCGGCAACTGCAGCGAGCAATGACACCGACCGGACCGAAGCAGAAACCGATCAAGGTCAATGGAGTGCAGGGCGGCGAAAGCGAATTCCCCAAACCTGCCTACTCCTACTCGTGTCTGATCGCGATGGCACTGAAAAACTCCCGGTCCGGATCGCTACCGGTGTCCGAAATCTACAGCTTCATGTGCGAACACTTCCCGTACTTCAAGACGGCACCCACCGGCTGGAAGAACTCCGTCCGGCATAATCTGTCCCTGAACAAGTGTTTCGAGAAGATCGAAAAGCCGGCAATGAATGGTGGCCAGCGGAAGGGTTGCCTGTGGGCGATGAACCCGGCCAAAATCGTGAAAATGGACGAGGAGGTTCAGAAGTGGTCCCGGAAGGATCCGCTCGCTATCCGGCGGGCCATGGTGCATCCCGAACATCTGGAGGCGCTCGAGCGGGGTGAGATGAAGCACGGCTCGACCGGTGACGATGATCTGGATGTGGAGGAAGACCTGGAAAGTGACGGTGGGCCATCCGATGTGGATGCGGAAGAGGTGGACGAGGAGGTAGTGGATCCAGAGGAGGAGGATGACGAAGAGGAAGAGGAGGAGGATGATGTGGAGCTGATCGAGCCACAGCACGAAACGATCGATGTCGATGCGGAAAGCTTCATCATCAACACGCCCGAATCGTTGTTTGACGGTGACGACGACGGTGGTGATCCGGTGGATTTCGAACTAGAGGTAAGGAAGATACGCTGTTTAAGGCTAAACTATGTAAGGACTCGATTCAAGCGGTATGGGCAGTATAATCATTTGCTTAGAGCACAAGTGTTGTTCAATAAGGTTAGGTTTACTGATAGGAAACATTGTTAAGCCCTTTCAGGCAGACAATCATCTGTTAATAATAATTATAACTTCCAAATGAACCTTAGCTAACGTTACAAAATATTTGCTTCTGTTTTTTAGGTTCCCGAGTTTTATGAAAACATTAACGTAGATTCTAAGGACAGTACGCTCGCGCTAGAGTTTACGCAACAGGATCTTCTATCTCTGGAAGATGAAGATGAATCGCTATACATTAATCAACTACAGCAGCAGCAGACCCGGCATGGAGCAGTAAGTGTACCCCAGCAGCAACAAGTAGTGCAACAGCAACAGCAGCAGCAACAGCAACAGCAAACACAAATCGTAAATCATCACCGTCAGCAAATGCAACAGCCCCCGTTGAAACGTGCACGGCTCGACATCAACTATTCCATATCGCCCTCCCCGAACGGTACCACCAGCCTAGTGAACGTCATCTCTAACCGGCAACCGACGGTGGTGCACGGTAGTGGCAACAACTCCGTCACGGTCACACCCGTCAACGGTGGTAACGGTATGGTGAGCATGAGCTTTCAGCAACACTTCCAGCAACAGCAGCTCAGGCAACAACAGCAACAGCACCACCCGCAAGGAACAATCCGAAGGAAGGTACCGATCATAACGCGGTTGGCTTAATAAACACAACACAGAAAAGGCTATCGGATGTCGTCGTCAAGTTGCTCTGTCCAAATGGTTGCTGTTGTTGCAGCAGCCACAACGGCAACGGTATATAGCTCCAACATCCCTAGGGTAAGTTACACACCTTAACCTTCCCAATGTTGTTAGGAGGTTACAATAAATCGACATTTATAAGTTAATGCTGTCTCTCATAAAAGCCGCCACGTATAAACACTCGAAGTGACCGTCATCACTATTGTTCGTTCGCGTTGTTTCAACAATCGTTTTTATCGTGTACAATAGTAGTTAGGAGCTAAGATAACAAAACATAGGGACAACCGTACGAACAATCAGTTGTTTAGGTTCAGTTTATCGGATTGTTTTACACTGATTGTTCAGTGTGTAAATTAAGAAGAGACAAAAAAAAACAAACACAATTCTCACTGCCAGAAAAAAGATGCAGGTCCGTATTTTCACCGTACATAAAGTGCCGACCTAAAGGAAAAACACTTAAAACACCATACTTTCTTCAACAAAAAAAAGAACGAAAAAGAAAAGATTCCATTTACTTCAAAAAGGATGGTAAAAGCAATAGAAGAAATTCAGTACGTTTCAATCAAAACAAATTAAAAAAAGCAATTCACAAAACACAACTCTATACAAATCAATATTGCTAAAGGTGTAACACAAGAGAGGATATTCGATTACTGCCGTAAGTTCTGGAGGTTTTTACTCTTTGGTTCTTCAGAACTAAATGTCACTAATCGGCAAATAGAGGGTGCTACTACAATGCAATGTTCTCGGTCGGTGACGATCGTTAAAAGAAGAAAAAAAAACATTGTCAGAAAAAACCACTAAAACACACAAAACCCAATACAAATCGTATACCTGATCGCAAACTTGTACGTACAATCGCGCTTCTTGCACACTATTACAAATCTGCAAACAAGTACACAGTTCAAAAGAGGGAGGATATAAGAATACAGTGGGGCAATAATGGGTTAGGTGGTAAATTAGGGGTTTCTTTTTTTATTTTGCAAAACATAATGTGTACGTTTCGTATGTGGAAAATTGCCAGAACAGTATTTACCCAAAACGGTGGAAAAACCCCCGTTTGTTGAGAAATTTGATTTTTCATCTCAATTTAGTTTATGTTGAGTTCGCTAGTTCTGATGAGTGTTTTATTTTGTGTTTTTTTATTGTTATTGTGCGCTCATCCAACGATCTAACTCAACTTTAAACGAGGATCCCAAGAGGGTTAAAGATTCAGATGAAAAAACAATCTACAAAAGGAAATAGTGGTACATTTGGAGATCTCGTCTGTGAGTTCGGAAGGTGGGAATAAGATAAGAATATACGAACGAACAAAATGAATGGGAAAAATTCAAAGAAAACAGATATCAGATGATGCGCTCTGAAAGTGGCTCTAAAAACACGTTGTGTTTAATTGGTGTATTAACACACCCGTTACGCATGTTTAGACAACTCCCCAGCAGTACAAAGTTTCGTTTATAAGTTATTGTTTGTGTGCGCAGGGTGCATTTGGAAAGGACACACACACACACACCCCGGTAAAGCATTCTTAGGGTCAGGTGTAATGCTTTTCCTTTTGTATCCTTCAGAACACACTGTATTCCGGTGTACACAAAATAATTTTATTTTAATTTTAAGAAAAAAAAGAATGTAACTATATGGACGTGCGCGCACCTGTGCTTCATAATTAATGAGCCAGGCTGGGTTTGGTTCCGCAAGGTTTGGGTGTATGTGCGCGCGCGAGCATATGATTATGTTAGCATTACGTTGCAGTTATATGTTTTTTCTTTTGTATTCAATAATGCTCATAAAAATCCGTGTTAAAATGTGTTTAAGCACAAAGCGTTCACTGTACAGTACATCGATGGGGAACACATATTCCGTTCGGTATTAGGAATAAGCAGCATATAAGCGGCATAGAAAACAATCGTGTGTCACGGAGAAAGCATTTCGTACGGTGCGCAACGCAAACTCACTGCAGTCCTTTCGATGTAACGGGAGAGCGAAGAAGAATATGATGTGATGATGCAAACAAACAAAAAAACAAACAAACAAACAATTAGTTAAGATGAAAGGGGGTGACACAAACATTGGGGGCATTTTTATTTTTTTAATGTCATAAAACAATACAGCCGTGTGTGTGTATACGGTAAGATGTAAAATAGCACCTTAATGTAAGAATGAGCAAACAGCAGCAAACAAAACCAGCATTAAATGAAGTGATTAAAGGGGAGCGGGCAGGGGAGAAACTTAAATTTTTGTATCAAAAATATTGTACTATTAAGGGAGATATAATAATAAGCGCGGGGCAGAAATGAGTAAGACGGACATGAACGGATGTGATGAAAGAAGATTGAAAAAAAAAACAAAAAATGCGAAACAATTTTAAAAAAATAATAAAAGATTTCTGTTGAAAAATGGAACATTGGTTGTGTGTGCAATTAACTACCTTTAGATGATTCAAATCACAAGTTGTTTCTAAAACGATAACAAACATGTGAAATGAGGAGTGAAAACTGCAAAAATAATTTTTATAACAATTTTAGTACAAATAGCGTACAAGCTTGCATGCGAGAAAGGTGTTCAGTGCGTGTGAGCTTTTAAATATTGCCGTGCCTTTATTCAGAGCTTTCAGGATCGAGTGTGTAAATATGAAACCGTTTCGATAATTTTTACATATTTTTTTAGGGATAATTCACAGTTTCTTGCTAGTTTTTTTTGTGTGTATGCTTTATGGGATATATTTTTAAAGGGCACGAAAACCGTCTTTTGATTGATGTTTTGGGAAACTTTTTTTTTTACAAAAATATGGTCTATTTATGTGCTCTACTTCCTCTGTTTGTACAACAATTATCTAAAAATCGGTCCGTTAAATGAGTGGAGAGCGCTTCCTAAGCCGCTTTGCATTTCTTATAGCGTTTATGTGTCATCTACATTTTGCTACTTTTGCCCTAACTACGATTTGCGAACATTAAAACTCTTCCCTACCCGCGTTATCTCACCCAAGGTCGTATCAATAATCACTACTCTTATCAATAGTCTTGTGTTTCCCGTTTCCCAGCTCGCAGACACCTTACTTTTCGTCATAATATCGTCGCTTCATGGCCCGATACTTTCGCAGACTGTAGAGGGCCTCAATCTCCTTCACGACGTACTCGCCCAATCCGATCGCTTTTTCGATCTTCTCAGGATCGGTTTCGGTGCTTTGTCGCTTGAACGCGTTGTAGCACCGCTGCCGGAATTTGTCCGGTCCGCCCGGATACTCGCGGCCCATGTACTGCAGCTGTTGTTTTGGGGAGAAGGAAATGGAACAAATGAAAAAAGTATCTCGGTAGGTGTTTGTGTGTCTGTGAATTGCAAAGCTTAAGCGCGTTACCCGTTTGTAAAGGTCCAATACGCGTCGCCGATGATCAGCCATCCCTGTGAATTGTAGTACTGTTGCGCAAAACTGCGGGACCAAAGAAAACAAACAAACATCCAACTTTGTATGGTCAGCTGTCAAAAAAAGCTGCGCGATACATCGCGACGGAACGCACACTACGAACCGTCAACACAGCTGACGAGCGATTGTACAAATCAGTGTGTGCGTGCATCCCGTACGAACGTATAGCAGACCGGGTTGTTGTTAAACAAAGCCGTTACCACAGTGATGATACAGCGCGTCAAGTATGTGGCGCGGAACCAATAACCTACGCAAGTTGTGAAATACACAATTACATCCACAATAGCGGTGAGCAATAGTAGTAGCAGTAGGCAGCACAGCACCAACAGCAGTCGGGTAGGCTGCTTGGATCTTTCAGTGTGGAACAAAGATTTGCATTGAATACGCACGCTTTCATTCTATCGCCATGGAGCCAACAATGGAGATGTGAGTATGATTATCGAAAGGAGAAAGAAAAAAGCACGCAATGAGCATCTGTCATTAAAGTAATGTTTAATCTTTTTCGTTCTTTTGCAGTCCTACCGCGGGACCAGAAACGTATTGCCGTCTTTGTCTGGACAAGAACAATCTGTTGGGAGTGTTTCAATCGGAACAAGATGGGGACAGCAACATTTCGACCGAGCTGGTGAAGAAAATCTACGAATGCACCAACATTCAGGTATGCAATCTGTGTATGCGGCAGTAATGCAATATCGAATTGAAGGTGACGGTCACCCCAGTACGGTGTGGGGGTAGTTCACCTTGACGTAAACAACCTCCCTGTTCTTCGCTAAACCAGTACATTATTTTTAGCTTTCCTCCACGGTGGACGCGGGATGTGCCATCTGCCACCGGTGTCTGCAGGCGGTGCAGGATTTCTACCACTTTCGCGTGCGCAGCAATAAGGTGAATGATCTCATCCAAGTGACGACGGTCGTTCCCAATGGTGACGACAGTAGCGATGCAGCCCGCTACTCGCCAACCCCGTCCACAAAACAAAAAGCATCACCGAATGCCAGAACGATCACCTCGCCAAGTCCGGTGAATGGTGTGCGAAAGTTTCACTGCCGTTACTGTCCAAAATCGTTCCGTACGGTGGCCGCCTTAACCGAGCACGGTAACAGGACGCACATGGCCAACCGGCAGCATCACTGCCCGAACTGTTTGGCGCAGTTCCAGCATGCACCGTCCCTGGCGAGACATGTGCGAAGCCGCAGCTGCTTTGCATTTAGCAAATACCGGTGCCGGGTGTGCAGTGAAAGCTTCCACGAGCGTGAACAGTGGGCCGACCATATACAGATTCACGCCAAGGATTTCCCGTATCAATGTCCGGACTGTTGGTCACAGTTCAAACATAAGGCGACGCTGAGACGCCACGCCAATACCGTCCATTTGCTGGTGAAGGTTTGAGAACGACCCTAAATGGTGGTTGGTTGTAAGGGATGGTATCAACGCGAACTTTTTAGTACAACCCCTCAACGCAAAGGAAAAAAAAACACGCTTCGACTGATAACGCAACTAGGTCGGGTTAAAGAGCACACACAGTGTGGTGTGGAAGAATGGAGTACATTGCTGGCGCCGACAAGGTAATTCAAATGCAGTTAACTCATTCGTTCCAAACGGTTCACTTACTGTTGGCATTATTACGAAATGGAAACAGAAAACAATGAAAAACTCCGATAAGACAAGTGTACAGGAGGGACCCATGGAATGCAGCCTGATGCATCACGAATTGCAATGTGTTCAATGTAGAAACTGCATGTAAGGAGATGTATTATAGTTAGTCAATCGAAACAAATTTCCTTTTACTAAGTGGATTTTCGCTTATTATCACACCGTGGCATAACGCATGGAGTAATGTACTTATTATTTATAACAGAGGAATATATATATATAGATATTTTTTTTTATTCACTGAAGAACGGCCGGGCCGTATACCTGGGAAAATATATATTAAATATAAAACATTATAAAATCACACTGCAATGAATAGAAATATAAAAAATTATAATGAAATTAAATTGTTTTGTAAGTTAGAATATTTTAAAAGTAGATTTTTGTAGCAGAAAGGTAAAAAAAAGATCAATGTAATATAATTCACTATTTATTCAATTTTGTGATGCAGTTTGCATACTTTTAGGCGTATTGTTGTGAGGAGCATTCCGGAAGTATGCAAGCCGCATTGCGTTTCATTGCATTTATTTTTTGGAAACTGATGGTAGGATCAGCCGCTCTTTCTAAGTCGCGGTTTAGTTTGCTGCACAAATGCGGCTACCTTCGAAAGACATTTGTGCATACTTACTTACTTATCTTTTCGGGCTTGGTCTGTTGTAGAATTCATCTAAAATGTCTACGTCAGAGCATAATCCGATATCACGCCCTTCGTGTTGGACGCATGAATGTTATCACTCCACCTCAATTTGAGCTTACCGTGCTTCTATCCATGTGGACGGTCTGAACGCACTTTCATATAACAATGTATATTTTGCTTAGACACTTCAACGTTTGAGCGCTCCGATCTTCGGGAAGAACGATATGGATCTTTTACTCAAGCATTGCTATTGGATGCACACCAGGTGAGAAGGGTCGGTCATTCTTTAACACGAAATTCCATACGGCCTCATGCAAAGAAGTTCAGCACAATCTCCTGTAGATTGTCATATCCTAAAATCATGGAATCCATCATTCAAGGGCCTTCTTCTGCACGTCAATTCAGATTCTGGATCCACTCAAATTCATTTATGGCGTAGACTTTGGGGAACGCATATAAGTGAAGATCCTGGGATGACGCTCAGTGTCGACAGCAGCTTCGTTCAACATATTTCAAGTTACGTACAATAATATTAGGTCATCTAGTTATATAACGTACGCACAACCACTCGCATATCCGTTTACACATCTTCGATTTTAATTTATTTCACTCAAATAGTTTCGAAAGGAATCCTTCTTCTGTTGCAGTTCGTACGCGGTTCGTTCGAAGTTTGTTTTGCTGCTTTTTAAAAAATATATCATCGCGAGCGCAGAACTAAACCTAGAGCAACATCATCCCCCCATGCAAAGTAAGATTGGTGGTGCAGTCTGTTCCATAAATTCTATGCCTTTCGTTTTGTGTTACGATGTAATTTATGTAATTAGCTTTACGGTTTTGTTCATTCAGCGTGTCGTTTTTATGTTGTACTCCATCTCGGATCTGTTATTCTATCCGTACGTAGCGCTGTATGTTGTATGCGCATATCTTGAATTGTTGGGTCTGATCGGTAATTGCACAGTGTTTCTTTTTTTTCTATTTTCCGTCATCGCACCAGAAACACACCACAAACACACAAACGCACATACGGATTGTTCCGAAGCGCTCAAACAATTTCCAACGAATGTTTTGTTTTCCGCTTTTTTTTTGGTAGAATTATGCTTACACATCTATGACTCGGCCAGCGGTCTGTCCGTTTCTGCTACATCGGCATTGGCCGGCGCCTCCTTCTCACACCGTCTGTATTTGGTGACATTCGCGACTAGATACAGTTGAATCTTGGTATGTGTACACGTGCCGATAGATACACTTGTAGGTGAACCAGAATTCCAAACTAAAAACAAACTACCTTACCCACTCAGCTTTGGGTCAAAGCATTACCTCTAAGCGACACATACAAACCACGACCAGTACTGGACGTTCGGTTTTCAAAACGTGCTTCAAATGGCCAACATTTGAGTGCTGGTGGTTTGTGTGTGCCGGATGCAGATTGCAATGGCTACCGTAACCCTTTTCAAACTCATCCTTGCTCAACACAATAAATTAAATTCTGCTTACGTCACACATTTTTTGACGCGGCGGCGCTCGTGGCTATACTATGTGTTCCATATGTGTATATATAAATGTTGCAGTTGCGCGCTATAATCTACAATATTATTTTTTTTGTTGTATTTCTTGATGATCACGATACAGGCACATACATATTTAATAATCGGTACAAGTTTAATTTCACCGCTTCCATCGTCGTACGTTAATCATTTATTTTACCATTATGTGCACTTCGTGTCGAACATACACGGAAAGTTACCGTCCGTATCTTGTGGTGCACTTTCCGGTAAACTGCATACACAAACAAATTCTAACCCGAGAAGCAGACAATCGACAGATTCGATAAATATATTCTCTTTTAAACCACGCGCGCACGCCGGTTTAATTTTGTCGAAGCTTTTAAAAACGCGCAACAACATCGTTCTCTCAGCAACGGCGCGCCCACCTTTTTCTTTTCTAACACACGAAAAGAACCATCATTACGTGGTATGGCAGAAAATAACGTACACGCTACACGTATTAACAATGACTAACCTCCGTTCAATCCTCTCACATGCCGGCACATTTCAGTAATAAATATTGCCATCCCACACGCACCACTAGCAACGGATTTGTTGTATCATTATATCTCCTCCTTTTGTGCAATGCTGAATGCGAAATAACCTTAACCAATAGAACAGAACATACAGAGAGGGTTTCACCGAGAGTGGCCGGGCCCGTGTAAGGAAAGCACGCAGTATTTTTAAACTAAGAATAAATAATTGTATCTCCATCGATATAACTATAACCCGCTAGTTGAATGCGACTCAATTATCTAAGCCTTCACTGACGTTTAAGAAGGATACGCACCCACATCTCACAAGCACATTTGCATCATTCATTGCAACGATGCAAAATGGACACCAAGAATATCGGTTTCTTCAACCGAATCAAAATCAACCACAGAAACAAACGAAAAAACAATACAATGGTGTCCTCTTCTTGATCCAACCGGGACGCGTGTTTCGTGCTTGGTCCGCACGTGAAACCATATGGCAGGACAGGGATTGTGGTACGTTGTAAGCTAGCCTAAGTGCCAAACGGGTGCACTAAATGCAAAGCACTACATGGTGGGCCGGCAGACAGTGCCGTTTGCCTTTTGTTCCAGAGTTTTTAGTTTTAAAAAAGGAATGCTTCGATTGGCGTCGACCAGTGGGCGTCACAGTACAGCTGACAAGGTTTCATCTTTAATTGACTAACTGCGCATCCGCTTGGCGTTCGGTTCCAGCTTGACGTTCACCATGCCGTACTCGCTGTTGTAGAGCATGCGGTCGAGATCGTCTTGAACGGGGCGGGAATTTATTTTCTAAAATGAAATTTAAGATTAATTACTTTCAGTGTCATTGGCATTCATATGCAATATAGTTTTGTACTAGACTGACAGACTTTTTACAATCCCATAAAAATAAAATTTATGTTACTGTTAATGTATTAATGCTACAGGTAAGTCTTATATATGTAGAGGAGATCAGGGTTTCACTAGGGTCTCAACCAATTGCAAAATTGTGCAAACAAATTTCCCAAAATCTAGGACACTTCTACTAATAACACATGTAAGGAACCCTTATTAATAATCAAACCTACTAATGCTTTTAAGAATCCTTATGAATTGCCATTTAACCAACTAAGACTACACTTCTTTTTCTTTGGCGTAACGACCTACTCGGCCATGCCTGCCATTTATGACTTACTAGACTTATTGATACCACGTAGTTGGATAGTCAGTCCTCACTACGGAGGCACGGCCCGGATGGGATTTGAACCCCGGTCTTGCCGTGTGAGACCAGCGCCGTTATCGAATTGGCCACCGGACCGCCCTAAATTTTTATTATACTAGATTGTCCTCCAAGGGAAACGGTGAGGCCTCGCAACGGGCGTAACATCTTGTTCTAGCTATTTCTAAAGCTTCCTTTAATGGGTTTACTCCCGCCAGGGCGTATAGATCTACATGTCGCGTGTTGCGGCTTGAGTCAATGATCATGCGTAACAATTTGTTAAGCATTTGGAGTTAATAAAGGTGAGTCCTTGCACACGAATCCCATATTGGGCTCGCGTAAAGTACCACCGGCATAAAATCGGCATTTTACCAAAAATTGCCAATTTTCCAACCAGCAAACGACGAGAGCTTTTACTATTCAATCAATTATTTTTCGTTTTATATCCATAATAATGGCAAAAATTAAGTCTATCCTTTTGAACTCTCGCATCCCGAGTAAAGTATACGCTATATACTAGAGATGTGCACAGTGAGTAAGAGTGAGTGAGTGAGTTTAATCTTGCAAAGGAGTTTATAGTTTCAACTCAACATAAAGAGTTTTCATGACTCTCACTCTCTGCGCCGACTAGTGACTCACTCCTTTTGGCTTCAAACTCACTTTCACCTCTGAAGCCAAAAGGAGTGAGTCACTAGTCGGCGCAGAGAGTGAGAGTGAGTTTGAAGCCAAAAGGAGTGAGTCACTAGTCGGCGCAGAGAGTGAGTTGAAAAGTAGAAAGTGGTTAAAGGATTAGTTTAGAGTATTTTTTTTCATGAATCTTTAAAGAGTGAATCAAAGATTCAAATCCTTATAACCACTCATTCACTCTGTTTCAACTCTTTGAAAAGAGTGATTTTTCTCATCTCTACTATATACTATAATACACTATAATACAATGCAATACACTATAATACAATGCAATACACTATAATACATATTATATACTATAATACAATGGGGCGGTCCGGTGGATAAGGCTATAGCGTCGCCGGTCTTCAAATGAAAAGGATCAAGGTTCGAATTTTATCCGGACAGGTTCCCCTTAATGAGAACTGAATATCTATCTTATGTGGCTTAATAAGTCTTGTGAACCATTATTTGACCGGTTTGACCGAATAGGTCGTTACACCAATCAAGATAACTACACATAACACTCAGTTATAAGCAATACGGCCAAAGCTGTCACTACTGAAGTAGGAAAAAAAACTTTACATCTTTAATGTTTGCAACAGATTGTTATATTGTCGTCAAACACTAAATTAAAGTCCTTTCTTTTAATAACACTTTCAAAATTTTAGGTCTCCAACAATTGTTGATGGAAACTTAATCGGTTACCGTCAACTCGGATTTTATTATGTCATTTTCTGTATCTTTCGAATGTGTTTTACAGACTCTTGAATGTGTATGTGAAACCATTCTAATTCCAAAACTTGAGATTTATGCTTTAAAAAATTATTTTGCAGATTCTGAATGCCTCCTTCCCTTTAAGTGGCAAAAGCGCCCTCAGTTATGCAATCTGCATGACAGAATATGCTTATTTGTCAATTTTTTTTTTCATTCCTAAGCTACTGGGATTATTTGCCACCATTACAAATCGGTACTACAACACTTACCTCACCCATAACTGCAATCGGCGTAGTGTTGGTCGCTTTGGCAACCTTATGCTCGATGATGAAGAACATGTACTCATCGTACAGCAAGCGTATCAGATGAAAGCTACCGAAGCTGCCAGCCGAACGGAGCGTCAGATCGCGGATCACCATCGAGCTGTAGAAGCTCCATTTCAGCAGAAATTGTCGGGCGGCATTCACGAAGCTCGGTTTGCCCCGGTACTCCTGCAGCGCATCATCGACCACGTTCTGCAGCCAGCCGGCCCACTGCTCCAGTGTGTTCTGTTGCTGCAGTGCCGCCTTGAAGTCGTTCTCCAGCCGCTGCACGATCGCAGTATCGCACTGACAGATCCAGGAGGCCTGCTCCTGTACGTTGCGAAAGTCGACACGGTTCAGGTCGCTCAGCATTTGTGCGATCTGGGTGCCGTTCTGCAGCACGGCACGGGCCGCCTGGGCCAGGTGGTTAAGCGAGGTGTAGCGGCGTAGCGTTTGCCCGAATGCGGCCACCGCGGTGAGCTTGATCGCGACGATCGGTTCCGGACAGCCGCCCATCGCCGACGTCAACCAGTTCTCCAGGTTCTTCGCGAAGTTGCGAATCGCCTGCGTCAGACCGGTCGGGATCGGTCGCAGCACGTCCGGTATCAGCACATCCACCATGCTTTGGTAGAACTGCATATCGACGTGCTTCACAAACTCCTGCACCGATTCGCACTGCGTCAGCAGGTACAGCTTCTGCTTGCTGAGATACTTCTCTTCCTCGCATTCGTCCCCGTTGTTGTTGTTGTTCTCCGCACGCCAAAACTCGCGCCACAGCGACTCGATCATGTTGAAGTCGAGGTTCAGAATCGCGTCCAGGAACGCTTCGCAGTGTTCGCGATAGATCGAGCGCAACGTGTCCACGTCCTCCATCGTGATATCGTCCGGCAGTGGGTGGATCATGTCAATGATCGGAAACTGCGGTATGGCACCGTTTGGATCACCGAGATACTGCAACGTCCAAGCGTTCAACCTGTTAGTCATCTTATTGTGTGCATATGTGAGACATTTGCTTACCTGCGCGCAGGATTCCGGCATTTCCGCCTTGAAACTGTTTTTCTTACCACTTCGCCCATGGTGCATCGACATACCGTGACCAGTGCTTCCTCCACCATTGCCAGCTCCTCCAGCACCGTGTTGCAAGTGTCCTCCACCAGTACCTCCACCACCGTGGGCCATGGAACTACCGCCATTGGTAGCATGCAGACCGCCGTTCGCATGATTGCCACCACCAGGACCATGCATCCCATTGTTCGCACCACCCGTAACGCCGCCACCGTTTCCCCCACCGGAAAGCCCGTTACTACCGGACAACTGCTGATGGTGTCCAACCATCAACCCACTAACGCCGGACCCATGCTGTGGTTTACACTCGATCGCATGCACCAGCGGAGACGTGGGCTTGATGCGGATGCCGTAGTAGTGATACTTGCTGTTCCCACGCGTACCGAGTCGGCGCGTCCGCAACCCACTGAACACCGAACGGATTAGTTTGCCGAAACTGGCCGCATTGACCGCGTCCAGCTTGTTCTCGTTACAGTGCCACATGTAGTGGTTGTACAGGGTCGACCTCGGCAAGCTAACACCATCAGCCGTTTCGTAGTTTTCCATCAGCCAGTTAACCTGTCGAGCGGAAAGAAAGAGAGGATACGCATTAGTCTGGACTTCCAGGGCACGGCACGATAGAGGACACAGAGGACGGTAAATCAAGACACGACGCGAGGAGAGCACTGGGAACCGCTGCTTGTCACAGCGGTGAGGATATATGCGAGTGCGTCCTTACCGTGGCGGGCAGAACGCGAGCCGCGTGGGTCAGGTTGGGCGTGGAATCAAGCTCCTGACCTATCGCCGCTGTTTGGTGCGCGTGCAAGTAGGACGCTACGTCCTGGATGTTGATGAAGGTTGATTTAAAAGCAAATGGTGGATGGTGAGCCAAGACAGTGTACAAGAAATGGCGGATGTTGTAGGTAAGCAGAGTGAGAAAAATATCGAGATAGCGTTTCAGAGAAGAACAGGAAGAAGAGAGAAAGAGAGATAAAGAGAGAAAGAGAAAGAGCATAGTGTTAGTTTTTGGTTTAGGTGCAGTTTGCAGAAGCGAAGATGGTATGAATTGAATAGGTGAAAATGGAAACACATTTGTACCAGTAACCAGTGGGTTAATGTAAATGTAATTGCTTAGTTGACCCTAAATGATGCAATCAGCGGAAAAGGTTAAAAATAAATGCATAAAAAAGGGTTTTTACACTACAGCTATCAGGATTAGCGAAATTGCACTATCGTTTGGACAGATGGTGTGTAATTGTTAAATGTTTAACATATTTTTTGATATTTTAAAATGGGTTTAAGCGTTCTATTTTCTAAAAACAATTTTCTAAAAATAACTAAATGAAAAACCAAACAAAATCAACTGCGAGGATCATTTTGCACCGAACAGTTTACATGAGCAATCATTCGCAATATATGTGTTGTACGCGTGAAAATGATTGGCTTGAACATTCTAAACCTGAGTAGAGTAACTTCCAAAAAATTGTGTTGAAGATTGGAGCTTTCTATAATTTTTAGAATGCTCTCTTCTATCATGCTACGGTTCATATGTTTTATTATATCGTTTACAATTTCGTCCAGCACTTATGAGTTTAGGGTTTTTTGCGGCTATACAGTATCCTTATTTTATTTGAAAAACTGGATAATTATGAGTAGAAAATATAAGTAAAAATATGAGATACGTAACATCCCACCTCAAACTTACCCAGTTTCATTAAACGTGTCCAACCGAATAGAGCAATTAATGTCCAACTTTGTGATTTTTTTTTCATGCCATGAAGAGACACATTTTGACATATTTGAAATTGTCCTATCGGATCCTTGCACTAATTATTGAAAAAAAGGTTTTTTGACATTAAAATGCTGCACCCAACAAAGTAAAGTGCAGTGTTACATTGTTACGTATGGTCCCAAGCAATGCATTGTTGTGTTCTCGTACACTAACTATACGAATAATTTAACTGCCATTCGGTCTTTTGAATCGAAAATAGTTAAATGTATTTAAAAAAACAAATACGCAGAAATATGAGATAAAATCTACAATGTAAAATTATGTTTTCTATAGATCTTGCTTTCATTTAATGGTTCCCAAATCGTGCCGCGTTATTAAGACTGTGCGATACTCGTAACTATTTGTTGCCAGAGATATGAATATCTTGCGACCATTTCAATAGAGAAATGCAAAATGTTTCATTTTTGTGTCTTTCAAAGGTTTTAAATATCACAAAGATTTTTTTTCTTTCTAGAAATTAAATTGTTCATAAAACCGTGCGTTATGACGGATGTAACCGATCACCGCGATTCGTGCATGCAAATGTTTTGTTTGTCCTGCTGAACGCGGATCAAATGATAAGGAAAAGCCGCACACTTGATGTCAACAAACTGCGAATAATTTGTTCAGGTGCGGGAGTTAATTAAATAACAACTCCACACGAACGCATCGGTCCAAGTGCAAATGGAAACACAACAATAACGTAAAAAAAAATTTCCCATCATACTGGGATACCTCAGAGCACTGGGAACCACAGCCAAGCGTGGGTGCAATGTGGAAAACCAAATTTCGAACCGTGCAAAAATAACCCTCCTCCAATGCGAATGGATATTGCAACATTTAAAAAATACAACTGAAGCTGCATCATTTGTTGGTTGCTCGCTGGTGGCCACTATCAATTACCGATGCGAAAGCATCACGCTCGACAACAATCATCCATGCGTGTGCATTGTGCGGGTGCGCTCCATCAGCATCATCCCGCGGTTAACCACAGGCACTTCTGCGGGTTCGTGTACCGTGTCCACTTCGATGAAGCTGGCGATTGGTACGATTTTCAGCCGAAATCCGAAATGTGTGCGTGCGGTCGGTTGCGGTCGGCCGATTGCATCGATCCATCGGTCATTATTTCATATTTGTCAGGTGCCCGCTCACCGTCCGTTCGAAGAAATGCGCGCTTCCGCGAATGTTTTCTACACACACTTACCGTCATGTTTTGTGGCGACGAATCGGACTGCTGTTGTTGCGTTCCGGAGGTGTTTCCAGAACCGAGCAGGACCGCCTCATCAACGGGGACAATGTACTGCTGCTGATTAGCATTGCCGCCAGCGGAACCACCATTGCCGGACGGTACGGTACCGTTAGCGTTGACACTGTTGGGGCCATTTCCCGGGGTGACCGAACCATTTGCCGCACCATTGGCGGCACCGGTGGAATCGGTGTGAGTGTTGCCGGTACCGGTTACCGCTGTACCGTAGTTTCCTCCCGTAGTATAATATTGTTGTTGCTGCTGTTGCTGCTGTTGTCCATTGGTGCCATAATCTCCAACGGAATACACGGGATATGTCCTGGAATATTGATTGTAGCACGTAAATAATTAATATTACCATCAATCCAATCAGCCGGATTCGCTTTTGCTGTCCAATGTTTCGCGACAACATTATACGCCTGAAGTTATGCATATCGCTTAACGTTTAATTACTTCTTGGCAAAATGGCGCTAATTGGAAGTGATTTTGGTTTATACCAAATTCTAACGTTTTTTTTAATTAAAATTAATTGAAATAGTAGTAAGCAAACTCATAACAACTTACATTTGTGACTGTCCCTGGCCGGAAGTGTTGTACATTTCCGAGTCGACATACTGCACGTACGTGTGATGGTTGGGAACACTCTCGGGTGACGAAACTGTTGAAAATAAAAAGCAAATAATTTGCTGTAATTAATTGCTTGCCAATGACGATTATTGCTAAAATATACCAGATAGAGCATTTTTGCTTTTAAATGAATGTGCTAAAAGCTGTAACAGGACACAAAGCGGATTATGTTTTGCTATTATATAAAAGAATGCTCATGTGGGATATCAACAGTGGGCGTTCGTTAGTCTGCTGAACCCAACACACACTCCCGTAAGATTTAGCTGCAAGTTGTGCCATTACGTTCAACAACAATCGCCTGTTTTCCTATTGGTGAGTGTTAATTTTTGATTGACATCACGCAAAGCTGTTACCATTTTCAAAACCATCCATGTTTCCCGCTACACTGGCGGCCTGACGGAAATAAGTGCATTCGTGACAAGAGCAAAGCGGGAAACATGTTTTACGAGCAGATCAGCGAAAGGATATTGTGAAATTAGGAAGATATATGGTACGGTACGCCATTATGAACGGACCACGTAAACGGTACGTTTTGGAAGGACCGTTGCAATCAAGAGAAGCCTGCGGCCATTTTGTTTTTTATTCTTCTACGAACGGAATCTGTGTTTGTCCTGCCGATCTCCCTGTCTCTCTCTTGCTCTTTTGATATTTGTTTTTATCTTTTTCGTATCTGCTGCTGTGCCACCCGCTATTGCAAGCAGTTATTATATTCATCCATATTCCAGATGGCTGCTATCATGCTTTTAGCGAGGAACAGCGCCCGAAAGGAAGGACATCAACAAAATAGGGGATGTCGAAATATCAGTCCAGCAATGGATGGTTCGTAAAATGTGCAAAAAGAATAAACCCTCCCTGTGCAAGGAACCATGCAGACCTGACGGTGCTGGAAAGAAACCTACGAAGTATGCAGAGCCCTTTGCAAACCCTTGTGCTTTCCATCGCCGATCTGTTTGTGCTCGGCAGAACAGCACTAGGGACAGAATAGGTACGATTTTTTTTATATCCCAAGCGCTATGTCAGCACCACATTCAGCGAACGCGAATGGTACTTTGTGGGAGATTCGAGCAATTGGCCAGTCCCGGATGTGGGTGTGGATATTTTTGGATTTAAACTGAGAAGGGCAGCCTGACAGAATCTGGTTCCCGACAAACAGCATATACAACGGACGTGCTCCACAGGATCCTGTGCCTCGATTGAATACCGCCCGAAGTCATGGCGGAAAGTTTGTCCTCTCTGGCCCAGGGGAAAGGGAGGAAGAGAGAAGATTTGAAAAACGAGGGATGATTTTTCATTTTCTTGAAAGTATTTTTATTTTCATTTTATTTATGAATAGCAAAGGTTGCCTGCACACATACATATACACTAGATGATGTCGCTCAGCAGGAAGCTGAGTGTTGTAAGGGTATTATGAGAGCGACATGCCTGGAAGCAGGTTGGTGAAAACTGAAAATCCAACCTGAACCAAAAAAGAATGCTTTGCTGCCGCTGAATCACAACGAATTCGCGAACCTTCATTCCTATCCGCTCGGCAATCCTACCACCACCCGACATGGCCGACTGACTGACGTTACTGGGCAAGTAATGGCTTTGTGCGTTTCTTTCAAAACCCAATGTCCTTTCGGAGTACTTTCGTATACTGTTCTGTACAAACAAAGGCCGATGCTTTCGGTATATGCGACAGCAGTGTGCGCTGCATGAATGGTTGGATTTTTTATTTCAAATGCCTAGAACTGACATTATAAAAATATGATCATGTCGATGCAGCCTTTCACCGGAAAATTGGTGCGGAAAAGGAAATTGAGCCAAACGGGAATAGCCCGAATGTGGCGCTTGTTTCGCGCAGCCCCATTCAGATGCCTATTGTGTGAAGTTTTGTTTTTTTTTACTGTTTGGGTGAACCTTCAAGAACATAAGACAGATTACGGTCTCGGGAAAGGCACAGCAATTGTCGAAGAATTTTTTGCTTCACAAATGAAACTCGTAAAATTATTTCGCGGTTTAGTGGAACGATTATATTTCACATATTTCCTTATACCGTCAGCGAATGATGCACGAGAAGGTAATGATGTGTGGGTAGAAATTTTGCCAAAATTTGCATATGTGTCCGTCAATTAAGAAATAGCTTGGATGGTTGTTCATCAATAAAAATATCAGAGGAAAAGCGGTTTTTAAAATAAATGTCTTATTCGAGATAAGTTATTGCTTTTACAACTATATTATGAATTCGTCACTCATCTGTTCCACGACAAACCACTTACTCGATTGTCATCTGTCTGTCTTTTCTTTATCTATATATAAGAATGGATGTTTCAATGTTTGCTATGCTTTGAATGTTTGTTCCTTATCTAGATGGTGACTTTGGATAATTGGTTCCTTTTTTGCCAAGAAAAAGTTATGAAAAAATGTCGAAAAATTTCTAAGGAAACCGCAAAAAATTGTATAACTAATAAATGAGAAAGCTTTAAACCAACGTAAGCCTCACTAAGAGACTGAATTCAACGGGTCTGTTCAAATTTAGCAATTGAAAGCATTAAATATGTCTCATAAAAAGTGACCTTAAGATATTACACTGTCTCGAACAGGTCACGCTAGAGTTTCTCAACGTCATTTGTCGAAGGATTCTACATTTTCTGAAGCTGACTTTGATTTGAGAACAGTAGAGTAGCTAGCCTGTCGGAAGCCCCAAGTGGAGTAAAAGTTGGTAACTACACCATTCAGATTTACCACGCCTGATCTACGATCGATCTTCGAAGGGGACCTTCGAAATAAAAAAATATTCAGCTATCCCTCACTGTTTGTTGGAGAGAACTCCTCAATATTCATATTCAGTGGAGGGGGGTTGTTATTTTCGCACATTTCGCCCCTCAGTCGATGGGGTCTTTGGCGGCCATCTACTGTATCTACTGTTGGATCCCCCACCGCTTAAGTGGTCATGTTTCAAAGCGGATCGTGTCTCCTCTGAATATATTCTTCATTTGGGGCATAAGGACAGTCATCGCAAAAAAGTTCGGACCATCACCTTCAATATCGGATCCCGAGATTTTCAGCGAAATGAAAATATCGGTTACTGATTACTTGTATGAACGATTTTTAGGCAATTGCATGTGAATAAAGTTCGTTGGGATAGCTAGTTTTTTATATAGCTGGATATGTGTTAAAATCGATCGCTGCATAAAAAGCTGATGAAAACTTCTCTTCCATATTCCCGAATTTCCAAGTATGCATACACTGAAGTGAAAACAGCATGAAACCATAATTTTTTTCAAATTTGAAATAAAAAAATTTACAGTCCGTACAACACAAAATAGTGAAATTAAAAAAAAACAGGTATAGCTAATTCTACCACAACCAAACTAACCATCGAATCCGTCTCCAATTGGAAAACGATACCAAAAAAAAAACTTTTTTTTCAGCAAGGTAGTAGTGCTGGTCAACAAAAACAAAATTTTCACCTAAAACATTGTAAACATCCTGCGGTGCATTCGTTACGGAATGGAACCGTGACCCAGAACACAAACACAAAAAATATCGTTAAAAAAATGCGCGTTTTAGTTATCTAAAAAACGGTCCTGGTACGACTGGTACATGTCTAGCGAAAACGGCATGATGCAACCCAAAATCTGTAGCACTTTAACTACCAAACAGAGACAAATCGAAATTCTTCCAGCACCGGAAAAAAAGGACTTGACAAAAGAAACAGCAACGTAACCGGAATACGCTGGCGAAGGGATTTTATTGCACCAATTTAAGGTTGCAACCGTCGCCGATTTCGTCGTTCCGAGAACGAGTCGCAATGGGACGCATCGGATTTGGGAAAGGATGTTTTGTGTGTTTGTGTGTGCTTACAGCTCTGCAAAAGATGTCCTGATCCGTGTGTCCAGAGCCCGGCACATAGCCCATCATCAATTTGCTCTCAATTCTCAGGCACTGCACAATCTGCGTGCGGAACAATCAAACTCGGAACGGAAACGCCAACCGTCACGATGCAGCGATGGTGCAATAAAACGATAAATCAATCGCTTCTGCAGCCATGCACAAGGAATCATGTAATCTTTCGAGCCGGTTTCGTGACAACAAAACCCCAGCAAAACTTGCCATCGTTGTTTCATGTAGCGTTGAGCTTGAGGTTTGATGCGAAGATGACACAAATGCCATTTAATGAACGATGGATACAGGGTAGCGTGGTCGTCCGCATGAATTTACTTTTCTCAGGAGGATCGAGTTCTCGGGGATAGTTCCAGGAAATTGTTCCTTACCGAGCCGGAGGGTTAAATGGCTACGGAATGGTTAGCCTAACGCTTCATTTGACGATTTCCGCTAATCGCTTGCGACAAATTGAGATTCTCTCGTAAAACCAAACCGCGAATTATATTCCGTGCGTTGTTTGAGGTGGTATTAACAAGCATCGTGAAGTTATGGTCTTTCATTAACGTCAGTACATCGAACCAGATGAGAGTGTTACGAACCAGAAGAATGATTACGAAAGTTTTGCCCTAGTCGGTGCCATATTTTAAAGACATTTTTGTTTTACTACACAGTTTTGTGGGTGTTTCCATAGGTTGATTTCGACTAAAAACGAATAAATATTTAATTATTGTTATCAAATCCAAAACATCCGCTAAGCCGTATTGCTGGCACCGCAATGCATGTATTAGTTATATTTACAATAAATTTCCTCCCTGTTTTCGTCATATCCTGTGCGTACTCGGTTGAATAAATAATATGTGTTGATCCCAATAAATATTTAACAAAACTGATTGAAAATATGAGAATTTGACCAAGTTGTTGTTTCAAAGCGAAAATAGTGAGTATAGATGGGCTAGCAGCAGCCTCAGATAAAAATACTACCGAATATTAGAAAAAAAGCAGATTAATTTAACATTTTGATTAAAATGGTTTATGGATCTTTAACCATTGAAGGTTGAAGGATCTTTTCATATATTTATATTCCACGCCAAGAAAATGCGTTCAACTTATTAGAATTCAAGGGAAACAAGTCTATAACCTAGCGAAACACCCAATCAAATGTAAGAAATGTGACAAAATCCATGTGACAAACATATCGGAGCGGAAAAACCAATTCGATTAGCAATTTTTGTGTGCGCGGCACAGCACCGCACAAGATGGTTTCCCATACCGTACCGTACGCCATTTTGAAGGCACTTGCGGTGACGAGTCGACTCCGCAATAAAAACGCCCCCTAGCGCAGCATCAGAAAATACAACCATATCAGACCGTGCTGATGCATCCTATTCCCCAACCATCTCGACGGGGACGGATTCATTTTACGGCCAGCATTCTATGCCGCACGGGATGATGTTTGGAAGCGAAGGCCAAACATGCGACCATTTCGATCACGGGAGATTTCGTTCCCACCCTCTCATAACGCGCGTGACTTCGTAACCGTAGTATGTGCGCGTGGATGCGGGAGCAATAAAAACAGGATAAACTGTACACAAACACAAAGGCCATACACGCCACGCCGTATCGCAATAAAGCATAAGGACCTCTCCTGAGCCCGAACGAGTCATAAACACATAAAAATACTAATGTACTTTTTTTCGTCCTCTCCAGTGCGCGACCCCGGGACCGATGCGCGTAAAGGTGTCTACGCGCGTCTACTGCAGCGAGTTGTTCTAAAGCCTTTTTTAGGCCACCCTCGCACGGTACAGAAGATGAATGGCTCCGAGTGGGATGAAGCATCTCCCGCACAAGGATATTGTTATTGCTCGACTTAAACGAAAGAAAAATTATAACTCTACAGATCCTAGAGTCACCGGAGCATGTCGCCGTGCTCCGCTAACGATGTTTATACGGGGGACGAACCGAATCCGTGAGATCCGCCATGCGGACGGGAGCAGTGAACACTCGAAGAAGTGTGCCGTAAACATAAATTTAATGTTGATTGGATTTCTGCGAAATGGCGCACATTACATTACCGCAGCGTGTGTAGCGAACCGCATAGTGGGTGGTGGCGAGACCCACACACCACGCGGACGGTGGCTATCGGCTAAGACACTTCAAGAAAAAATAAAGAAAGCCAGATCACTAAAAGAAGTGTCGTAAAGTAAGCTCGTGCGAATTAAATCTACCATTATCGTAAAAGTGCTGATGGTTCGTCAGCCCGGAAGCTGGCAAACACTTGCCGCAGGGACACACCAAAAATTAACTCGTAATTTTTTTTTGCTATTTGGTGACGATGAAGACACGCACGGCCGTTAAACGACGACAGGACACTGTGGGAAGATACTGTAACCATATTTGTAGGTTTAGCATTGTTACGCAACGCGCGCACAAATTGTTTACAATTAATTGCAGAAAATGATGTGACCACGTACTTTACACAAGCGTTTCTGCATAAAAAACAAACAACAAATGGCGAACGTGATGGGAAAATAATTCGAGCATACTTTTATGCTTTGGGGTCATCTTACATACATCACCACACCCAAAAGTGCGTAAAATCGTGTGAATGTGTTTTTTTGCTCCAGGATTTCTGATTATACGTACAATGTGTAATAAAACACTTTTCTGTTTTTGTTTTTTTTGTTCTTCTATCTTCAAATTAATTAAAAAAAAATTTGCACTTTAGTTTTCTCTGCACCCAAAATGTTTTGTAATATTTTGTTCACAGATCACAACGCTGCATAATATCCTAAATGATGTCTCTTTTTTCAGTTTTGAACATAATAGCAATATGGTGTTGATTACATATCAGTTCCTTAGCATTTGATTTTGAAATACCACAAAATTGCAAGATGTCACATAATACACAAATTAATTTACTTGTGTACTTGAATTGGGGTACTTCTCGACATCTAGATCACCAATGAAGTCTATGCTGTATAACGGCTTTGTGTAGTTATTCAATTCAATATGGTAAACAGCCGAGCAGATATCGCGAAAAAGATAGTTAATTCTAATCGAAGCGAAAGCAAATTATCCTGAAATAATTGATTAGTTTTGCTTGGTACATTTAATGCGTAGCCCCATTAGCTACAACTATTACCCATAAATTGGCATAGAACTTGAATACCATATCATAATGAAAGAAGTGTTCATTTTTTGACGCTATCCATGAATCAAGCCATTTTGATGTGTCTTGTCTTTTGAGAGCGAAACAAAACATGATCGGATGGCAATATCTCGGATGAATATGGCGATGGGGAATGAAATCCCAATTTGAGAATTTACAAATAAAAATAAATAAAAATTTTTGACAACGAGAAAACGGCATACGAAAAGGCGATGCACTATGTCAGCAAAGCACAAGGAACTTAACTTTCTTGCTTTTGATTTATTCCTAATGTTTGTAAACGTTTGGACATGATCTGGCGGGTAATTACTTGCATTGAGCTAAGCTCTTTTAATTTTGACGTGGATTCTCGTCTAGTACTGTAACCTTTTGATCGTTCAAGTTTTGCCATACGGATGGTCGTCAATATCGAAATCGTCAATGTTTGAAGTTACTAATCTTCAAAAGTTGATGGAAGAACAGACAATCAATCAATATATCACTAAATACACTAAGTACCACGAGAACTTAGTTGCGCACATAACACTGTTTTTAATGTTGAGTGAAGGAAGATAATATAGCTTCCAATTCATAATACTCATTCCGATTCAGTCAATTGTCTGATAATTTTAACAATTTTCACTTTGCCCCAGGTATCCCCATAGTATAGTTGGGAAAGCGTCAGACTCTCATTTGAAAGGATTAGTATTTAATGTTAATTCCGTAGAATTCTTCAGCTATGGATATACAATATCACGGAAAACTGGAAATTGCACACCAAAAATTTTCCATGGTGCCAAAATGAAGAAGATGGAATATTTTAAAAACAAAGCAGATTGTTTGAACCTTATTGCGAGAAGTTTCTGGTATGGTTAGCTTATGGTTAACATTTTTATTATTATAAATGTGATCAATTTGAAAATGTCTAGATTGTTGGCCACAGGATCACCCTGTGTGCAACGAAGCCTAATGACAGCTCATGTCATTCTTTTCCTATCCTCTTCTTCTACTTTATGAATCTTAATAAACGGCGTCACCTCAACCGAACAACACGTGCTTCCCGCGTTCTTTGTACATAACCTGCTAACATAGATAACAATCAAAATATCACTATCTCTTTATAAAACATAATAGTACATGATTTGCAGTTTGTTACGACAAATCTAAAAATCCGATATTTTTATAATAACTGGGAAACTGGTAAGAATGATTGATAATGCAACACATAAGTAAATTATCAAATATACATTACATGAGTTGTGTAGAGAGTAGGATTTCCCGCAGTACGACATATTGTTGCAACGCCTGTTGTACATCATTGCGCCGAAATTGGATTGTCAGTTTGATTTAAACCACGTATGCTGTTAATAACCAAGGCACAACAACACTCGTCAGGACACTCCAAAGTATTGGTATCCGATTTTGCTGTTATCGACACAACCTCCTTCCGTTTACCGAAATATATCTGTTGGTCACTGTTCTTGTAATTTTTCACAATTTTGTAATTCTACACATATACGCTCACGTTCGCACGCACTGCAGTGGGAAGTTATGTCACACAGGGATTAAACCATCTATTTCCGTTCACGCAAAAGCCAATTGGCTGCAGGAACCGTCGGTCATCGTAGAGTTCATTCAACGGAACCCACAACCCCCAACACCACGCGGTGGGGTATTGGTACTCGTCTCAAGGACGACTATGGGTCCTCGTCTTCCATTACCCGCACACACGCCCCATCACATGAAACTGCAGCAATGCACCGAGTGGCACCCGTCAGCAGCTGGTTGCAAATGCCTCCGTAATCCTAGCTGCAAGGATTCTCGACGTCCGATCGAACCTTGGCGTCTCGGGAGCAAGTTACCATGGGATCCTGCCGAAAGTGGGTTACACCATCACCATCACTACGATGCTCGAGCCACTCAAGACGGGGTTCGATCCTCCCGAGTGGCCTGATTTCGTATGCACGCGCCAAAGACGATGAGAGACGAACCCGAGGTATGGACGAGTCGGATGGTTGGATTGAAGATTGGCCTGGTAGAGTACCAAGCGTCTCCGGGACGTGCAAATCGAACAAAATCGATACAGAATGGAATCGGCACGCTCTTCAAGGTGGGGACTCCGTAGGGCAATGTGCGATGGGATGGATTCTTCAGGGACAGCTCATTCTCGCAACACTACTACTACGCTTCTCTCGCTCTCTCGTCCTCACTTTCACTCGCTTTTGTTTCCCAACACACACTTTCTCTATTGCACGCTATCAGCCATCATTGATAACTCGATTCCTGTGATGATCCTGCCTGTCACCTAAGGCCTCATTCTCTTGGCCCGTCTGTTGCAGCTGAGAGTGAAAGTGAATTTTCTTGTTCGATCGGTGTTCGGCTAGCCTACCGAAGTGGTACGGGTATTCCAAGCATGCACTTTCGATAAAGGGTCAGAGGTCACATGTAGTTCACCCTATAACCTTTGCAACAGCCCCAACAGCAAGTTATGCTGTTTAATTTGATTGGTTTTGCTTGTTTTTCAGCAAACGTGATTCTCTACAGTTTATTATGTGTATAATTCTAATAACGCTGAAAGTCACAATCTCTCAAATTTCATCCTTTGCCAGAGATTGTGTGTATCCCGGTCTCTAAAACAAACTTCACACAAGACTGGGCAAGTTCACTTCCACCGGAAGAAAACCCCACAGTTCGCGCAATCCACCACTTTATCAACAACACTGGTTGCAGTAGCTACTCCGTTGTGATGACTATCCTGTGTCTGCTGGAATGCGCCGCTGGCGTACCGTTCCACGACTAGCGACAGCGACAGACCCTTAGCAACGGGCCACCACGACGCGACGGTGTAGAATGAACTGAATTTGATACCGAAATCTATCCCCTGGTGCACCGCACGCGTCAGGACTGTTCCGGCACATATTTTCCGCTTACCAAACTCAACCACCGCACATACGCCTTCAACCCAGTCAGTCAGGCAGCATCCAGCCGCAGGATTCTCTCGCTTTGTTACTCACTCGATGCTCTCCCCGTAACTTGTACTCTGTTCTGTTTTCCCGATGCACATGACACGCGCTTTCTTTGTCTGACACAATCTTTCTCTCTTCCTATGCCTCTCTCTCACTCTATCTATATCTCTTTCTCTCTATTTGCACTTTTTGTCTTTTCCTATTCATTACACATTTTGTTTGAGTGGCAATCCCTGTCACATGCCAATATTCGCAAGCCAATCTGAAAAGATCAACAACTTCTGATTTGGTTCTGGTTGTTTCTAATGTCCTCAGTCCAGTAGGTAAACAGTGCCCAATACAAAGAATACCAACGGTCAACCGTACGTGCTCACGAAAGGCTATGCATACGAATTTAGGACATTAAAGATGGTGAAAGAAAATCTTCAATCATAGTACCGACATTAACGACAAAATATTTCTTTTTAAAAGTTCCTTGTAACTGAACCCAGAATATCTATTCCCGTAGGTGTGGCTAGTGCAAATGTCATAGAAGTAGCCAATAAATAAACATCATCTAAAGCCGATCCTTCAGAGATCAGCGATATTAAGTTTTATATTCATTCCCAAGTAGCAGTCTTCCACGATTAGTCATATTTTGATTGATTGTTCAGTAGGTAAGACGGAAAGACACCGGATACTGCTAATTGTGGCGTGATTGATTTCTCACCTCCCTGTTTTCACTTCCGATGCTGTGGCTTCCAACTGGATGCTAACATCAATATTCCCTTTTTTGACGACCTTGAGGGATAATCTCCAAGAGCTGCAGCTCGACATGTTGACGATACCGTACTTAAAACGGTGGAGTTTCGACATAAAATTTACAGCTGAAGCTGGGTGGTGTAAAATGGGCGTAGCAATCGGCAATGCACGGAAGGCCACCACGTATTCGGATCCTTGAACGCAGTATGCATCCGAGATCCTGGGCACGGTTAAGCTCCGCCCCGAAACGCACAAGAGATGCGTACCGCGATGTCCTGATAGCGGGGTGTTGAAAATGTAACAGGAAAGAGCGAGAGAAGCTGAGCCTTTCCATTCGCCGCCAGTGCATCCTCGCAGGCGCGCATGTCCAATACACCGAGAAGGCGAGAAACGGGTGTCGGGCACCCTTGGCAGGAAGGATGATGGCCGTCATCTCCTTGTTGGTTTGCTCTTTGCTTGCCAGTGGTACTGGTTCATCCTGTTCGGTTGTAACTTCAGGCGGGGTACACACAGACGACGCAGACAATCTGAACAAATTTACAGCGAGGCAACACACCTAGCATGTGTTCGGTATGGAAAACATACCATCATGTTCGGAAGCTTGCAGAGAATGAGTAAGGAGAGTTCATCGTACCTGCAGCATCGTAGTGATATTTCAAAGATTCCATTCCCGATGGAACCCTGCGTCAGGACGGATAAGACCACACACATGCACATCAAAACAAAAACGCACTTGTTTTGAAGTTGATATTTCTTTGAAATGTGGAGCGGTAGAACCAGACCAGAGTCGTCCCAAGTTGTTGAACAAATAGATACAATTCTTATACCCCGCACACAGATTTTCCGGCTATTCATCGAAGAGGAAATAACCCACTGACGTACACTGGAGACAATATGAGATATTTTGCACTGGTCATGTATTAAACAGCAACAAATGTAGCAAGGTATGCTAGAGTTCATGTGGTCGACCGTTATGCCATAACAGGAGAAATGTTACATATTAATAGTGGAATGCAATTACATCAACGGGGGTTTTTTATGCTTCATGTATAAGTATATTACGGATGGTTGGATTTATAATTTTGGAAATTTATATTCCTCGCCACAGCATCAGTAATGAACAAGCTATGGGACTCTTTAGGACCACTCAAAACTATTACAACATACTAGCGTATGACCGGTTTTTATGGTGCTTTGGAAAAGTTGAACCGGAAATGGTCAAACAAAACTAATTTGATATGCAGAACGCGTAGATCAAAGGTTACTCCTGCAGCTTGCCTAGGTGGTCAACGATTAAACTCTGGATTTTTTTTTGTTTGTAATTTTTTTTTATGCGATGGGAAATGGAATTAGTGTAATTGCATTTTTTTTGTACGAAACTGATACAGCTTTTCGATTCAGTTCCGTTTGAAAAAAAAAATGGTCAGTTTGCAATCAATTGAAAGATTAAAATGAACATAACCATAATTCACTGCTGCCCACCATTTGTATGGCCGCTAGTCATAAAAAGATAAGCGAAACAATGTGAGAGCTCTGAGAACAGGAACAAGTGTTGTTCCTGCTTATAACGCTTGTTCGACATCTTCGTCCCAAATCCGTTCTCGATCGATCTCAATTGTTTGCTTTGCTTTAAAATACAGCGATAAACATCATCGCACAATGAATGGTATTCGCAAAGCACCGATCGGCTCAGATATCGATCTCCTGTCGCTATGGGAACCGGTACACCTGTTGCATGCCGTGCTCGATAGTATCACTAGAAGCAGAGCATAGTATTTGCTGCACGAAGAAGCAGGACGTGTAAAAACGATTTAAACTTCATTTTAAAACACCACACTTCACATACACTTTTCTTTTTATGAATTATGTTTTTTTTTTCTTGATAATATTCTTTTCCACCGCTACTGCTGGATGTGTCGAGAAATTAAATCAATAATTTTTAAGAAACCACTAGGTGACGACGAAACCTGTGATACATGGTCCGACGATAACCATCTTTGCAAACTGATCAAATAATTCGGCTGGTGCGCGGACACCCCTCCTTGAATCACCTGAGCGTGAGAGTATCAATTACCCGTTGGATGCACGTGCAAGCATCACGCAGTGCCAAGGCACGTGTTGCATAACCGGAGCCCGTTCCATATCACCGCTACGTCCTAGACGCAACGATAGGGAACTCGCATTTCACGAGTACTGTCCTGCTAATCGTACAGGTGGCGACGAGACTCCCTTTTCAAATCGGACACAATGATACCGCGCTCTCTAGCCCTTCTATTTCGTTGTTATTATTTTTATCTATTTATTTGTATCCCTTACGCCATCGTAGGCACCCCTTTGTACGTCTATCTTTGCAAAAGATAAGCAAAGACACACACACATACCCCGTTACCCGCTGCGTAATCCTAATTAATTGAGGCGCAAATGTTGTCCAACAGCTTCCAGCATATGTTCCGTGCTGTTGTACACCTTCTCGGCTTCTGTTTGCCAATCGCGCACACTCCCCTTCCGACGACGACAGAGTACGAGAGCAAAACAAGCGAAACAAAAGCAGGAACGGTTCATATGCTCGTAAATATATCAAAGGTAAAAAATCAATTCTGCACTGCAGCAGTCAAGAGTGATCGCACTCATAGGTACATGGTATAATTTTCGAGTTGTTAATCCTCCCATTATTAAGTGGTACGCTAAAAGTGATGCCCCGGTCGGTTTCTTTTCGTGCTAACGGAGCATGGGACCCTCGGGTTCTGCGTTCATCCCTTGCGTGCGGTCCAGCATCGGCGCGCATCGGGTGCGATCCGGGCGAAGGACTTTGCCGAAGTCCCGCCGAGCGCGGAGGGATAATTCTTCCAATCAAGACTAATTATTTCAGGATTACATTCGCTTCACTACACCTCGATGCAGTGCTTATCGAATGAATCGTCCACGAGATGCGCCAACTTTCCCTGTTTTTCTCCTTCACATACTGTTGTCTTTTTGTTCTGATCGAAACATTGGATCGGTTAAAGCACAACACGCCGATCCGGCTGAAGGGCTGTTGCTGACTTTTTTTTCTCTGTTATGATTCGGAATGCGAAAAAGGATAATAAACTCGTTGATGGTTAGACATGGTGAGATCACTTTCGCCTGTACTGCAATCTGTCAGTTGTTACGCATGACGCGGTACGTTGTGCGTAAACTATCGGCAGACTAGCAACATAAATTGTAGCATACTCTTTGACAACATTTCGGCTTTTCAATCTGTGTACATTACAAAACAAAAAATGCAATAAAAATTCAAATGATTTTTCACTTGACGGTAGGTTTTTCAACACTAGAGAAAGCAAGTAATCTTTTTTGATACTTTTCCATCACATACGATTACAGATTAAAAAAAGAGGCGCAACCATATAGAGAATTGGAACGTTTTGAATTTTTATATTTTATAAAACGACAAAGCCTTAATAAACATACTTTGGTACGTAGTTACGTACAAAATTGTAATGTTTTTCATAAAACAAATACTTTTATTATCAATTCCTAATCTTCTAGCTTGAGATGGCAACATAGCTCTCTATCCATTGTTGTCTCAAACTCTGCAACCAAATATGAACTGTTCAACTTGCATCTATAACTACCCGAAAGTGTATACAAACAAGCGTGAAACAAGAACAGAATCACATAAACTTCTGGAAACTGGTGAAAGCGCTAAGAATCGACAAACACACCACATTCGCTATTCGCGGTAACAAGGATAAATGAAATCAGCATTCGATAATTTCAGCAAAACTAATTTCCACTCGCTCGCTAACACGATACGCATGCACGCTTATTATAAACCGGCAAGACCACAAACTCTCGGCATAAACTTCGTGATAAAATGTTCCCCACCTTTGTCAGGCTCCCATCATCCGTCAAATAAATTTAGATCAAGAAGATAAAACTTTACATCGATGCTGCTTAGCCCAGATCGAGCGTCGCTTCACGCGGCAAGATCTGTAGTTAAGAGTTTTAATTAGTTCGAGATCTCGCTAGCGTGTCCTGGCAGAAAGCGTATCCATTCGTCTTGAGAAGATATCCGTTAATGGGTATCCTCTGATATTTCCCGATACTGTAGGAAACAAGGGCAAGCAGTTCAAGTGGTGTGCGGAGACATTATTTTTCCTGCTGAAACGATTTTGCTACCGGTGTCGTAACACACATCTTCTGGACGCATTATGGCAAGATGGTGATCATCGGACCGAGAGAAGGATAAAAACACACGCTTCCGGTGTGGTTACGAGCGAGAGCTTCTTTGTCACAGCGAACAGAGAAAAGTCATTCTTTTACCACCCAGAGATACGGAACAGATTTTAGTCTCAGGATTTTCTCACTGCAAGACAGATGGTACGGTATTGCGAAAGTAGACATTGAGACGGAGTAGAGCACTCGTACCACCGAAGTGATACAAGAATTGCTGCTCGTTGTAGCATCACGGTAGGGAAGGTGAAACCGTATCAATTTCACCCCAATTACCACACCAGCCAACCAGCTTGGTGCGCTACCTACAATCAGCTAGTCGGAAGTTTTTCAAACCAGCCCCGAAAACAGCCGGTACGACTGTTGATGATTATCTTAACGGGGGTGGCCAACCACGACCCTCTCACGGGACGGAATGGCTGTTAATTTGTGATGCTTACTTTCTTTAACGCATCCTGCCACGGCTTCCCCCGCGGCAAATACGCTTCCCCTTTCCAGGAAGGCTCGCCAAACCCACTTGATGAGATAATGAGTAAGTTGGGAAAGAGCGGCGAAGGTGAGATTACGGCTGCGCCACCACGTCCCGGGCAGGACCCCCAGACTAAAAGTGATACATTTAATTGTGCCACTGGTAGATGGCTTGTCCGTAGGATAAATTCAAGTAGCGCGGTAAATGGTAACCGACCCTATTCAAGGTTATAGCGGGTATCGGCCGCGTCTCGCCGGGTACGGGGTATTCGCAGTTGCACTGAGCGTGTCTGATTACACGTATTTTGACGTGTTTGACAAGTTTGCCTGCGAAAAATGTCAGGGTGCAAGGGATACACTGACAAAAGGCGGGAACGCCAGCCAGCCACACGGATGACGATAGCTTGCTATTATAAAAAAGGATACGTTTAATTAAGGATACCCGCACTACTATGGTTCATCACAACGAGGAGGGGGGTGCACTGAAGCGTGCGGCAGTAAGGATCAGAAAAGTGGTGAAATGAAATCGAGATAATAATAGATCAAAAGATGAGTTGTTTATCAACACTGATTCACCGTGGACGTGAATGCGAAAGAAGACAGATTTGGACGAACAACACATCGTGCAAGGGGTTCACGACATTAACAACAACACGATAATAGATCATTTGCGAGAGAATACATGCGTTAAAGCAATATAATGAGCTGAAGAAGCCAAACACCGGTCAAACGCTAAAAAGAAAACTATAAACAAACAAATCAAAAGCAAAATAAATTTCCACTCTAAACAGTGTACACTCAGTGGGGAAATATTTTGTTATGGCTTAGTAATTGACATGATTATGTGCTCCAAACGATGTTCGGATAGAGCTAATGGTGCAATGACACCGAACAAGAAAATTGGCATACAAGCAATTCTCAACCGTCAAAAGGCGTCAATACATTATTTCAAATCGTCGTTGAGTGAAATTGGATCACTGAAGCAAACCAAGTAATGGCATTGCCGGTTGCTTTAGACGCCTTTAGTTCGCACACACCTCCACCCACACTGGTATGGAGAGTTTATTTGTCACTTTTTATCTCCAATTGCCCTCCGATCCACGTTTCATACTTCTGAGAACAATTTACGCACCGGTGCCCTGCCCGAATTCCTCACGTGTTTCCGTCCACTTACGTGCCCAATGCATGCGTGTAACATACGGCCAATGCTCTATTGCCAGCGGTAGCCAACCGTAGCGAACGAAGAGGTACCGATGATCAATGCCCTTTGATTCTGGGAACGCAAATAAGCCTACATACAGCATTAAGAAGCATCCACAAAACGCACGTGTCGTCACGCAGAGTGGCAATTTGCGAAAGGAAATATTTTTCGGTGCGTTGAATTTTGGCAACGGGCATCCTTCTCCATTTTGGAGCCTTTTTCCCTTCTGGATCAATGACCTTAACTTCCAGCACGAACGCTCCTCCAATCATCTCGCTGCACGATAATATTCTGATCCACACGGTAAACAAATCTTCTGCGCTTGCTCTGCGGGATAGGATTTGTCCCATAAGGCATGAAAACACCGCAACAAGTGAGTGCATGGGCACATTTAAAGACGTTACGACTAAATATCACTCCAGGTAGCATTAAAGCGTCAATTGTGGCAGTTCAACAATAATGGATGCACTCGAACGAGTTTATCATATGTTAACAAATTGATATTGAATACAGGATATCAGATGGGTAAATTACATTAAAAAAGCCGTAGATAAAGACAGGTTGAGACCTCCGACTTAATATTTTGTATTTTTGGCATTTGATGGTTCAAATATTTTTCCCCGAAGAAATTTTTTTTTGTGACCAGTATTACTACACTGTTTCAGACAGTTACAGGATGGTGATGTTAAGATGCAGAAATTGATGGAAATGATCAAATGATTGCGCATTCAACTCAATCCTAAAATTCTTAATAACGAAAGTCTTGGGGAATCGAGAAAAGGCCTGTACGACAATTAACACCCGAATCGAATTCAATTACAGGGTGTTCAATAAACTCGAATATAACTTCGTATCCGTTTCATTGTTGTGTCGGTGAGGTTCTTGTGCATTATATGTATCGATATTGATTTCAGCTTTAGCCACAGGTATATGCTATCTGTCGAGCATGTTATCGACTTGTAATCATTTGTTGTTTTTTTTTACCACACGAGATAAAGCAGTACGGCGACTAAAAAAAAAATCGGTTATGGATGCCGACGTTGGCCAACATCCTCCTATCCTATCCATCTGTCCTATAAAAATCATCCCGTAGTTCCAGATCCCCGCGCCGATGATGGTTTTTGGTAAGCTCCCACTGCCTTTTATCGAGCAAATAAGAACTAATGCAGGAAATCATATCTGGTGTATGATTTTTTTAAACAGCTGTGTAAAGTGTATTTAAAGTTATTGAACACCCTGTACATTGATACCACTTTTGCTCTTCTACCTAACACCGTACCAGTTATGCAGGAAAAAGATGATTCCAATAGATTTACAGTGAAACATTTGAAAAATTGTGCAAATAAAACCTTACTATCAATTCTATGTTCCATGTTTCCACTTATTGAATGCATTTTTCCAATACTTCAGGCTGCTATAAAACTACCAATTCAAAAAATTTGTTATTATGTTGCTGTCATGTTGTTGCAAATGTTACGCTTTAAATAGACATCTTAGAATAAAGGTCATTTTGCATTTGACCCAAAAACCAATTCTTTATCAATAAATGTGTGCAGGAACTATCAGTGTTTTTTTCTGTTATAATTGATATTTCACCTTTTAACATTGGACCATTGAACATATATTTGCTGCAAAGAAGCTCTGCTGTTAAAACAGTTCATCAAAATTTCATATCTTTAATTTTTATGTTTGATTCGCTATTTTTTTCTTTTTTTAATGTAACATTAGTTTCGCTTCATTTGATGATTTTTTCAATTGCATGCTCTTTGATGCTGATAAATTCGATTGATTCCACTATCTTTGTCCCTCATATTCATTTTAATAATAAGCATCGATGATTGCCTGATCGAACATTTTAAATTGTTGTGTTCGAAACATAACAACTTCATATTAAGTGCACTAGTTCTTTTATCAAAATTTATCACTAATATAGCAGAATGTAGTGTAAATCGAGATGTCGGACTTTTAATACTTGGTACGTACCTTACACAAATAGTCCTTTATAATTTCGTAAACAAACAGCGTTTTCAATCAGTTTTCTGAATTTTTGTCTGAATAGATAAGACATGTGAGATGCTGACTAAACAGTTTTTTGTCAATTGCCTACGAGAATATGATTACATAACGCAAAGTAGATTTTAAATTGAACATTTAAGCACAGCAAATTAAATATTCTTATTCTTTTTCTGGGCTTGACGACCAGCCGCCCCTATAATGGCTGAATAGGCTTATTAATTAACTCAGTCCCCACTACGAATGATCGGTCCGGATAGGATTTGACCTCCGGTCCTAACATTTGAAGATCGGCCCAGCTTTCGCCTAGGCCATCGGACCAATATATATTTAAAAAACATATAAAATCATTTGAACAAGTATTTTTTTACATAATAGAATAAAAACCCGTCAAAAATAAATAAGTAAAACAGGTCAATGTTGGTAATCATAACTAAAAACCACAAGAACGATAAACGGACAGGGAAAATTAGTAACAAACCGTATTTTACAAATCCCTTAACAATTTTTTCAATATATCATGGTTTGATTGAATTGATGTGGATTATTTTTGTGCACGGCCGTGGTAAAGCCTCCCAACCAGAGTGAAATGTATGTGTTATAATGTGTCAAAACAGCCAGATCGCATTTATTGAAATAAAAATAAATCTTTCCTGACTTAATCAAATCTCATGTTAAGTGTAAAATGGAAGCGCATTACTCACCTGTTACAGTTATGTACTGTGGTGTGCCACTGCCAGGACTTTGGCTTTGCACGACCGCTACCTGTGCCGTCACCTGTGTCGGCTCCTCACCAGTCGCTTCCGAGGAACTACCACTTTCAACACTTTCGTTTGCAGTCGATCCATCCAACAGCTTCTCATCATCGGGCTTTGCCTCAACAATTTCGCTTTCATCGTTTAAGGGAACGAGATCGATCAGGGTTCCGTTTGTATTTATCACAATTTTTTTCTAAAAAGCACAAGTTTTAATATTACAAAATGGCACAACAAATACATTAACGAATATACGGTAAAGGAATAAACAAAAACCAACCTGCTGCTGAATGATTTGCTGCAACGAAAGTCCATTCGCACTGCCCAGAAGGTTCATAATGTTGGAATTATTTGACAGCAGATTTGTGGACATGAGTGTTGCGCCTTTTGCGCTTCCATTCTTCAGACCGCCAGTGATGGCGATCGTGGGCAATTGTGAGGAGCTGGAGGGTCGTGATGCCATGCCAGTTGCTGCGCTCGCTACACTAACCGTTGCCACCTCCAGCTGTCTAGTACCGTTGGTAGTGTTGCCACTATCACCGGAGTCTGCGTTAGATTTTTGTACCGCAACACCTTTATCCGATGAGTCGATTGTGACGGAAGCTGCAGTTGCAGGACTGCCGGTAGTTGCGGGTATTACGGTAATAAAATTGCGTTGTGTAGCTAGACGCGTCGCCATGCTTTTGTTACAGTTAGATGTTCGTTTTATCAAGCATAAATAGTGCTCTTGTACACTCGGGCCAGTGTTTAAATAATTTATCTATTATTCTTCCCTGTAAAGTGTGTCGGGGCTCTGCGGTCCCTGTGTAACATGCAGCAGGATGTTACGTCCTTGATGATAAATGGGATAAGCGTTGATATGAAATGTTGTTAAGAATGATTGGGCGGCACAGTTATCACTGAAGTAAGTAAATAGTACTGTTCCACGGTACGTTCAGATAGTTCGTTTATCGCTGCGGCGAAACACTTCTTTTATGAGTAGTAAATATAATATCTGAAATGAAGAGAGAGCTGATTTTAGGGAATGTTCTACACAAATCGAATGGGAATCATAAACATCTTTGAATTTGTTTGCGAAGCGTAGAAAATTACATTGAACGCCATCTACTGGAAGCTTTGAGAATCAATTTCTACATGAATTCACACAACACACACCCGTTTATGAGGAACTTTTTTTTGTTTTTGACACACTTAATATGAAGATTATGCTCTGGAAGTAACTACATTGTAATGATTGTGAGAAATGATTACCAGTGGGTAGATCTAATTTAATTGATCATTAGTACTTGTTTTGACGTACAATTGCAATACGTAGACATTGCAGACGATGATATTTTTACTCCACGCTTACTAGGACTGTTCATTAACAAATGTTTTGTTTTTAAAATGCATTATCCTCCATTCGTACTCCCGCGCGGAAAATGATTCCGACAATCCACGGAAAGTGAGCGCAGACACAGGGATGACAATTTAAATCTTCCAAGAGATTACACTTCACCGGATCACCCACACCCACACGTTTGCCGTACGAGGAAGTAAAAACGCGGGGCGGTATATTCTTGGGGCGGTGTATTGTTTATAAGCACAATTAGCGAAAAAACAAACCAACAGACGCCGGTTGTCGGTCGTTAAGAAACAGAAACGAATGCACCAAGCACAGGACGGCTACTGACGCCTAGCGATCAAACGTGGCTACGAAGGACTGCAATGCTGCTAGGACACCGATGCATGGCGGTGGCAACGGACTTTGTTAAAAAAGCAGACAACACAGGAAAGCATAAAATAAAACACCAGCGACTGTCGAACAAGAATCGTATCGATCAAACAGACTCCCGAATCGCTCTCCACTGTCCTCCCGCCTCCACTGGACCCCTCCTGCATCACTGTCCTTTACGTTGGAGTGCCGTACAGGGGTCCCACTCGGTCCCGAAACTCGGTATGGCACAGCCAGCTGCAACGCAACTGTAGTCAGAAAGGATACGAAACACATCAGCACCGCGGAAGGCGCAGGACACGCTTCGCTAAACATTTTCGCGGTTGGTTGTTAGGGGTCCTTTCGGGGTTCTACTCGGTGTGTGTGTGTGGACTTGGTGGCATTTAGTGAACACCATATGGGGACGCGACCGTTTCATAACGAAATAAGTAACGAAACCACAGTGTCGTTCCCCTTGGAAACGGGAACGGGTAGCCAAAGCACGGCCAGCACGACACGGCAACCTTCTCAAGCGGAACGTTCTCTGCTCGAGTGCGTTAGGCTAAACCCGAATGCAATATCCTTCGGTTTCCTTTCCGTGTTTGCGTCACGTGCTACGCCGAATCGAATGCATGCTGTACAAAGCACAGAATAGGTAATAGATCGAAATAAATTCTTCAATTAAAAAAAGGAAAAAATAAATTATTGAGAAAAGTAAGAATAATAAAGTACCTAATGGACGAAACAAACAAAAACTGTCTGGTGATTTTTCCCGTTTCATAAATTCTATTCTAAAAAAAGAAACAATGAACAACTCGAAAAACTACAAAACTCTGCACAACAAGATGTGATAGATTCTTTGTTCAATGATGCGTTAAACCTAGCAACCCGTGGCAACGCGTGTCTTGCACCTGGAAACCGTCATGCTGCTGGGCATTCCCGAGCGCGCATAAGTGCTGCGCGTCTCAAAGTCATGGTAAACAAACGCGACTAGACGGCACATCCTTGCGAGGGTGTAAGGACATCAACGGAAGGATCGAAATAAAGGGGAGCTACATTTTTCGAATTGTTTGATTACTTTTCCATATTTTGTCGGTACGAACCGTACGGTCAAGTCGGACAGTAGTAGCATGCATGCGTTGTTAATTTCCCACCGCCCCTTCGGAAAACAAAACTTACCTCTTTATCCCTTCCGCAGAATGAAGAGCATTTTCTCCGGAGAAAAATCGTCGCACTGCTGTGTGTTTCGATCCATCGCTAGTGTTTGGGTACTAGCAGGTTATCTACGAAGTGGACGGTTGCATTCCAGCAGTGGTTTTACTTTCAAAGGTCTATCGCACAGACGACCTGTTACACAAGCACTACATCAAACGAAAGGATGCTAGTTTTCCTACGATCGCACACACTGAAACGCGGCAGGGTAGTATGACGAAGCTGTGGGATCTATCCTTAGTCACCGTTTTGCAACAGTTGCGTACTTGGAAAGGTGAATATTTTCGTTCAGAGAAAAGGAAACACGAACGTACCGGTTCCGTTCACAAGCTCGTAGTTCGAAGTGTTTTTTGCGTTCCGCACCGTGCCTGTCATATACCTGGTGATTACTTCGGTATTCGCAAACGCTTTTAAGGGATGGCACCTTTATGAATCCCCGGTTTTACTACCGTGTGTACATTCGAGGATGTTAATTTCAGCACAGTAGTTCACATCCACTCCACATCCACCAACTAATGTTCAGCGGAACCGTATTTTTCGCTGCAAAACTGCCCGGCCGTGTTAGTTTGCCTATTTGCACCGAATTATGTCGAACGGGGCACAGTTAGTGCGAAAAAGGGAGGCGGAAAATCCTTTGCACAGTTTCGTAGCAACTACTTTGGTGAAATCTCTTTTATTTTGTTATTCGTTTTTCAGCTCGTTGCCAAGGAGACAAAATTTTGACATTTGCTGTCAAACACAGGGCGGCACACAACGCAGAGGTGGTGGTCTCCGTGTTTTGCGTGTGGAAGTTTTGTAAACACTGGCATTGCATAATTAGAATGGTAATTATTCAATTAAAAATAGCCAAGATACTGTCAAACACAAAAGACTCACTCAAATAATCTTTTATTCTATTTGTTCTACTACGAACAACACGATTTTGAATGAGGCCATTACCCATCGGTCCTTTTGTTCTAAAATATTCAATTGATGTTTGAAGTCTTGAAATTGTTTTAATTTTAGTAGCTTGCGTCTTCATTTTTGTACAAATGATTGTTATTTTTCAAATTGTATAAATATACGAAATAAGCGCACATTGTTTTGGACAACAATGTGTTTTGGTATACATTTTAGCCGCCGTTGCATTTTGGCCGCTTTTGAGTTGTACTAAAAACTCGCGGATTTGAATCAACCGTTATATAAGATATCATTGAGAGTTTTAAATTTTAAACTGCAGATCGTTTCATGCATGTTCATTGCTATGATGTTTGCTATGCATAAACTAAATTTTTATGTAATGTGTATATGAACAGGTCTACCATTTGAAGTAATATTTCTTGTAGTACAATAGTAAAGAAAAGGTTCGTTGTTTGTTTTAGTTCTGCTCTAAATTCACCTCTGTTCCTCTCTGGCTTATTACTAGCCTTCTATTAATATGCATCTTGGAACTCACAACTCATACAGCCCTTTTTCTGTCCACACGGATAATGTAATCCATTTTATAAAAACGAACTACTATTTTTTGTTAAAATTGAACACTTAACTTTTGAAATCAATAAATTGATTTGAAATCAATTTAAATTTTTTTAAATTTTAAAATTAATTTTATTTGGTATTAATTTTACTAGATAAAAATTCACGACAAACTAAAAACGCTTCGGTATGATTATCAGAACATCTTCCATAACCAAAAAAAAGGAGGGAAGAAAATGGCGAAGGTTGATAGTCCATGTTATGAATGGGTGATTATAGATAAGATTGAAAAGGACAACTTATGATTTGTTAGCTCGAATCTTTAGCACAATACTGTGGGACTGTACCATACGTAAATTTATTCTAATAATAAACAATTTCAAATTCAAACATAAACCAATCAAATATTTCTGTGTTGGATTATTTGTTATGAATGTTTGAAATGACAATATTTTAATATAGAAGGAATATTTGCACAACCTTAGTAGAAGAAGTAATGTTGAATTAAACTATAAAAATAGATTTACAAATAAGCATACAACATAGGTGTAAATGTTACTGATGTATTAGGGAATACTGCCGTGTAGTAATAACTTTGAACATTTACAAGCATCATCAAATGAAATACATCAGCAACTTGTATGTATGCAAATATCCATCCAATGATAAAATAAACTATGAAAACAATAACAATTATTTACGTACGCTTGAAACTAAAAGTTAAGTAATATTAATTGTATTAGGCATCCCGAGCCCAAACTAACACTTTGACAAAGGAAGGTGTACGAGGTGAAACAGTTTTGATCCCAAGACTTTGTTTTGCAAACTTGCAACATTGTTGTTTTACCTTTTACCATTCCACCGCGTCCGGCCACATCCTTTTTTACGATGCAAAAAAGGGATGAAAACCGTCCCGCACGCTTAAAACCATCGTCCAAGAACATTAGCTCTTTCGGGAAGGTTAATCCAACCGATGGTTGGGTGGAATGAGTAGTCGTGAAAGATTTTATGCGGAGATTTTGCTCTTTCTCTGTTCAAAGGAAAGAATCCTTGCCGCTGCTTCTTCTCTATCTCTCGCTTGCTCACTCTCCGATTTAGTAACACACATTTCCGAGGCAGGTATGGTTGTGTACGCCACTCCAAATCCTGTTTGATGGACCGCACGAAAAAAGCAGCCGAGAATGTAACGAAGCGAAGAAGCGAAGAAAATGTTGGTAGTTTTGTTTACTTTCAAAAGAAATTATGTTGGATCACGGTTGGAGATGGTTCCAGCGCGCGGGTGGAAACCTTTAGCCAGCCAGGAGAGGTACGGAGTGCGAACGAAAGGAATTTGAATCAAGCGCAATGGCGGTGCGTGGTGGGACGATTGGGTGAGGGTGGTGTTGTGGGGGAGCTAAACACAATCGCCAAAAAACATATTTTCCTACAGCCTACACACCATTTCGCCAGTTCCACCTCCCCCAATTCCCTCATTGGTGCGGAAAGTGAAGTTCGGGACGCAACATGAGTGTTGTTACCGGTCTCGGAGGGATTTATTAGATTTTTTGGTCAGGCGGTCGCCTCTTGCTTTTTGATTTGCAGAGAACCTTTCGCCGACGCGTAGTTCGTGGAGCGTTCAGGAAGACATCAAATAAATCCTACGCATCAGGGACAACGGTTTTGGACGGCTCTTGCTTTTGGGATTATGGACCGTGCAGAGGAAGGTAGGGAGGCATTTATGAAAAATATGACTTTCGGTCTTCTGCCCGAGTGGTAGAAAGGTCCTTCGTTAAACCCATCAATGTGACACGAAACTTTACGAACGAAGGCACTACATCTAATCATGCAAAGGTGTCAATTTATTCAAAGGTGATTTTTCACGCCGTGCCCGTGTACCATGGAACAGGAAACTCGGTTCGTGTTTATTGTATTATTAAATTTTCTCAACACCTCCCACCCCTCACCAAACTTTTTGGACGAACAACAAAACAAAAAAACAGAATCTCGATGGGTGGCAGATTAGGTGCATTTATTTCGATGATTTTCAAACCGGTCGGAGGAGTCAGGGAGTGAGAAAAAGCTCATTCACCGTACTCAGCGAAAAGCCTCTTCAGTTGTCATCATTTATGACGCGTGCTTCGATGGACGGGCATTGGCATGGTGGCAGTTAAGGGCAGAACAGCATCGCAACACATAAACCATAACCGTCGGCCATCAATCGGCACTTCGTACTCGGCTCGGGAGAATTGAGAGACGGCTAGAGAATCCGAGCACAAATCATGCCCAAACATACTGGCGAACATGCAAACGCTCCCCGATTTTTCAAGGATCAAACGATGGAAAAAGAAAGCGACACAAACGAACAGCAATCATAGCAATGGGTGTGAAAGAATGAGGTGGAAAATCCGAGGGAAAATGTCCAAAATCGTTCTCCACGAGCGAATGCTTTTCTTCTTGGCCCGCTCGCTATGCAACACCCATTACCGTGCGAAGCGGATTAGCGATGGGAAATTGGGCGGGAAAGCGTTGGCCGTGTGGCCGTGGGGACACAACGACGCTCTGAGCGCGAGCGACAAAACTCGGGAGAAAGCTCACGGCAGGCAAAAACCCAACCTCGAGACGGAGTGAATTTTCACTTGGCGAAACGGTTCGCATTCGGTCACCACCGCTGGGAGCGCTCTCATGCTCCGGTTATTTTTATAACCCTCCGGTAGTGGCTTCTTTCTTTCCCGACATACTGCTACAACGGCTAAATTCCTTGCACCGAAAGCCTCCACGTTTGGTTTTCATCGGGAAACGGCAACTAAATAACGCCGAAAAAAAAACAGAACATCAGACACATTGCGTGTGAGTGTGTGCGGTGGAGGTGTGAGGTCGTCGGTTTGTGTGAAAAAGTAGTGAAAGGTAAAGCAATTGGAAAGTATGATGCAAAGCCTCTATTCGAAGGAATAGCAGCAGGAAGTCCAGCAAAGATCGATCTAGTGTGTCCGTGCAGTGTACGTTGCTATCGAGAAGACCCTAGTAACCGTTGGTGAGGAGGAGTTAAGAGACAACAGGAAGCTTAAAGCTGCCTAGTGCCGTGGTAGTTCCGTACAACACCATCCCCGGAAGTTGTTCCGCTTGCAAGTTTGGCGAGAAAATGTTATGTACAGTAGCAGGGCGAACATTAAGCTCCTTCGCATGCAAGTGCGTGTGAGTGGGTGCGTGAATGTGCATGTGTGCGACATGTTGGTGAATTTTTGCGGAATCCATACAGTTTCATCTCGGTCGACTACAGGCAGTAGGCTACGAGATTGTGTGCTACGAGATTTTTCATCTGCTAGCCGGACAGTACGGTACGCTTCGGTGGGAGGGAGGGAGAATGTGGAGAAGGAAGAGCCTAGAGAGTGGGTGAAGCTATGGTGAAGTAGGTGTCGACCCGGATTGCTACGAGTGGTGATGCATTTGTGCACGTGTGTGTATGTGTGTATGTGCAGTAGTTTTTGGCTGCCTCCGGTGACAAGTGTATAGAAAAGTTGTACGAAATAGTTTCCCCATTACGAACCCACACTAAGATTCCCTATTAAAAGCAAAAGAGATTACTCAAGGATTTTCACTAACTGTAATAAAAAGAATATGAAGAAAAAAATCGTTAAAAGATAAGAAATTCCACTAGAAAACCAATTCCAAGAACTGGAACAGATGAGAAGCAAAAAGTGGGAGGAAGGGACAGCAGCAGTTAAATATCGATCGGGAGACTTTTTTTGCCTAGGTTGCTCTCTCCAAAGCGCTCCATGCTCCATGGGAAAACGGCGACCATGTACGCACTCACGGCTCACGTAAACACACGGCCATCACATTCACACACAAAAACGCACACAAACACCCACCACGGGTGGAAGCGAATGGTACTATCTCATTCACGTAAAGCCTAAAGGCTCCACGATTTCCCTAAACCAACACACCGTGCGGGAGTAAAGCTGCATCAGCATCGAAACCCCCTGAGTGAGGTCGTTGGACGATGTGGTTAACGCGCTCGCGTGCGTGCGTGTGTGTGTGTGTGTATCGAGGGCCTAGTTTTCTCCCTCTCGGGTCAGAGCTTGGTGTGTATGTATGTGTGTGTGTTAGTAGGCGTTGGAATGGGACGGATTTTCCGGCGCGCATGCACGCAGCCTACTTTGAAAGAAGAATTTCTGATAAGAAATGATTTTGCGAGCAACAGAATCACGAAGAAAACCAAGTGAAGTTACTCTCCGGAAAAGAGCGCGTGTGTGTGTGTGAGTGTGTGAGAGAGAGCAAGCGTTTTGAAAGATATGGGAGAAAATCGAGAGAGCAGAAGAGTAGAGGCATGAATTTGTACGATTGATAAAGAGAGTGAATTGGAAAGGATAAACGGAATATCTAGAAAGACAAATGAAAACCCCTTCTTTTTCTTTTGGGGGAGGACGGGTTTTCTGTGCCTGCCGTGCCTTCGCCAGTTATGGTGTCACGTGCCCTACTAGCCCACCTCCATTAGTCCGGACCGATGCACCTGGACCGCCTGCACACAAAAGTAAACCGGAAGAAAATAGCGATGGACACTGCGATCCGACAAAACGATGATGACGTAGATGTAGGCCACCCGTACAGGGGAAACAATGCGAACATGTATCCATTACCTGGTAACGAAAAGCATACACTCACCAGGCGCCTCCATTGCGCCGGGAAGATGCGCCTCCGTTCGTTCCACACGGAGGTTTTATTTGCCAATTATGTGAAGTAACAACGGCAACGGCACCATTGTTTCCGTAGCTGAAGCTGGTGCAGCGAAGCAGATGTAGATCGGACACAACGAAAAAACATTGAGCCTGACAGGATATGTGGATTTCTTGCAAGAAATTTATCATTCCTGGAAAATGGAAACCGGATGGGCAGGTGTGATGGTTTCTGTCACGGGGCCTTTTTTTCTTCGTTGGTTGTTTTGTTTGCCGAATGCTGCTCCAAATAAAGCAGAATTCATGGAAGGAAGCAGATGCATTAAGAAAAAAATGATGTACTCACCGAAGATCCTCGTATGTAGGTTTGATGAGCAATAAGGTTTATCTTTGGCGTTCTAGTTTTTTGTCCTTTGCGAGCGTTGTACATAAAAATAGATCCATTGCCTACCCGTGGGTGCATCATGTGACATCATTTTCTTGATGCTATTCCGGTTGTCCTTGCATTGGTCGGATGTCCATCGGATATAGATAGGCTATAGATGAACTCCCAATTAGTCAATTCCCAGCTCTATTAATTAAATCGTTTGCTTAATTATCCTCGATCGCACTCACAATCGTTCCGACTCGAAAGGATACTCAGCTGGACGCTTGGAAAAGGAAAGGAATAGAGTAGTCCTTAAATACGACAATTCGATTAAATAATTAAACCCAACTAACAAGCAGTGTGTGTTCGTCTACTTCTTTCGTCTACGATTGCCAGCAAGAAGACCCGTGAAGAATTTCGCCTCCAATTAGCTGACTGGGTGTATCTGTGACGTGTGAGATAGTGCGCGGCAGTGCTGGGGTGATGTGCGGGTATAGTGTGCCGACCAGCTGTGGCTGCACGCAATGTACGCGAGGAACGCGCAGCTCAGAATGAGGAAGGACCCGAGCCGAGTGCGAAACAGTGCGCAGCAGCATCAGTGTCGTCGGTCGAAACCGGGCTCGGTCGTGTTGAACGGTGGTGGTAAGTTTCCCGGTGCGTTGGTAGCTGTAGACGGCGTCCATCGTGACGCCCGACGTCCCACGACCATTGGGTGTGTGCGCAATCGAATCAGTCGTCAATGAGTCACGTTCGTTCCAACCAGAGACTTCAGGAGCCGTACGAGCAGGAGTGGCAGCAGCAGGAGCACGAGGAGTGGTACCGTGGTAGTAGTGAGCGTAGTAGCGAGGACCGGTCAAGGTCGTCGCAGCAGCTGCGGCAACAGCCGCGGCCACACCAGCAACAAGAGGACGAGGACTCCATCGAGGAGGTGGTACGGCTGCATCAGCAGCAGCTACAACAGCAGCAGCAGCATCAGGTCTACCTAGGGCCCGGTTCCTCATCGGTTCGCCGACGTTCGGCCGGTGTGCAAGTAGGGGGAGGCGGCTGTAGTGGTGGTGCCGGGGGACGGGGCTTCGTTGCGGCGGTGGGCGGTGTTGTTGGGCAGGGATTCCTTGCACTACGGCGCACGCGGGTCCGAGCCGGTTGCGCCTCATAGCACGGCCGGAACAGCGCTGCCAACAGCCACAGCCCGAAGCTAGTCGTCGTTTCACGCGCCCGACGTAGACTAATGCAGTGGCGGAAGTTCGCACGGCTGAAAACGACTGCTACCGGACATTCGCGCACGCGAAGAATGCTTTGTTGTGGCCGAAGAAAGGTGAGTGCATTTTATTCACCTTGTTTAACCTAACCATTTCTAAAGGAAGAGCTTATATAGAGCTAATTAATTCGGGAAAGGTGATAACATGTTGAAGATTAGTGGAAACCTCTTGAAGCAAAAATGTTGCAGTAAACAGCTGGAACTTACTATTCAAAATCAGAGGTTGTAGAAAATTTCCCGATTCGTGATATCGTGCTACTGGATGGACGAATTGAAAGAGGAAAAACGTCTGGTTTCTTGGCGAGTGTGTATTCAACTGTCCCTTCTTACAATCCATTAATTTCAATTCATTTACAAATTCATCATAAATTCATTCCCCGCTTCGGCAATTCATTACACATGTTCACGCTACCCAACTAATATTGGAGCAATTCGAACAGAGGTTAATAAACTTTGGAATGATTTCGCGAGGGTTATTAACAATATACATGTATATGATCCAAGTGTATATGGGCTTAAGAAGTCTTCCGAAAAAAACATCCTTGTAAGAAAATTTGAGTTGGAACTTCTTCCAATTCAGCAGACTTGCACAGTAAGCACAGTAGTTTGGAAAGTTTATCCTCAAAAACGGGCCTACGATTAGGTCATAATAAAAAGTAACAATAACAAAATGCTTCAGACGACACAGAGTAGATTTAGTAAATAATCTACAATCTCCTAAGTAAGCTATTCACAATCTCCTTTGGCTGGGATTAAACTCTATTCTCAAATACCATGAGCGATGCTCATTGTAGGGTTTGCAACCGCTGGACTTCAGAGGACAAATTGCTTGGGCAAAATTAATTGCTAATCTATTAGACAACGGCATTGATACACCAGTCTTATTAAAACAGCTTGCCCTGTATGTCCCAGTAAGTGTCCCACGACGATGCAAAATACGAGTAATCGACATTTGACAAAAGGGTATTAATGGGGTGGACTAATCTTATGAACTAGTTTTTTAGAATTATAATTTCAGGAATTTATTTCCAGTCAGACGAAAGGTTCGTTGAAGTAATAGTAAAGCAAATAAAAGTTCGACGAATAAGAACCGATATGGATTTCAATGTGAGGCAAATCATTGTACTACAGATGCACAATTCTTGCTGATATTCTTTACCAATTCTTTCTTCAGAGACAAAATTATATTTTCTCGGAACACATCTTAAGGTCTCTTTTTGCGGTTTGTTCCAAAGTATACGGCAAGATTGATGATTTGGTTAAACTCCCTAGAACAGGGATATCTACTGCAACATCTTGGGAACCCATTTGATGCCTTATCTGCACATTCACAACCATTAACAGCTTGTTTAACATGGGGATATTGTTGTCATTTACGGAATACACTATTCTGAGAAATTTTGCCACATATTGCTCTATTTGTGATAGAAAATATACAAGCAGAGTTCACGAATAAATGTTGCCACCAAATGGCATTTGCCCCCAAAAGGAACTATTCTTTTGCCTATCAGTATCGCTCAACGAGCACGAGATGAAAGATTAAGGGAAAGAAAATATTTCCCCTCTCCGGTTTCGGCAAGATGCAGCACGTTGGGTCTTACGCGGATAAAACCGCGATGGAACGAAAATGCCCACCGCACGCCAGATCCAAGCGGGCATAAAATGAAAAGCGGAAGTGTGCGGTACCGCAGCAACGAGGGAGGAGGCGAAAATGTAGGACAATGGGCCAAGATGGCAAAAAGGATCCGGTGGTATAGTTGGGCCACTGGGAAAACATAATTTATATGGATAAACAACGAATTGAACGACATCCATATTTCTCCGTACCGTTTCGTTCGCCGTGTACGGTTGTTGCAGGGGGTGGTTATGGGAAGGCCACCCCAACACAAACGAGGGTGGGAAGATGGAGGGCCACGATCGTTATGTCGCCCCGATTGTGCTTATGTGTGCCTGCGAGTGTATGTACGCGCGCTCTGTGTGGTTGTGTGCACGTTTGTGTGCGAAATTGGATCTTCGCCCGGAGGACACGGTAGCGACACTGTGCTTTGGCCAAAGCTTGCGAGAATTATGTTTTGGAGCAACGTTATGGGACATCGATTTTTGCGACATCATCCGTTGTTCTCGCGGGTTCGGGTTGGGTTGGGAGCTGAACTAACGAGTTGCAAGCATCTGACAACCATTCAGAATTTATTCTGTCCGTCCGATGCAACACCACGGTGGTACCATTTTGCTCCATAAAATGGAGACGCCTGGTTGTCTTCAGACGTACGTACCGGGGAGGGGAAACCATTGTTCGCATCTAGTAGTTTACTGACCCACCGTCACAAGCAGTTCGTTTGTCTTGAACGGTGCCAATGAATCATGTAAGACTGTGGAGGGAGCGTAGACGACCAGAGCGCTAGCAATTTTATTGATCAAGGCGAAAGTACACGGCGAACACAATTTCATCAAATGGGAATAATATAATTTCGTCTTTAAATGTTCACTCAGCTAAGGAAAGTGTTTTGCCATTTTTTTTGACACATTAAACACTCTAAGTGTTTTGTAGGGGTGCGAAGAAAATCGATACCACAATACCAACGACACTTCTTAGGTTGAAACATACATAAAAAATTAACTCTATTGAAATTGATGGAACTTGTCCGCAACAGCGTTCAGCGTACAATGCTTTCCGCCATCATTCGTGCCATAGCAAAATGGCGAAAGTGTAAAAGTATGTTATGTCATCGGGGATTAAACGCCGATTTTATTACCATAAATTTTCCATCATTCCCAAGAAAAGCCCCAACGCTGAGCAAACGAGCTGGAAGGAATGTTCCGTATGCCGCACAAAGTTTGGTCCGGTTGGACGAAAGGATTCTTGTCTTCCGCGGCACAGGACCTCACGAGCAGGCGTCTTTCGGGCTAGCAGAACACGGAAAATGGCAAAATTCCTCTAACGAACATTCAAGTCATGTCCAGAGTTCAATATCACGCGCCGGTTGGGTGGGAAGCCAACCGGACAGCTTTCCCTGTACAAAAAGAAAGAGCTGTGAACATAATGATAGTAATAATAATAATAATGACAATAATCGTTCGGTAATGGACTGGTGAGTGGATCGTACCCGTGTCCGGAGCGTTTGATTGAGGAGCTTTGGGTTTTTTTTTGTGATCGATGCAGTCCGGGACGTCACCGTACCAGATGGTTCCGGCGGTCAAGAGTCTATATGGAGTGTGCCAGAAGTAGTCTGAAACGGGTTTAAACGTTTCGAACGGCTAGCGATGTGACTTGGGGTATGCCAAGGTTCGGTGTAGTATACCGATGAGAAAGTAATTAAAATGGCAAGTGCCATAAGTGGTGTTAAAACTTCAAGCACTACCATCTTGTGTGTGGAGAAATGAATGAATACAAGTATTTGTTTTTTTTTATGGAGCATTTATTTAATTCTTCCTAGCTTACTATGAAAAAAAAATTGATATTTTCAATATTTTCGAACATATTATGAGCGGAAAATTTAAGCCTTCCATACGTTTTGCTCTCATAGACAATAATTATTGACACTAGGAAGCACTTTCACTAGTAATCTTGCATAATCCAACAGCAAAATTGGTATCTGGTTTGACAACCATTTTTTTCTTGTGGGTGAACGAACTCTGCACTGTTTATTGCCCATAAAACGACCGAACGAATTGCTCACAACCATGTCTACTGCAGATTGGTTCGCCTCTGCTAAACAATTTCTTCCAATTGATGCTGAAGGGTTGCAATGCTGAGATAAAAGTCAGTGAAAAATAATTTCCGATACATTTGCTGTGCCAGACATTAACGCCTGGGGGTACGAACACGTGAAGGAACATAAGAGGCGGCTAGTTTTTTTCCTCACCAACGTTCCACATACACACGCAACTTCCGTTCCCGCCCCAACAAAGTCGAGAAGCAAAAATCAATTTCCGATTGCATTTCATGCTGCGTATACTGATTAGGAGACACCGCAGTCTCTGCAATAATGTTGAGGGATAAAATCTCTACGATATGAAAGTGGAAGAATTTTGCTATGCCATTTAATATATTTCCGATGATTGCAAGAGTTTATCACATGCAATAGTATTTCTGTTTTGTCATGAACTATCTGCATTTTAGTTGCTAGCATCACTACTTTTTTATAGTTATTTAATATTAATTTATTTCTCTTATATTATTATATTCATATTTTATCCATCCATTATCCATACGTAAGTTAATTGACACAAAATGTGTTTAAAAACAAACTTTTCAAAACTTACAATATTTCAAGTAAATCTTAGCAAACATACATGCATATTATCGTTTTGTTTTTATTTGAGATATTTTAAAAGATGCTCAAATTGGCATCCCAATTATTTGCAACACTACTAGTTATTTGAAGAAAATGTGTGCCATTGTGTTATACATTTTGTTATATGATTTTGCTGGACTTAATTTTAGTTAAAATAAAGTTACTTTTTAAGCTATCTTCTTCTTCTATGGCATTACAACCTCGAGAGGTCTTAGCCTGCCATTTCTGGCTTCCGTGACTTTAATTTATCCGTAATATGAGAGTAGTCCTGTATATTGTCCTGTCCTGGCATATTGTACATCCTACAAAACTAGTGAGAACTTTACGTCGGTTTTATTATGCTAATGCTTGTTATGCTTATTATGTTAAGTTGCGTATTTTTGTTTTGTTTCCCTTTTCTTAAATTATTTTTATATGTTTTAAACATATACGTCTTCCTTTTAAATATTCCTTGCTATATAACTAAAAAATATAGATTTTCATTTTTGCAAAAACGTAAACGTAACGTAAACGTAAAATTAAAAAATACCTCGTAGATTTCGGATAACGCGATTTAATGGCATGAAGGCAGAAATCCATCCGTCTACTATGAAGGCACCAAATTAGCATAGCAAGCATACTTAGCTATGGTTAAACATGTCGAGATCGGTTTTCCGACGGGCAGGAATGGCACAAAGAATGCCAGCTCAGATTAGGACACGAAATGAAAAATGCATAGGAATTTCATTCCAAACTGCTTACCCGCATCACATTTTTTCACCCACTCCCATCCCTCCCCCACACATTCCCTTTTCCTCCATCTCTTCGAAACTGAATGAACGGGAGAAGATGATGAAGGAAAAAGAAACCAAGCAATACGAGACCTCACGAATCGATTGACGCTCTATCCGAACAGGCCGATTGTGGTCGTATCGCGCTAATCGTACTACTATCGTACACCTACCCGCACACGCATATATACGAGTGGCAAATGGTTGGATGTAGGATTTTCTCGGCAAAATGGGTGCATTATTACATCGCACCGCACTGCTGCACATAGATCTCGCAAACCCCACCACCCCCACCTGCCTGAGCCTTCCCTTTTCGTCGCTCGTCGCATATGAGAGGCATATGTGATTGTCTCGCGAAAGTAGGATATTTCGGACATTCTTTCTATCGAGCACCAGCACCAGCAGCATCGAGTTGAGAATGGGATTGAGTGCAGTTTCCGTCTCTCGCCTACAATGAATTGTTCCAGCGTACGCTCCCAGCCTGGTCTTTGCGGAAGATACAAGTGCAATAAATGGGTTGGCTAGTGTGCCACTACACTGTCAAATGAGCACCCCCTTCTCCGCCTTTCCCGCGATGCTTCCACCCATCCCTGGGTTTCCGCCTTGCTGCATGTTTGACGTAGACTGCAGCGTACTTTTGATAGTATTCCGTTCCGCGCGTAGTACAACCGAATCCTTCCTTCCCGCTTGCCCGTTTGTACAGGTTTCCTTCTGTCCACCCACCCATCATCCCAATTTCATCCCGACACACGCACACACACGAACACGAACATGAATTCTTTCTTTCTCACTCTCTCTTTAATCATGTTGAGGGTTATATTTTGCTCAATACAAAGCGACCGTTAGGATGAACGAATCCTGTATGCTCTCGATAGTGGCGAGATGGATTCTCTCGCTCCCGTTTCCAGTTTGGGATAACATTCTGGACAGTCTGGTGGGATGCCGTGGCAGCACGCTTGTTTGCAGCTGCTGCTGCAGTGTTCTTTTTGATTTACAACACTATTACCGTATCATTTGAGAAGATTTTTTCATTTGGGAAGAGGAATAATTATAATTTGTAATAAAAACTTGATTTATTGAATTTTATTTCTACATCCTTCTGCTGATCAAACAAAACGGGATTGAATATTTTTTCTATAATAATCAAACGGTACAAATACAAATCGTTCTACAACGTTGCTCGTTAACAGTTTTGCTCCATTTGGTAATCGATATTTCTCATCGTCATCCTCTCTTCTCACGCTTTAACCATTTTCTGTCCTACGCAAACCTGTATTCCTGCAATGTACATCCACTCCTTGTCTGCACGCATACTAACACCCGCACAGTCACTCCCGTACACCCGTATGTATTGTTTCTACGTCCCACAACCAAAGAGCCAAGAAAGAGAGAGAGACAGAGAGAGAGAGCGCGCGAGGAGAACTGAGCGACGCCGAATGTCCGAATGTCCTCCGCCTGTTGTATGTAAGGACGATCTTAGGTCAATAATCATTACGATGGTTCTCTGCTGCTGGTGGCTCACATTCACATATGCACATATGGCAATCGGTGGGTGGAACAGCAATGGCCGCGGGAAACGCACGGAGAACGGATAACATCCCGACGAGCAATTGATAGCGAAAGAGGTCGAGTGGGATTTAATGTGTGAGTAGTTCTTTCGCTCGTTTCCCATTTTTTCTTCAATTCTCTGCTTAGCAGGTGTCTTACACGTTGTTGTGCTTGTTGTTGCTGCTGCTGCTCAAGTAAGGCGTGCTGAAGTAGGGCAACCGACGATTCGTTGGTACATGGTCGGCACCTGGATGAGGTACTGGAGAGTGCCTGCTTTCCCTAGGAAAAATCATGGTGGAACAAAACGCGAAAAAGAAAACGAAATCCTTTCTCAGCTGTGCATTTGCATCCATAAAGCGTTTGAGGATCGTGCTCATTTTGTCATTTCCACTGTAACGCAGCTGCCTCAAGATGGCACGGCAGACAGCTGACGTTGCGTAAGCTTTTGCACGATACGCAAAGTGATGTCGATGATAGAAGTGCTCACCCAAACCAAACACAACCGAACCCGTAACAAAGCTGGGTTGATGTTTATTAAACCTCAACCTTCTCCTTCCAGAAAAAAAACCTCATCACTCCCGACCGCACCGAAAATTTATGACTGATAATCAGCGACTAATTAACGGGGTACATTTCATTCAATGCCATCCTTCCGTCCTGCATTCCGGTTTGTTTTGTTACACGTTTTATTTGGTTTTGTGTAGGGAAATGTGTTTTTGGTTTTGCTTTCTGTTTGTTGTTGTGTTTATTATTTTTTCACTTGCTCCGGTGAAAATACACACACTCCGCGGACATGGACACGCACAGCGATCATTAATGTTTAATGCATAATTTCCTCTGCAGCGCCGCATCGGTCGCCCAACGATCTGATTGATGGCGGTCAATTAGCTAGATGGAACTGGGTGGATGGAAGAATCGGACAGGGAGAGTGGAAGTGTGCTCGAAAATGTACGGTATAAGAGGGCCGAAGGTCAGACAACAGTGCGCACCAATGTGCGCATACACAGCGTGCGGTACCGTAGCCGGGAGTTCCGGGTTAAGACACGGCACATGACAGTGAGAAGATGAGGAGCGATAATGCCATTAACCGGAGCATTGTAATTTGCCTTCGATTAGCGTATAGAGTACGAACGTTGGAACATAACAAAAAAAATTAAATAAACGTATCCCAACACGCCAGTGCTGATTGATGATTGGTTGGTTGTTGTTGGTTGTTTTGCGTGGAAACTTCAATATGTTTTGTGTTGTTTAATTGTTTGTGTTTAAGCGATCCTTACTGGCGGCACTATGCGATGTTGTCTGCGTTTGGGAGCAGAAACTTACAAATTAAGTTCTAAAGCGCTTCTAAGCAAACGCTCGGATGCCTTCATTATCATCATAATTAGCGGCGATTAGACTATGGGCTGACCGTTCTGGTGGGAAGGAAAATAATATCAATGTAGATAGAAAGAATGTAGAAATGCCTCATGGTGGTACATCCGGAGTGGATTTATGATTCTTGAGTTACTCCGGAGCTCACTCCGGATGTTAGACCGCATTATGCTCAGAATTTTATTATTTTATAATTATTTTTTTCACTGGCTTTACTTTGGTATTGAGACCCTGACTGGCAACGAATTTTTATCGGGGTGGTCCGGTGGCCGAGGGGATAAGCGGCGCCGGTCTTAAACGTCAGGACCGGGGGTCAAACCCCATCCAGACCGTTCCCCCGTAGTGAGGACTGACTATCCAACTACGTTGTATCGTTAAGTCTCGTAAGCCAAAAATGGCAGGCATTACCGAGTAGGTCGTTACGCGCAAAGAAGAAGAAGATTATTATAATTTAACTCCTTTTGTTTGCATCAGTGCTACAAGGGTTTACAATAAATATATACACATTTCCTCAAGGTTCCAATAAGTTTTCCATAAATTTTTCCATAAGTTTTTATTTTTATTTTACAACTGTTTTCTACTTTGAAATGGCCCAAGGCCTAGATTTATTCCAAATTTTTAAATGTATTTTTAGGTATTTTTAATTTGGTTAACCAATTTCCCATCAATTTTCCCGCAGTTTTACATGTGGTTAACTGCAATTTCATACGAGTTTGCTCGCAGTTTTCATTGGAAGCCAACATAATTTTCCACCAAATGTTTCGTAATTTTTTTTCGTGTAATTTGAATTTTTCTTCCGATTTTTGCTTGAATTAGGGAGATTTTTGCTGGGGTTATATGCTATTATTGCGTCATTTTTTAGTAGCAAAATATATTTTCCTATTTTTTTATCAAAAGAAATTGTTCTACAAATTTAAAAAAGGAATTGATTATAAAAAATGGCTTCATTTACACACGGGAAAAAAATAGCTTGGTTATGTAAAAGTAGTTGTACCATTTGTTGCAAGCCGCGATCTGTGTCGCCTCTATCAATGCTATTTGTTGTATACATAAACAATTTCGCAAATCTATTAAAAGGTGATGAACAACTTAGGTTAATATTATATTTTATTAAAAAAGTTCAACAATAACTACAATTAAAATTCAATTCAACAGCTACTGATGTAGGAAAACAGTAAATCGGGTTATTTGAAACTTTTTTTCCCATAGACTTAACCCACACCTTAATGCTTAACCTTCAACAAATCTTTAAAAAAAATCACCTGCATACTCCCATGTTGATCAAATAATGATAAGGTTAGACATTACTACGAATGATGTTCCATCTTCCGTTTCTATTCCCTTGGATAAACATCGTTGTATGATTTCGCCACTTGCCAGCTCAGCTCGTACCAGATTTGATTGTTTAAAAGCCGGGGTGAATGAAACGATGGCATTAACTCCCACTAATCGCGTACATCGGCCCACGGCCACTGCTCTTGCTGCATGGTATATAATGCAACCCACCGACATGACATTTAAATCCATCATTTTCGTCGATCTTCGAAACGCCCTCTACGGAATGAGAGGATTGTTTAAATACCGCCAACACACCAAGTTCGACTGTTCGAGCATTATCCTTGTTAGGAAGATGGTGGATCAGCGGGAGAGAGGAGAAGAAGATTACTTGTAGGTAGGGTCACGGTATTGATGTCGTCGTCTGCATAACTTGCCGAAGATGGTTGGGTATGCTGGAGCGTTCGCATGTTTTGGCGAACGCGAATGTCACGCTTGGCTGTGGATTCCTCGTGACACGGAGCACACACGCACACACGCCCACGGACGCACGCAACACTCCATTTTGAAGTGCACACTCGCCGCTAGTGTGCACGACGTGCTCCATTACTACAAACGGAATGGGGAGTAGTGGTGATGATGGAAGATTCTTTGGCAGCACCCACACAAATACACACCTGGGCAGTGTATTACACTCAACTTCACATTGACGAAGAACGTGATGGTGTTGGTACGAACTCCCGATTGACAGCTACGTCAGCTCAGGAACTTTTCGTGCAACCTTTCTTCGCCCATTATCGAATAAGATACTTGAAAGGATACAAGTTAGTTGCAACTGTATTAGAGTGTCCTTTGGAAGGGTGGTGAGAAATGAAAAGGCGCTTCAAATGAGCGGGAGAGAGAGAGAGAGAGAGAACATGTCCTGTTGGTGGTGTTGGTGGGTGTTACTGTGAAACCGAATGGTCGTGTTTTTTCAGCTTCGGCTCGTGGAGCACACACGCGATATTTCGTGTCCCAGGCGCCGACCATCACCCCCCACGGAGTCACCCTTTCCCCGGGCCCATGTGGGCGAGATGGTTCCCATACGCGAATCTGTATGGGTGTATGGGCCACACGGCGAGAACACATCTTTCTGGCCCGAGTGAACCGAACTGGTTCATCCACTCTCGGTCGGTCGGTCGGTCAGGTTCTAAGTGCCGAGCGTGAGCGCCATATTTGCCACGGTGCAAAGCTACCGTGTGCGGTTTCTGGGGATTCCTTGCGGGTCTCTAGACCAACCAAGTACCAGCCAGACCAGTGCTCCACGGCCACAATCCGTCCAAACTCCGTACGAGGGATACGGCAGTGAGTGAGGACGCGCGCCCGCCACGTGTGTGTGTGTGCGCGACGGTGTAGCACAAACAGTTTCCTATCCGAAAAGCGGGACCAACAAGATTCCGCCTCACCGAAAGTTCCTTAACCGCGTGTGAAGGTGACCCATTTGCAGTGCTCCACAAATCGGGGATTCCATAATTCGCCGCTTTTCCTTGTGCCTCCGAAGTAAAATAAAAAAAAAAAACGCGAAAAAGAAAGAAAAGCCGACGTGAATGTGTGCGTGTGTGTGTGTGCCAACAGTTGTGCATTTTGTTGTTTTGTTTGATGAGGGTCGCACCGTGCGTGAGTAATGCACGCGAGCTTTTCCCGTTCAGAAGGGATTGGGCTAGTTAAGTGAGGGGATAAGGAAAGTCAATGTCAGCTGCAGCCAGCCGAGGCTGATGGGTGTAGGGTAGCGCGCAACAATCGTGCACAATAGTGCAACAAAAGCAACCGGGGGGGCCAACAAAACCGACAGGAAAGAAAACCAAAAACCATCAACGACATATCAACGCAGTGCTCAGTAGTAGTGGTTATATTGTTACATTAGTAGGAGACAGATAAAATTCCGCTAGAACCAAATTAACCCAATCCCTACGGTAAAGTAGCTAGTGAAGTGTACGTGTGTGCGTGTGTGTTTCGCAACGGGCAAGTGTGAAACAAATAGCATTCGAAAACGGGTGAAGGACGAGTGCTTACTTCGGTTAAATGTGCGATAGTGCCACCACCGGATGCTTTTTCACGAGGAGCAGCAAGGTGAGGGATTGGGTTTGGGAGTTTCGGGTTCCTTTTTTTCCGTCGAACAAACTAATGTCTGAAAGTTGTACTAATGTTCTCCGTTTGCACCAGTTACTCCGCGTTGCATTATTCATCCAATTTTCCTACACGAGATTGCTGATACGGTGCCGTACTGCTTCGGTGGATATCCTTGCAAAGGGGTTGTAAAAAGGGGAAGGTGTGGGTGGGTTAAAACGGGGAGGGAAAAAAAAACTATGCCAGTGTGTGACACAGTCACGCACTTTCAGCACCGTTTAGCTTTCCATACACACTCACACATTGAAGCGTACGTTTAGAATATCTCCCACATCCTTTCGGGGATTACTCTCTCTCTCTCTCTCTCTCTCTCTCTCTCTCTTTCTATCTCGTTTATGTGAGCAAAAGGACTCGCTTAGAATGAACGAATCACGCGAGAATATGTGATTGGTGGTGAGAAATGAAAAGGCGCTTCAAATGAGCGGGAGAGAGAGAGAGAGAGAGAACATGTCCTGTTGGTGGTGTTGGTGGGTGTTACTGTGAAACCGAATGGTCGTGTTTTTTCAGCTTCGGCTCGTGGAGCACACACGCGATATTTCGTGTCCCAGGCGCCGACCATCACCCCCCACGGAGTCACCCTTTCCCCGGGCCCATGTGGGCGAGATGGTTCCCATACGCGAATCTGTATGGGTGTATGGGCCACACGGCGAGAACACATCTTTCTGGCCCGAGTGAACCGAACTGGTTCATCCACTCTCGGTCGGTCGGTCGGTCAGGTTCTAAGTGCCGAGCGTGAGCGCCATATTTGCCACGGTGCAAAGCTACCGTGTGCGGTTTCTGGGGATTCCTTGCGGGTCTCTAGACCAACCAAGTACCAGCCAGACCAGTGCTCCACGGCCACAATCCGTCCAAACTCCGTACGAGGGATACGGCAGTGAGTGAGGACGCGCGCCCGCCACGTGTGTGTGTGTGCGCGACGGTGTAGCACAAACAGTTTCCTATCCGAAAAGCGGGACCAACAAGATTCCGCCTCACCGAAAGTTCCTTAACCGCGGGTGAAGGTGACCCATTTGCAGTGCTCCACAAATCGGGGATTCCATAATTCGCCGCTTTTCCTTGTGCCTCCGAAGTAAAATAAAAAAAAAA
>KB663832.1:3347547-3388457 GCA_000349025.1 Anopheles minimus
CTCTCTCTCTCTCTCTCTCTCTCTCTCTCTCTTTCTATCTCGTTTATGTGAGCAAAAGGACTCGCTTAGAATGAACGAATCACGCGAGAATATGTAATTACACTGTATAGAGATTGAGCTCATGTGTGTGTGTATATATTTTTGTGGTGATTATTATATTTGTGTCTTTGTATGCGTTAGTGGTGATTTTTCTCTCTCACATTCTCTTCAAACATTCCAAAAAGAACGTTCTACAAATGAGCGACGATGCGCGCGATTTTTTCATTTCACCGCGCGCGGTCCGTGTGCAGTGTACGGTGTGGAAAAGCGTGGAAACTCGAGTAGCTCCCTAGCGCGCTTGCGTGTGTTCGTGTACCGTCCGCAGAGACGGCAATGATGACAGCGAGGACGACGATGACGGTTCTATTCAACAGTGGAATTTTCATTCACACCACTCTCGGTTGCGCCACCACCATCTTCGGTACTACCGTCGTCTGCAGCCCCACGTAACGTTTCCCACCGAATGGTTACGGGTACACATGCACCGCTTATGTGTCACGGAATCATGCCTTTTTTTGTTGGTGTTGTTGCGTTTTTGTTGTTTTACAATGAGTAATGCACGAGTATCCATTCTCGATCGTTCCCGATGTAAATTAGCATCCCGAGTTTGGTGTCAGTGGTCATGGACGTTTCGAAGGTTTGCCTAACTAATGGGGCAAGAAAACGTTAGGAAAAACTGTTGCCAGAAGCCAAATTGTTTCAAAATAATAAACTGTTTAAGGACTTTCCCTTTTGTACAAAAAAGGACCAAGTACTTGGAATAAAATGTTTCAATCGTAGCTCATGGAATAATCGTGAAGATACACAGAAGATTCATGGAAACGAATGTTTATAGTTTACATTACAAGTGCTGGAGTAAACATTTAACTGAGTGTTCATACTGAAGAAGAATCTTAGAAATGATCTAAAATACCCAGAAGCTATTCTCGATATTGTTCATTATTGGGGCTTAAGTGTTTCAGCTGTGTGTGGGAAGTACCTACTCCAAAAAGTTTGTATACAAATACCGAGAATGAATAATTTTAATTATAGCTCCCCAGAAGAAAACTACAGATTCATGGAAATGTCCCAAAATACAAAGAATCCAACATGAATGTGGCACTTTTTCGAGGCAAAAGTTTTTCCAACGCTCTCTATTTCAAGAAAAGCAAATGGTCCTTTCTATCGAATCGACAGCACACGCTCTTATTCGTCCAAGAGATGTGACAGATTAGTATAGGAGGAACCTCAACTTTATGTTTTTCTTTCTTTCCAGAACTTGATATGGTTTCTATAAAAGGTTTAAATTAAAACATTATACATAATTGATTCCACTTCCATGAGTTCCATCGTATCGGCCTTTTTATATGAAACGAAACATTTTGCGAACCATTTAAAAGGGGAAAGGTCTGGTTTTAATTGGAACAAAGCCAAATATTTCATTCTCCAAATTAAACCAACACAATAACGCAGCAAGGGAAAGGATTTCGGTTCAATGCATCGTCGAGTACGCCAACTGCTGTGAAGCGAAATATGCTCTTCACATGATGTCACTGATGATATGGCAAAACTTTACCCAACCGCTTACGGTTTACGGGGGTTTAACCAGCGAACTGGTTTTTATCATAATGTGCACTCGACGGGTAAAAAGTTGTGACAGTAATTAGGGCTAACACCTGTTACTGTAGGGCGATTACCTATGATGGCAGCGAAACGTATTCCAATGTGACACTTGACGGATGTTTGGCTTTAAAGTGACTTGACGTGTCAGGTGCAGTTGCACCTGTAAAGCATGACCTGAGAAACGTTAATGGAAAGGCTTACAAAGTAGAGTTTTGAGCAATACTAAAAGTTGTATTGAGGCTAAGTCGATCAAAAGCGTAAGATATGGAGCACTTTAAACGATGACTACAGAAAATGATGTAGATGAGGCTCTCGCAAATGTTGCCTTTAATTTTTTTAAACCTAATCTATGTGCTATTCGAAAAATGATTGGATAGAAATTCATACATGAAAATCATAGAATTTTCAAACAAATTTTTAATTTTTTTTCGCATATCTGATCACGACTGATTTTTGAATAATTTTGAGTATGGAATTTGTTGAGCTTAAAGGGAATTAACATTTAAGTCGATTTTCTTAACTTTAAGAAAACTACAGATTCATGGAAATGTCCGAAAAAACAAAGAATCCAACATGAATGTGGCACTTTTTCGAGGCAAAAGTTTTTCCAACGCTCTCTATTTCAAGAAAAGCGAAATGGTCCTTTTTTATATATAGCGCAGTTATATTATAGAAGGTTATTTATACAGAATTCCGGCTAAATTTGGGATAAAAAAGCGCGTTTAATAAAAAAAATGCCCAAAAATAGAAATACTCGAAATTTCGGTTCAAGACTTTAACAATAGCAAGCCTTCCTGGCCTTTGAAAAGAAATTTAAAAAAATCTCAACAACCCTCTCTCATAATCCGAGGTGCTTTGAACTATTCAAATGCTTGAATTAAATTCAATTATTTACACGGAGAGCAAATACATATTTTTGGAAACAGCTATATTTGGTTGTTATGTTGCATTAAGCAATGTTCTAACAACTTCATTCATTGGTTCCTGGAGCTCTATGTAAAGGATACCTTAGGATACTTTTGTGATGAAATGAGACCCGTCTTCCTTTGTTTCATGTTGTTGGTCATCTTAGAAGCGCAAATGTGTCGGGGTACTCTTCAAAATGTTCTTCGATGCCACCACTTTTTTACGAAAGTAAAGTAAAAGGATTTTTATAAGAGCAAGCATATCGTAAAGATAATGCCGTCTTTCTCAATCCTGTGTTGCAGGTAGAGGTGGGACATCATCATTTGGCGAAAAATATGGATTCTTTTTAACTTTAAAAGGCATATTTTCAATCTAACGACTCAACTATGACCTTTATTCTTTAAAAATAACCTTGGTCTTATATTTACTTCATGAAATGGGCAGGTGCATAACAATTAATGAATAATATGAAATATTTTTTATAATCTACTAAAGGGAGACGATGCAGATACATTTTCATAGATTTTTGATCTTTTCGAAATTTGCATGCATTGATAATAATAACGTCTGCTATTCTCTATAATAAATATCGTCATCATAACCTACTCCGTACTCATGTTAAAACATACCAAAGAGACACTTGCAAACAAACAAAAATTTCAATATGAAGGCAAAATCGTCACTGTGTGTGCATCCTTTTTGTGGGTAATTAAAATGTTTTACATGCATGTTGAATAGCTTCCAACCGCAACCAAACCGTACCGAGGCTATTAAGGACATTTTGCCGAGATAAGGGTTGTGGCGGAAGAATGTGTCAACATTCGTTTAACGCGTGTATACACAGCTGTCCATTCAATATTTATTTAGCAACCCATGTATATGCCGGGCTCTGCCATTTTTCGCCATTTCTCAAAATATAAAGACGACGCCGGTGCTGCTGTTGTGGCTGATGATGATGATGATGGTGATGATGATAATGATAGTGCTAATGCTGTGGTGCCAACAAACCTAACACTCTCAGATAGCATTCCCCCAAATCAGCCCCAAACTTACGCTTTTCCGGCCCACCCAAAGCACCGTGGCCCAATGTCCAACGCAATGAGGCACGCGAACACGCTAGTACTCACGCCACTCGGACACTCGGCTTAGCTTTTCCGAGGTGCTCCTGCTCACCGTTTCGTATACCAGAAAGGGAAAGAGGGTGAGAAGGTATGTTTGCCGGCGCAGATTAGATAGTAATTGAATCCGGAAAAGTATCCCAATTAGAGGACGTTTAAGCGAATTAGCAATTCAAATCACGGTCGTTCCTTTCCGGTGGCTGCGTTTCCACGGTGGGTCCAGTTTCTCGGACTAGCTGATCGGTCGGACCATATTGGCCGGACCATTGCAATCCCCGGAAACTGTCTTGGGTGTGAGGAAATTCAATTTTACCGGCGGGCTGCCGACGTCTGTTTGTTTAGGCTCGTTAGCAGATGGTTTTCCGATGCATAAAACCAAAACGTCCGAACGCAACCCATTGCGCTAACGTTTGCCATCGCCGGTGGTACATGGATAAAGGTCGCGCATTGGTTGGACGAACCCGAAAGCACTTTCGCCGTGCATGTCAAAGCGTCCGAGATTGGGCGATAACGAAAAGCTCTCGATGGTGAATGAGCGACAAGAAGCTAAGTGGATGAATTTAGTGCCGAGTGCAGTGCTCTTCCTCGCCTCTTGGACGTCAGTTTAACTAGGCTCTCGGCTAGAAGGCTCCCGGCCTGGCTTGGCGACGATACACCGCGATCGAACCATTCCCCGTGAACGAACATTACGCGCTTGATTGCTTTAATTGGGCATTATGGTGCGTTTTATCGTTTCGTGGAAATGGTACATCATTGTTCCATCGATCGGTAGATTTAGGTTCTGTGATTGAAAAATGAATAATACAAAATTACTTTCTTCAAGGAAAACAAAAAAAAAGTGTACAACATGAAGTGCCAAGGGCGGTACTCTTAAGCAAACTTGTTTTGCAGAATAAAAGCACTGCCCGTGCCTCTCTCTCTTTAGCGAGTTGAAAGCGATAGCAAGCAAGGAGTGATAAAAAAGCAAAATGGTAGAAACCCATTTCAAAACCCATGCAATCTGCCTTTCTTGTCAGTGAGAAAAAGGTGATCATGTAACGGCAGACCATCCATCGTTTGCAGTGGTGAAAGTGAACTTTTGAGACACAGAAAGAAACACTTCCCTCCCTTGCATTAACGGCCATTTCTTTTGCACTCTCTGCATGAAACGAAGCGTATTAATGGTGGGTCGGGTTGTGGCGGCAATGCTGGGAAATGTTTGCGTGACGGGGTGCTGAATTATTAATCATCGATTGTGTTCATCGCGCTTGGCAGGAGTATCGGCTCCACTCTTGAAGGATCCGTCGTTCCTTGAAGGAATAACCCGTGCGGGGAAGGTTTGAATTTTCAATATCGTTCGCGATTTCCGCTGTTTTTCCGACCATATCGGTAAGACGATTTTCCCGAGGGCTCGTCGATAGCGTCCAATGACGAGGGCTCGTAGATAGCGTCCAATGACGAGGGCTCCAGAGTTGAAGATGTTGGACGAAAAAAGTTTATTTCCCCATTTATAAGCAAAGGGTAATATATACTGTTGGTTAGTGGGAAAGGAAATGGAGAGCTGAGAGAGGATAGAAAAATGTGTATACATTTTATCATCACGATAGGCTTAATACGACACTCTCGTACTCGGTTCGCGTTGCGCACGACTAACAGTTCCACCTTCGTTCGCAGGAAAATGGAAGATCTGTGCCTGACCTCACTGCAAGCCCCGGGCGGGCACCGCCGGGTCCGATGCCTTCCCACCAGGCGCAGGCTCTCCAGCAGCAGCAGCAACAACACCAGCAGCAACAGCAGCAGGGCCTGCAGGGACACCATCAGCAGCAACAGCAGCAGCGACAGGGTTCGAAGGAACCGGTCCTACTGCAGGGCGACTTCCGGAAGGTGTCCGGCATCAGTTCGGAGATCTTCCGGCAGATTGAGGCGGTGGAAAATGACCATGATCCGAGTACCGCAGCCGCTTTGGAGGTAGGTGTTTTGCTAAATACCATCCATTAGTATTAGTTGGTAGGCAGGTATGCGAGAGTAGATCATAACGGACGGTGAAAAATGGAAAAGGTCGTTCGGCTATATTTAGTTTGTAAAATTCCACAACCGGATGTGATGAGCCTGTGTTTCATGTGGTTTTTCCCTGGATGTTTGCTTGTGGTTTACATTGCCCATACACGTTATGCTGCAATCAAGCAAGTCTTCAATCTGAAACCATCAACATAAATAACTTGATTAGAAATAATAAAAATAATTCATATTCTTGTGCTTTCAAGGCCACTGTGCTAGGAACATTCTAGTTATACATTATATTTTATCAATAGTGATGTTGTTTTCCAAACTTTGTACGAAATTATTACTTATTTAGTGAACGTACTTGCATGGCCTTTAGAATGGTCTAAGCAGCTAAAACCCTATTTCAAAAACCTAGCCATAGTAAAAGCAAAGCATTTATGCATGCCTATTCTCATTTATTTAGTATTTGTTTTGCGCCTTTTTCCCATTATTCTTTACGGAAAGTGGAATTGATTAAAAGGACATTATTTCAAATTTTAGTTTGCTTACTAATTTCATTACATCAGTTGATCCTTCTCCTTTTTGTAAACTACCAGGCGCCTCCATTTATACCAGGCGCCTCCATCGATGTGTACTGCTTTGATTTTTTTTATAACTTTTCATACAAGCTAAACATTTTGACTGTTTAAAAACATCAAATATATCAAATATTATTAACTTTTTTATTGAATTCATCAGCTCACGCTGATCTCCGGGTAGAAACCTATTCGATATAGATAAAAAAAGTACTCAGAATTGGTGCACCCTGGAGGATGATGTGTTCATCTAATTTTACAAGTAAAACAAATAAACAAGGCAAGAATAAGACAATATCATGAAGCACATTTCAACGAAAACTTTAAAGAATTTATAAATCTAATTTTGATTATTTTATATGTTTAAAAAAACTAAACAAATATCGGAATGAATCTGGTTTTTGAGAACAATAGGCTCCCATCCCATTCGAGTGGAGTGATGCTTTCATCTCGTCGGTTGGGTTGAGCCATTTTGTTGGTGGAATACCCGCGCGTTTACGGATAACGGTTGTGGCTTGTGTTAAATTTGGTTCATCTCTTTCCGTGTTGGATGGCATTTTCCCACATCAAAGCCAACTCCACTTCATGCTCTATTTCGCGAGCGGCCGTATGTAGAGGATACCGTGTCGGGCGCAGACATACTTCCAGTGGTTTGAAGTACCGCTTTTAGAGAGCAAAAAAAAAGAAGTGTGTGGCAGGATACGCTTCAGCAAAACTGACTATCGGACGGTCGTATCGCGTGGCGTTGTGATATGCTTGTTGGGCGCATTCTTCAGGAGCAAAACTTCAGCTCAAGGTCACATCCAACTGCCTACGGCATGCGGCCAAATCGCACAAGCTATCTGGTCTTCGCGAACGGAACTGACAGGCTTTTGTGCGTAGCAAAAGTTTAAGATGTCACTAATTGAGTTTCGCTGTTTCGTGGAACGGGGAAAAAATGAACATAAATGAAACTCTCCCTGTGTCCCATTTGCCTCTCCGTACCATTGATGTATTGGATTCCATATTTTGCTATGCCTGCCCCATGCATTAACTAACATTTTGTTTCGCTTTTTTTCATCCTCATCCATGCTTACTCTCTTATTTAGGTGGTGGAGCGGAGGGGCGAAATGATAGTTCGCATCCTCGAACCTCGATGTATGGGCAGTCGGCAGGCCATCGATGCGGGGCAGAAGTTCCTCAACAAGAGTGACGCTAGACACACGGTACAGGTAAGTCCATGGGTTGGGAGTGTTGGTTTAAAAACATCTTTTTCTCACATCCCATCATCCGTTTTTTTTTTCGCTTGTTCACAGCTGGTGGAGATCGTCAAACGACCGGGACAGACACTGGGCTTGTACATCCGCGAGGGCAATGGAGCCGACCGGTCGGATGGCGTGTTCATATCTAGGATAGCTTTAGAGTCGGCCGTTTACAACAGTGGCTGCCTGCGGGTAAGTACGAAACCAGTCGCCACGGCTCATGATGGATGGAAATTTCAATTAAACTCCAATTAGTGAAAGAAGTGGAAATGCTTTCGGGCGAAAAATTAGTATGTATCTGCTTTAAGATGGACAAGTAGTAAGCCAGAGGAATAGCCAACGCAACAGCAAACACCAACACAGAACATAAAAAGTTTAAATATTTTTCATTGAGAAATATTTTATCATCATTGCTTGCGCACAGTGGAGTAGAAGTGAGAGTAAGCAGCGGATATTTTTTTTAGGTCGAAAACTTTGTGATTACAATGAAATTTTTTGACATGCGTGCCAGCTTTCTTGAGCTATAAGTTCGCGTGGATTACAATTGCATGGAACTGGAACTAGCTTTTAATTAAATCGTCATCAAGCATGATTTCTCGCTTCGTCAAGCATTAGTGGCTTTTAGGATGAAAGTTATGAAACATTCTTCTCGGAAAATTAGTTTCAGCTGTGATTAAACTATGGCCAAGATAGTTTTAATGTAAAAATCTGACAAATTATGCAACTATTATTCTGGAACATGATTTGTGCAAAAATTAAAGAAAGAACGAAGATATTTTAACGCCTAACTACATTTCCGATACTTAAACATCCAGGAAAGATCAAAGCAAAGCTATAAAATTCTATGTTTTGGCTCTTATTTTCTTTTAGCTTTTCAATAGAAGTGAGTGCAATACTTGAACAACTCTTAAGAGTTTATATTAACCAATGGATCACATTCGCTCTCCATGGCATTATTTTTTCATTGAAAGTTTGCCGCATGAATTTCCCCATAATTATTGTTTTGAATTTTCACTCTCTCCAGGATATATCTAAAAAGCATCTCCGGTTTCATATGAACCCGGTGCTGACAATAGCCAACGTTCATGTCGTTTACAAACCCACAAATGTTTTAGCCGAACATTACAGCACAGCATGCGATTCTTGTCTATAATTATTGTTATTATTTGTGGTCTTACGTTGCACTACAAACCCGTCCCAGCATTATCCTTCAGCGCCATAAAAGATCTCGGTTTGCTCGTCTAGCAAACAAATGTGTGCCGGTGCGGGCGACCTTTTGCACATTGTAATTGTAGTCAATAATACTATCATTAAGATAGTATGAAAGTATTAATTAAAAGTTTCGTCTGCAAATGGTGCTTCTTGCGAAGAATTTGCGGTCGGCTAGAGTGCGGCCAGAGACTAAACGGTCGGTTGGGTTTATTGTTGCGATGGTGAATTTCACAAATGTTGTTGGTTGGAAATGTTCGCCTTTTGATGTGGTCATCCAATATCAGCCGTGTGTGGTTGAGCGTTTGATTGCTGTGTGGAATGCAGCAAAAGTTTCCATTAACCATTTGTGATTTTTTCGGTAAATAGTTAACCGTACAAATAAGACGATTTTCGTTGGGGAAATAAAAACTTGCATAATGGAATGTAAAATGGCACTATTTCGAGTATCTATAATATTGTTCCATAATGTTTTACTCCACTTTCGAGATGCTTCCAACAAACATAACCATTTGTTTGGAACTTGTTTTTTCTCTACGGTCTGTACCAGCATAGACCATCAGAAGAACGACCAGGCGCCTCCATCGCTTGCGAAGTTTTGTTGAAAGGGTTTTTTTCTGCAACTCCCATCCAATCGCATTACATAATGCACGGTGCCGCCGTATCTTTTTTCTCCCTTCATCCACCAAACCCCAGGTTGGACGGCTCTTGAAATGGGGACACAGAAAAAAATGGATAAACGACAGCATAAGGAACGAAACGTAATAATCTACGCGGCCTATCAGTGTGGCACCGGTTTGGTGGGTCGATTGTAGGGATGGCAGAGGGAACTGATTGGATTGAAGCTGCTTCGGCAATCGAAAGATAAATAGAGCTATTACTCGTAGCGGGCGCTTTGCGGAAGGACATTCACCGTCGCTCGCAATGGCAAAGGATGTGCGCCCTTTGTGTATGTGGCAGATGGCCGGACAATTGAATAAATGGTGAGCATGTTCTTTTGATAGTGTTGCTGCTTGTGCAGTAATGCTGGCCTGAAAGTAGCAGCCTGCAGAACAGGGTTGGATGGTGCTGTTAGGCACGGGCAGTCGTAGTAGGTTTATGTAAACTATTCCATTACCGAGAAGTAAGCACACTAAAACCGCTTTAAAACGAAAGCCTTTAATAGTATTACAGTTCCGGGTTCCCAACGGCATGGGAGTAAACACTTTGGCAACATGGCAGATTAAGCAATGTTTTAAGAACACCATGCGTCAGCAGATGATGACAAAACACGTCAACAATGTTGCTGAGGCTGTTGGTTTTGATGTGCCGTTTGTGTATGTGCCCGGTACACATGTACGTGTGTGCGTATGTTTTTCCCTTAAATACCCGCCACCCGGGAAGGGTCGCTGAGTTTGAACGATGCTTGAAAAGAAATGTTTTCTTTGCACGGTGGTACACGCCAACAACACTCGGAACGAAGCGGAAGGCGCAACAGACAAAAGGCCATCTTTTGGTGCCCTTTGAGGCACTTTTACGCTTGTCCGGGTTTGGTTCCCAACAACCTGAGACCTCCATCGTTTTTATTTTATTCACATAAAGTGATAAGACTGTTGCGTCAGAGCGCATGAAACTGATATAAGACCGATGGGATTTTCTTTAAAGAATAATAAGCATATCTTGGAATTGCAAGGGACGGTATGATAGTGGAAGGAATATGGTAAACTTTTCTGGCTATTACATTAAAGCGAATGTTTTGCTGTTGACGTAATTGGTGATTTCGCCTAAATGTATGCAATTGTTGTTTTTTTAAATTTCGCAATTTGTTTTAAGAACGTTGTTGATGTGTTTCAATTTATTTGATCTTCCACCTTTCTTAGGTTGGGGATGAGATTCTGGCCGTGAATTTAGTTGACGTAACGCGGATGTCCCTAGACGACGTGGTGATCATCATGTCTATACCGCGACGTCTCGTGCTGGCTATCCGCCAGCGGCGTGGCAACCGTGGTGCGAACTCGCCCGGTCCACCGCAGATGTCACGCCCGGAGCAGAAACCACCGCCAGTCGTTGTAATCAAGCGCGATCTGCGTGACGAAGATCTGGACGACTCGGACCGGGCACCACGTTCCTCAAGGTCGTCGCGCGAACGTCGCACTGGTGATGGTCGCGAAATGACGGAGTCACGCTCACGTCTCGGGCTGGGCCTAAACAATTACAGTCCGCAGAGCGAACAGCTCGATCTATATTATGGCGGTGGTCGAGGCCCAGGCGTTGGTCCCGGGTCGGTCGAAACACCGAGCTGGGGTTACAAACCTCCGGCACCGCCCTCTTCCGTCATCACGGAGCAGCCGAAGGGTATGCACGGTGGCTTCCAGACATCGCACTCCTACTATCAGAATGCCGGCACACTCGAAAGCCTAGCGGAGAAGGTGCACGCATTCTACCCGTCGGCCACCACCAGTCGCCGTATGTCGGCGGGCCCGGCCGGTGTTGCAATGAGCCAATCACATCAGCGTTTCCCACGCAGCGGCTCCGACCAGCATCTGCCGCGTGTCGAGTACGCTGACTACGCTTCCCTGGGACGCCATCCTCTGCTGGCTCGTTCCAGTCTGAAGTCGGATTTGGTCGGTGCGGCACCCATCGCTGGAGGCACTCTTGGCCGGTACGGTCGGTACGATGCACCACCACAACAGCGTGGTCCTAAGTACGGTCCATCGCCTCTCGGAGCGACCGCCTCACTACAGCGTCGATCACGCCCCGCACTTGACTATTCCAGTGACACGGAAGCGACCATCGGACCACGACCAAGCTACTACTATTACAATCATCCGGCAATGGCGGCCAGCGGTACGATGGGACGTGGCAGCACGCAGGCTCTCGGTGGTGGGCCTGAGTTCGCCAAGTTTAATTCGTTGCCCCGTGAACGGCCCGGTGCCACTCGACTGGGACTTCGGGGACGTATCGCGGACCGGCTGCAGGACGAGGCAGATGGTAATGTATCAGCCCCAGAGTACTCGCTGCCGATTCGGCGAGATATACGCGACCTACGCAATCGCATCACGGCCAGCCCGTCGATTTTCACCTCGGACGAGTACCGGGCGTGGTTGAGGCGAGCCCCGAGCAGTTCGGCTATCTGCGAGCAGATGCGCGCTTCCCGGGATCTTCTGAATCAGCAGCGCGCCCACCGATTCTCCTGCAGTGCGGAGAACATCCATGACGTGCTGAAGAACACCGAGCACATCTACAGTAGCCGTACGGGACTTGGTGTAGGTGGTGGTGGTGGAGTCGTCGGAGGAACGTTGGATCGACACTCGATGGCGGCTGGAGGTCCTCGCATGTCCTCTCTACCGGTACGGTCTCTTTCCTCCCAACACATCGGCGGACCGTCATCGATTCGTTCACCGAGTGTGCGACGCATGAGACAGTTGCTGGAGCTAACGCAGGGCGCCGGAGTGGGTGGAGTTCCGGGCTCCGTAGTGGCGGCACTAACCGGGCATCAAAGTCCTGCTCCAACGCCCAGCACAACGCTACCGAGAGCGCATCGTCAGATAGACATCAATCCGGCGGAGTACACCAAGTACAAGCTGGACAAACCGGTCGTGGATGCGGTCGGTATGTCAGGCATGCTCTGGATACACCTGCTGGCCGGACGAGGTCTGCGCGCGATGTCGGAAACGTCCCAGATACAGCAACCGCTCATACGCGATCTGTACTGTGTGCTTGAGTGTGACCGCATCCACAAGGCACGCACCGTCGTACGTTCGGGCGATCTGCAGTTCGACTGGGACGAATCGTTCGAGCTTGATCTTGTGTGCAACAAGCAGCTGGATGTGCTCGTTTACTCGTGGGACCCGCAGCACCGGCACAAGCTGTGCTATCGTGGAGCGCTTTCGCTCACGACCCTGCTACGACAATCACCGATTCATCAGCTAGCGCTTAAGGTGAGTTGGAATTCGTGCTAGTCACTTCGATTAGTTACACACTGATCCTCACGTCTACGCTTTCATTCGTGTACAGGTTGAACCGAGAGGCACCATCTATCTGCGACTCCGGCACACGGATCCATTCCAACTGTTCCGGCGTCGTGGTCTGCCAAGCCTCCGAGGCAATGTTCCAGCTCTGTTCGGTGCTGATCTCGAAACGGTGGTGACGCGAGAATCTAAGGGAGCGCCTGGGTGTGCACCGGTCCCCATCATACTGCGTCGCTGCGTTGAGGAAGTAGAACGACGAGGCTTGGACATTATCGGTCTGTATCGTCTTTGTGGTTCCGCCACTAAGAAACGATTGCTGAGGTGAGTTCCCAGACGACTTCTAGCTACCTTGGATACTGATGACCCTTTGCACGTTACAGAGAGGCATTCGAGCGGAATAGTCGCGCTGTAGAACTGACACCGGAACATGTCCCCGACATCAACGTTATCACGGGCGTGTTGAAGGACTATCTCAGGGAGCTACCGGAGCCACTGTTCACCAAGTGTCTCTTCCAGATGACGGTGGATGCCCTAGGTAGTGCTGTCGCTCAGCGCAAGTCATCCGTACTGATGTTCTACTTTTCGTTTTCCTTATCCCCTGTCTGCAGGTGTCTGCTTACCGGATGATCCCGAGGGTAATGCCAAACTTATGCTCAGTATTCTGGACTGCTTGCCACGAGCGAACAGGGTGAGTAACCGATCCAACCCCCAGAAACAACTCATATTACTGACTGAACGTTTCAGGCCACACTCGTGTTTCTACTCGACCATCTGTCGCTGGTCGTATCCGCGTCCGAGCGAAACAAAATGTCTGCCCAGGCGCTGGCGACGGCTCTCGGACCACCGCTGATGCTGCATTCGGCAAGCGTCGGCGCCAACGAGGAGATCGATCACGCACAGCCGATCGCGGTGCTGAAGTACTTGCTGCAGATCTGGCCCCAGCCGGGTACGGGCCCGGGAGCGCCTACTTCAGGTAACGTAATTCTTATGCGCCCCGCTAGCAACAACCGTAAAACCGCTACCTTCCTTCGTCAAGAACAAATACCGAACCACAGCTAAACACACATAAAGATTACACACTGTTCGTTACTCGCTGTTATTCGTTGTGTTGAGCCGTACCCGACCATCCGTAAGCACTACCGTATCATCTTTCTTATTTGTTCTCTACCGTACAGTACATTATTGTTACTCTATTTGAACGCTAATGTTTTGGTTTTGTTTCTCGTTACGCGCATTTTTACTGTTGTGCTATTGTAGTCGTTCATGTTTTTCAACGCACTTATATCGGTTTCCTAATTAATTGTGGAAATATTATTGAAAATCAATTTCTCTCTTCACATACGCAGATGTTGGTGGTAAAATGTTTTATTTGAATATGCTTTGTTAAACTGCTTTTCTGGTCATCCTATTTGTTGAAGCTATTTATTTTATTTTGAGCTACTTTGAAGATATATTTTAATGAAATAAAAAAGTTATATAATGGCTAGCAAACATGAGAAAGTTCGCACAGACTCTGGACGATTTTGTATTTTACTCTCTCTAAAAAAGAGTTAAACCGTTGTTAATTTTGATAATTCAAACACCTTCGTCATTTGCAAAGTTTCTAGTCTAATTATTTCTAGATACATCGCACATATTTTGCAAATGATCCATTGCAAAGTCTTTGATATGGGAGCTTACAAGCGGGGAGTGTTTCGAATGCATTACAAGTTATCATTTAAAAAAAACCGTGATTTTCTTATCAACTTGCTGATCGCCATAAACTCCGAATGAAACAACAATTTCCTTTTGCTATCTTCAATCTCCAGAAGAATATTGTTCAGGAACATTGTGTATAAGTTTTCGAAGAAGGAATCACCAGGTCCCGGTATAACTGCAGAATTTTTTACTGTTCCACCGAATCCATTGACGACAATTTGCCCAACATTTTCATCTTGAGTTACTGTTGCCCTTCACGGTAACTTCTGTTCAATATTAGTACCGCTTCAACAAACCGGCTCTAATTGAATATTATCGAACTTCTAGTTTTCTTTAATTTGTGTTTTTGTGTGTTTGTGTGTTTAATTTAATTTGTGAGGAAAGTGCTAACATTTTAGAAATTCTACTGAAACATTTATAAAATTTAAAATATTTGTCAAGCTGACAATTAGTCCAGTTGACGAAAAGTTCTTCAAGTATTCTATACGAAACAAGGAGTACATCTGGCCTATTTAAACCCCCTATTGATTATCATGTTAATGAACGACATGAACCGCTCAAAGTTCTTAAACAGAATTTTACAATATTGGACAAATCGAATTGTTTTCAAGGTACAAGGATCGGTTTAAATATAAGTCTTGACAAGATTGTGTCACAATTTAAGCTAACTTATGAGCCATTAATACAACTATTTGCAATAATAAAAAGAAAAAAGCTTTAATAAGAACTCGATTATCGATCATACACCATTACAGCTAGCAGATATGTAATGTTAAAAGTTGTTTCGTTAAACATTCTTTAGTGTTGAAGAATGTTTTCATAATTTTATTATTGCATGTTCTTAACCCATTCTTAACCATGAACTGTATGTAATTCTAGTAGTCATTTCAATGTATTGCTTTTAATTTTCTTTTACATGTGTATGTATGTGTGTGTGTGCTCTTATCTATAGTGTTAAAAGATTTTCGCTTTATACAATAATGCCTCCTTAGCTGGAGCAAGAACGCGATGGGAGACATTTTTGGGTCTTAGTATGACTTCGGTTTTCGTATGGCTTACCTAATTGAGTTGGAATGTAATTGCTTCCTTCGTTCGTTCCATCTCACCATTCAACTCATCCTAATACCGGAGTGTGTGTGCGAGAACAATAAATTGATCTTAGACAAAAAAGTATACAAAAAAAAACACAATATAGTGATCTCCACAAGCGATAAAAAATAAAATAAAGTTCATCCATCCTTCCGGTACGGCGCCATACTGTATTGTGCCCTTTTCGTTCGCTCGCTCGATCGCTCGCCCACTCACTCACTCATGCTCGCACTCATCGAACCACACAGGCGAAACCCAAAACCGGAAGATGCCATTATTGGACGTGCCAAACACACGGTAACTTTACACACTTCCACATTTATATATATACACACACACGCATACACATGTATACACAAAATCCGTTTACTCATCTACCAAACCATGTAGAAACTAAACGATCGTTACTCTATCTTTTCTCACCACACTGCAAATTATGTCCTTCTGCTTTTACGGTAGAGGAATGCACTTCGTTCTGTTTGCTACTGGCTGCTCGTTCGTTAAAAAATGGGGAATGATTTGGGCTTTGTTTCTGTTAACACAACTTTCTATGCACATCAAATGTTGGAACACGTGCTGATGTGCTTGTTGACGCTTATGCGTATATAAAACTAGTTGCGGTTGGGAATGCAACGCCATTCAATTTACCGTAGATTGCGCCTGCAACATTCACTCGTATTCTGTACTGTCGCATTACTTCTCACCAACAAAACAAAATCTTTTTCTCTTCTTGTGTACGCTGTACGTTGAATGAATCGCACTCTAAACATTGCTTTCATTTGTGCAATGCGTTGCAAACATTTGATCGAAGCCTGTTTCACGGATCGCATTCCCGGTGCCTTTAAGTTTTTTACTTCCATTTTTCTTACTCTTGGGTTTTGCAACATAGTGATTGGATGAACAGTAAAGCTGCACTAAAACTAAAACGGATCATTTCACAGAATTCACTCGAAAACAGTACACGAGACTCTCAAATACACACGAGCGTACACGAACTCACACCAGAACTGATCTTGTGGAAGATTGATCGGGAAGTTTGGGGAAGGAGTTGCGGGGTTCCATACCCCAACTGCTCCTTCTCCCCTTCTTGTCAATTCCTTCCCACTTTCCTTCCCTCGGCGATGCGAACACTGAGCGTGAGTGAGTGAGGATGAGCTGAGCTTTGAAGGAGATGTCGACAAAGATGGGAAGAGAACGCGTCAGTGGCTGGAGCTGGAACACTGCTGGCGATGCTGTCCGGATCCGGATGTACCGTTGGCGTTGATTACCTGTTGAAGTTAATTTTACGTTTGTGCTTTACGTTGTGTTACATGCATTGCCTTGTGTCATGTTGTGTCGTACCCCGTAAGACTAGCTAAGTGTATGTGTTGTCTCCTCTTAGTACACGTCTAACAATAGCCGAGATATTTGTATGCTTGACCAAGTGTACGTGTGTGTGTGTTCTGTGTGTATGTTCCTCGTAGTTGAAAAATTCGGTAGGGACGTTAACGCAACAGAGGGCAGAACAGACGCATGACTTGGTGGTGGCGTGCGCCACTGCTCAGAATGGAGAGACGGTCGTAACATGTGGAGAAGTATGATGTCATCACTGTGCCAAAGCATGTGTCCAATCGTTGTGACTCGATGTGCAACTCCTTTTCTATCTTTTCCCCGTACCGAGCTCTATCACCTTACTCCACTAATCCTGGACTGTGCCTTCAAAGCAAGCTTAATCCATCCGTTCCTTCCAATACCTTCCGAGCTCCCAGGTCCACCGAACCCTCTACTATCACCCTCTCGTCGTTATTCACAACGATAATTGCCGAATAGCAAAGCGCGATACTAATAAACCGCCGACAAAGACAACCACACTGATGAAGCCAAACTGTTCTTCTCAACACCGAACTCGCAATATCTCGTGGTTAATTCAGAGTCCTATGTAGACAGGTCGGCGCGGCGAGCCAGTCGAGCCGCGTGGAAACAAAGCCAGTGCGTTGCAAGCGGGCAAATCGGGGGCGGCGGCGGCGGCAGCGTCGTCGGGGCTGCAGCTGGGCAGCAGCATCAGTCACCGCAGCAGCAGCAGCTCCAACATCCAGCATCAGCTGCACAGCACCAGCAGCACCAACTTAGCGGCGGTGGCAGCGGCGGCCACCAGCTCCATCAGCTCCAGCATCAGCCGCAACCCGCACGCCCTGGCCAGCAGCAGCAGCAGCAGCAACATCCAGTCGTCGGTACCACCGTCTATACAGCCCCGTACAGCAGCCAACAATCCATCAACCACATCCTCAACGCTCGGTCAGCATCTGCTCTCAGCCACTCCCAGCACTCTTCAGTATCAATCAGTAGTGGCTCAGTTAGCTCAATCGCATCGAGCCTTGCAACAAGCGGGCCAACAGGTAACCAAATCAACCCACACGTACCACAATACGAAGAGAACAGAATTGACTACTCAAACTGCTACTACCACAACTATTACTACGAATACTACTACTACTACTACTACTACTACTGCCACTTGAAACTACTCTCTCCGCTCGGCCGTTTGCCTTGTTCGAAGACTGGCAAATGAATTACTGCTCGTGTACGAACCCCTACCTTACATACACCAATCCACACAAAACATCATTCACCACTACACCAACATAGACACCAACACAGACACACAAAGCTGCCATCTTTCTCATGGCCATAGCTGCCGGCTTCTTTTTTGGGTTGGCATCGATTCGTGTTTCTTTTAGTATCTGCTCGAATTTCGGGCTCGAACTCAACCGCACCGTATTTTGACAGACGAGCGCAGCAGAACCTGATGTGAGTTCCCTTGCTAATAGCAGGTTTGTTTTGGAATCGTTCTTTCATATCAAAAACACAGCCCCATCCATCGGAGGTCTCAGCGGGCTTGGCGGAGCGCGTCCAATCGCCACATCACGCCACACCCTCCCCAAGCTCTAGTTCCACTTCGTCCGCGTCCGGTTCTGGGTCGGGTAGGTACATCAATCGCCAATGTTGGATGACACTCATTCAGATTCATGACACGGAATGTGTACTTACATGTATGATTCTGAATGATGCATCCTCAAGGATCTATTCTTCATTTATCTCTTTCATTTTATTAAATTTAATTCAAATGTTTTGTCATTTTTAATTCATTTGAAGCTTATAAATCTTGAACGATTAATGAACTGTATCAAAAGACAATATCGGTGTGTTTAAATCTTATCAATTAAAAATAAATGTAAATCATCTTAGAGTCGTGAATCTTTTGAGCATTCACTCTTCACTGAAGATTGAAAAGGAGGACTTTTCACTGAAGATTCAAATAAGTGACACAGCTCAAAAGATTCAATTAAGACACCCCCGTTACTGGAACCGTTCTTTCTCATCTTGCTTTTATCTCTCCGTCACAGGTACTGATACAATAAAACGTGGAGCATCACCAGCCTCGGTTAAGTTCAAGGAGTCAACCAGCAATTACTCCCTCAAGTCTGATACGCAGAGTCGCATACTGGCCAGTTCGCGGCAGCATCACCAGCCCACTAGTGCATCCTACGCGAACGGCGGATCCACCAGCAACGGAGGCATCGGAGCAACGGCAACAACGTCTTACGCGACCGACCTGCTACATGCCAGAAGCAGCGGTCTGTTTGCATCGTCGGCCGGTTCCGACTACCTGTCGTCGACGTCCTCGATCGCATCGTCAGTGGCATCGTCGGCGGCTGGTGCGGGTGCTGCCACATCGTCCGCTTCGGCCGTTGGTCTGTACGGCAAGGTTAGCGCAGCGTCCGGGTCCACACCCGTGACCAACACGCTCAACATCACGACGTTCAGTTTGGACGAGAAGAACAATTTGGTGGTGTCGCCATCGCCCTCGTCGGCTTCGGAGTCATCTTACCGGTCGTCCAGCCCGGCCTCTAGCATCCAGCGTGACAAGTCACCGAACAAGTCGGCCTCACCGTCACCGTTGCGTCGCCAGGATCCGCTCGATCGCGCCGACAGTTTGCCTTCCACCGGTACGACCTCCTCCTCTTCGTCGACGGCGGCTACCGTGGCGGCAGCTACAACCTCTTCGACGTCGGCATCTTCTGGAGGCAGTTCGTTTATGTCGTCGCTGCGCAGTCAAACGCTCGGCAGCTACCAGTTCCCGTCGACTAGCCTGAAGCTAACCAGCCAGCTGAGTAGTGGATCGTCCGGGCAAGACGTGTCGGATGATGGCAGTACATCGTCACTGCTGCGTAAGCTAACTTCGTCACTATCGCGCACGATCGTGAGCAACACCGGCACACTACCGCTGTCGCTAGGACGGGAGAAGTTGTCCGAGCTATCCGGGACGGGACCGTCCGGAGCGAGTGGCGCAGGTAGTAGCTCGGCAGGTGCTTACTCGAGTAGCAGTGGCATCGGTAGCATTAGCAGCAGCATTAGCAGCAGCATCGGTGGTAGTAACAGCAGCAACAACAGTAACGGTGGCGGTCTTCGTACTATGAGTTCTTCGCTGGGGTATACGGGGATCGGTAGTGGGGCGTCCGCATTGGACGGGGGATCCTCCGGGAGTGGATCTGGCTCGGTAACGACAGCTGCAGCTGTCACGAGCATGAACATCTACGGTACGCTACCCAAGAACTCTTCCATTTACTCCTCGTACGGGGTCGGTTCGGGTACGTCCGTGAGTGCGTCGGGCAGTGGACTGTCAGGGTTACTGTCCGGCACGACTAGCTCCTATGGCATCAGCGAGCGGCTTCGGGCGCTCACAACAGGTGGCAGTGGTGTGGGTGACGCCTCAACCGGTGGTTCTGCCAGTATTGATAGTGGCGCTGGTGGTTCGTCGGCAGGCGATCTCGATAGCAGTGGGTACGATTACGAATCGTCAGGTTTTTCATCTGCCTCGTACAGTGGTATGGCTACCAGTGGAGCCTCGATTGGGTCCGGTGGTGGTCTGTCCTCATCGTACTTTAGCACCGGCAGTAATAGTAGCCCATTCGCTACAGTGTCCGGTAGTGGAAGCGCCGGTGCGAAGCCTGCGGATACAAACCCGTACCGGGTACAGTACGCCTCCACCAATCCTTTCCTGCCTAGCTTTAATCCCACGAGTGACGGTAGTAATGGTCGCGCAGACTCAAAGACATCCAACGACGATGAACCGTTTGACATGAAGTAACGCACTCACACACCAATCTCCCAACAGGGCTAGCAAGAACACGAACCAACTGTCAGTATTACCATGACAAACTCCCTCAACTCATTTGATTTGCGGGTTACTTAACCATTCCGTAGATGTCTACTGAAACGGAAAAAACAACAATCAACATATTCTCTTTTATTACTATCGATAATGTAAGAAGTACTAACACGTTGACATTCAACTACATACATACACATGTTCGACCTAACCATCATAGTTCTATTAGCTGATTGTCATTCTTGGAGTGAAACTCGAAACAGTTTGGGAAACAAAAACCATCTGCAACAATTACTGTTAGTGTTTGTTTTTTACGTTTGGTTTGATCTAACACAGCTATGTTCATGTTATCATTGTTGAGGATATTAATGTGACACCCCTAAGATCGAAGTCACAAAAAAAACACCTCCGTTTTCTCAATGGAACATGGGTTATTGTACTCAAATGAACCAGAAGAAATCCCCGGAGATCGATAAGAAATTTAGCAAATGTGGAAATGAATTGAATGAGAGGAATGCGGAGCAGAACAACAAAACATTTAACGACCTAATACCATACGCTGATGAGGGGAAAAAAAACGAAGGTATGAAATAAGCCAACAGAAATGTTTAATTGTCATGCAAGCGTATTGGTATTGCAATTGAGCAACATAGGAAAAGAAAAACAGGAAATCGAATACATTTTCGTCTCCAACTAAAGCAAGACACACACTCACACATATATAAATTGGGAAAAAAGAAGAAAGTGAAGAGAAAAGGAAAGAAAGAATGAGAAAATGTAGGAACAGAAAAAACACATAAATCAACACAAAGAGCATAGTAGTTTATACAAAAAACACAGAGGCAAAGTGCAATACCACAGAAGAGGAGAACATTACACAAAGGAGATAAAAGCTGACAAGAAAAAAGGTAAACCAGTAATACAAGTAACAAACAGGAAAATTTGAAAGCGTTTCAATTCCAAGCGGAACACTTTCGGGAGATAAGACACATACAATAATATAATAGTGAAACCGAACAAGACTAACACTTTTGCCGGCGCCATTTCTTTTCACTGCCCGGGGAAGAATAAATCGCACCGCAACGGAATGCATTATTCGTGTGTTCATTTACACTCCGGTGGTCATTATGGAAGGGTGGCGTTCGGTGGCTTAGTAAGCGTAAACAATTACAAAAGCGAAGCGTACATTTACACATTTACCTTTAAAAAGCCAACAGTGAAGAAAAAACCAATACGAGGGAGAGACGGAAAACACAGGCACCCTTATTGCTTGCTGCACGGTAGAATGTATGCGTGTGTTGGAGAGAGAGAGAGGGGGAGGAGAGAGAAAAAGGAAAGAAGGAGTGGACGAATATTAGGACAAGATAGAGCTTTCGTTACATCTTATGATTATGGCATATGGTAGTATACATACACGATCGGCACCCGTACGGTGAATCGGTTTTCATCTTGCCGGTGTTGCTTTCGTTTTGTTTGTGTGAGATGTGCGAACTGTTAGTAATATTAGCCAATTTAGAAATCGATCAAAAGCGACTACACACGATAGCGTGCGACTGTGTTAAGTTTGTTGACGCGCCAGTGTGTACGTGTGAGGGTTTTTTCATTTTGTTAGTGTATTAGACTAGCGAGCGCGATCAGCAGAATGTGTAAGCCGGGATGTTGTAGATGTTGATTTTTATTTTTTTGTTGTAGTTTATTCTATTTTTGTTGTGTCAGTCACTGTAAATAGTTCACGAGCGTAAGAACGGATTAGTAAAAGTGCAAGGGAAAATATGAAATATGAAAAGCAAAGCAACGAATAGCAGTTAAACGGAAACGGAAAAACTGAAAACCTTACATACATACAAGAAGGATTAGTACATGATTGTATCGAAACATAGAAGATCGCTATTATGCTAGGTTATTGTAAAGACAACACCCGTACTATACCGTCATTGTTCCCCTGGGCCCGGTGTTGAGCGAAAGAGAAAAGAGCCACATTAGACGCCAAAACACATCACACGTCCACTAGCGTATGATCCTTTCGCGTGTACTAATGTTGCGGCTTTAACGTCAATTTTATGTCGTGTTTAGAACATCCAAGTGTTTACAGGGCAGAGAAGAGATGTCTGTGAGTACCAGCTAGTTTAGATAATAATGTGAGGTAGTTGATTGTTTTCCGTGTGTTTCTGTTGTTTTACAGAGAACAGAATTGCCTATAGCGATAGAATCTCATCGAATTGAACGCGGTTTTCTTTGTCTACATCTACTGTTCTTAACTACTTACATTCACGTAGCAGTATGCGTTTTGCAGGGAAGATGGGTATTGCCGACGAATTGAACCTTGGTGAAGGAATTGCGCGAAGCGAGACAAACATGGCAAACTGGAAAGTTCCCATTTGTCGCATTCGGTAGAAAGGAAGCTGTTGTGTTGCTCCAAGAAAATGGTGCGCTGTAAGCAAATGGTACCAGCAGTAAAACATCTTTAAATCAAAAGTTTGATCTCAACTGTTTAACCTTTATCGGAAGCTTTCAACCTTTTTACCGCGGAATCGTGGAAAGCTTTCCCGTTGTTTGGTTGATTGCTGGTGGATAACAATTGTTGTATCATGGTAGTTAGGTTTATGTCCCATTGGAAATGGCCACAAGAGAAAAAATGGAAGGGGTTTTTCTTTCTCTCTTAAATTTACTTCTATAAATGTAACCACCTGTAGCGGTACTACAACGCAGGTGTTAAGTTTTGCGTTCGTTAGTGTAGTTGGTGGTTTGGTTGCCCTTCGAGTGGAACATACCTGTACCAGGGCAATAGGGGAGGACAAACTTTTCCATACCGATCATTACAATTACGCAAAAGCTTTAACAGTAATATTAATAATAATTAAGGAAGGCACGAGGTTGGGGCAGCGCAAAAAGGGGAATGGCTGGTTTTAGATACATGCTTGGGCTTGTTGATTGTGCTTTCTTCCCTTCGGTAAACGGAACCCTTAACACCATAACCATAACGTCATTAGTGTCATCGTACGCATTCCCGCTAGGTAACCGTAACCCTGTTGCGAACTAATGAACTTAACCATTCGATAATAGAACTGTAAATAAGAGTCAATTTCCCACGTAAGAGGAATTTAGCCCACACAAAAACACGACTTGAAAATTACACTACGGCAAACACACGGACGGACAGGAACGGGAATGTTATTAAATCGTCAGAAAAAAAGGAAACTCTGGGTGGCAACATACACACAAACACGTACGCAACTACGAATTAGCTCTACTATCCATCATCTAACATTTTAACTACTGTAACGTCAAGTCCCCCGTTTTTCGTGCTTTGTGGAGTTTGTAGCTTAGAGCCTTAAACACCAAAACACAAAAAAAAAACACTTACGAGCTGAAGGAAATGAACAGAAAAGAGAACAAAACCAAACCATCTAAATGCAAAACGAGAAACGCATAACCATTACTATTCCATACTACCGTTACTACCGTTTTTAAAACTCAAATATTATCGCTTAACAGAGGCAGATGGGGTGGTGGAGAAGGTGGGCAATGGGAGGATGCTAACTGTTCTGGTAAAGTTGGGCCAATTAAAACTGAAAGCGCAATAATTAACCAACTGAACAGTATTTACGTTTTACGAACTGCCATTTTGTGATTGGGTAACTATAGCTCCATTTGCCTCATTCACACTTTGTTCGCACAACGATTCATCGATCGATCGAACTCACTATACATAAAACAAAAAACAAAACACAGTCACTCACACACACACAGACCCATACTTTTACAAACCATCCGGAAGAAGGATGGGGAAGGGAATAAAGAAAACAGGGATATCTACGCACACTATCCTGATAACTTACACTGATAAGGGAACTGTGTAAGTGTACTGTAACGAAAAAAAAGGAAAAATGTCTGCCACCATTTTGAATGCTGAAAATCGTTCCATCGGGTGGAGTTTGCCGTCGTCAAATGTTGGAATACCACTGTTATGCTGCCGATCGCCCAATGTACCCAGGTCGTATGTATTTCCGCTTCGTCGTCGTTGTTCTGCTGCTGTTGCTGTGTGCCCTGCTGATGAATGAAGGTGTATTCGTAACGAAATTAATTTGTTTGTTATGCGTACAATGCGTTTTATGATTGGAGATGAGACTGCTCCATAGCACAACCACTGGTTTATACATATTTGATAGTATCCGGACCGGAACCGTGCACTACCTAATCAATTCCCGAAAAGAGAGACAGAGCGAAAATGAGAGAGAGAGAGAGTGAGGAGGGTGAGAGAAAGAAACAGAGAACACATACACACCGAATATCATACCGTTTCATATCGTCAAACTCTACAAATCACATTCTTACACGCCGTTTACACAGTCCCTGCGAAACGAACTGGTGATGAGAATGATAGGTATCAAATATACATATATATGTATACATAATATATATATATACACAAACTTATATATATTCTAGCAAAGAGCAAAATTCAAGTAACGAGGAAACAACCCAATCAGCAAACCAGCAAGCGCGAAGATACGTATTTCCAATTCGGTACGCACGTAAAACCAATAAATTAACGAAACAAAATGAGGTGGAAATCCCCCCAAATCGGTAGGGAATGATCGTTGGACACGCTTCGAGCACGTGCTACGGCAAGCGCTACCGGAAACGAGAACGGCACTGAAGGCCGGTTTTTTTTTGCTATGAGTTTTAGGAGCTTTTTTAAATGCACCATCTTAGCAGCGGAATAGCGTTAGGTAGGGAACACAGCAAGCGCGTAGGAATGAGGGTGGGACATAACCATACACCATGTCTAACCGTAGAGATGGCACCGTTTTTCCCATTGGATAGGGTTCTTAGTTTATCCGCACACAGCGGTCTCGTCTTGTGAGATCACACCTTTTCGCTGGCCAGATTATTTCTTTCGTGAGGGTAATGTAAAATCAACAACGGACAGCAGCCAGGCTTGTGTGTTTTAATTTGCATTGCCTAAAGGTATGCAATGTGCGGCACTTTTGATCGTCTTTATCGTCTTACGCTATAGGACAATGCAGTAAGCGTGCGTTTTGCATGCCTTTTGGCGTTTTTCTTTCAACACATAGGAACAAGGTTGCGATAAAAACTTCCGTGGGTAAGGTGTTCAGCTAGACCAAACGAAAGCAAATGAAAGCTTACAATACACCACACACACTCACACATACACTCCCAAACACACCCATATATGTATGTATATGCACCGAATTCGTCTCGAACAACCACTTAAACTGGATCGTACTTGTTGTCATCATTTCATATCGCTCGTACATTAACTTTCGTTCATTCGTTTGCTAACAGCAACGTAAAACCCGCATTTATTAAACGGCAAATCTAACTCCAAAAACCAAAGAATTCAAACTGTAATTAAAGGAACAAAAGCAAAACAAAAAAACCGAAGCTACTAGCGTAAGACAGTGGGGGCAAACCTTCCGATGCAACTAATAACTTACGGGCGCGCAAACTTACAGTAATTACTTACGTAAACGTAAAACGAAACCAAAATAAATAACTAACTTCCCACGAGTCTTTTGAGCGAACAGAGGAGTATGCAGAAACAAACCTACACACAGGCACATAGATTTTGGTGACAAAACAAAACTCGCGTGTATACCAAAGCTGATAGTGGCGGAACAGTAAAATATGAATAAAATCTACCAAACGAAACGAAACTTACAAACGATAACGATACAGACGACACAGCAGTATGTAAGTATGCATGATAGTGTAGCGTTTAAGTTATGATGGATTGATTGTATTTTTTTATCCTTCACGTGCGTAACACAAAATATGCACTTTACAACATTTGAACTACATGCGCAAGGAAACATCAATCAACTAAAGTAAATCGAAATCCGGAAGGTATGGGGAATATAATGAAACTACAGAACAACAAAAAAACAAAACAACTAACCAAACGAAAACCCATGGAAACAAACGGAACAATCAGCCTACAGCAACTGAATTTTGCATTTGAGTATTTGCTCGCAAAAAAAAACCGTTTTCTACACCTAAGTATTTTCTTCTTTCTTTTGAAGGATCTTGCAACCGTTGTTGCGAATCGGGACGGATCGTAAAGACGGTTTTTATTATCATTACTCATTTGATCGAACATCATTTGATACACTTCTCGCGATACGCCAGTTCTGCAATCCCACCAAATTTGCAACATTGTCAGAAAAATGTAACCGGGTAACTATCAATCCACCATCAGCAATGGTGGGGGACGACAAACGAAACGTGCATATGCGAATGGTAGCGAATGGTTTGCGTTGGGCATCGTTTAAATTAATGTTGTCACACCAATTGCATACCTTTAGGCGCGTTAAAGTAAAAAGCGTTCCACGAGCATATGCAGCTTGGGTGGGGAATTATTCGACTAAAGGGAAAATCTTTTTTAAATCGGTTACATTTCGCTAAGCTAACGTTCCTTTTTGTTATCGATAACAACACTTTTCAGAAAGGACGTTGGTACTTGGTACACTCCAGACAGAACAAGAGGGACCGTTCTCATTGTTTATTGTAAGTGACACAAGCCAGAAGAATGAGAAAATGAACTTTAAACAACTTTACACAATCGTTTGCAATCCGCCCCGCCCAGAGCGTTTATTCCCTCGCAAACACACTCTACACTTACTTCTCAGCACCGCACCGCACCCGCAGAACGGGCGCCGTATCGCGCAAACGGGCAACGGCGAAACGAGCGCCATGTCTCCTTGTTCCCGCTTGGTTCTGGTGCGGGTTTGATTGGAGCTTTGAATTCCAAGCATATCATATCGACGAACGGCAAGGGCAGAGATTGGTCGGGAAGGTAGTGTCCGTACCGGTGGGCAAAGGCATTCTTAACACTACTTACCTAATACGCTAAGCTGACTAGTGGAGAAAAAAACGGGAGAAGAGTAGCACGAATGATCGAAGGATGAAGAGTGGGAGAAAGACGTGAAAAAGGACAAAGATACCCGTTGCGAAACGTTGAATTGTTTTCCGAAAGGAAATACATTCTGCAACTGAGGGAGGAACGTATGGAAGTAGGTTGGCATCGCACACGACAAGCAAGCGCGTCAGTGAATCTAACCTATTTTTTGATAAAAATTTACAATACGATAAGACATTGCATTAACCACTACGTTCCATGGCGCATGGCATTAGGACCTTTTATTAGGGCGCAGCAAACGAAAATGTGGCAACGGACACAACACCGGTGGATTAAACCAATGTGTCAATGGAACAGATGCGACGATCGATTGTGAATTTGTATTTGGTAATGGTTGAAGTCGGTAGGTTTGGACGGGGAGCAGAAATTGTAGCGAGAGCATGAGTGATGGGAGAGATGGTGGAAGCCGAGAGCGAGTAATATAATGCGCACATTGTTTTGTGATGAACAATGTTTATCCAAAGGACAGGAACCGAAGGGGAATTTTTACTTGTAATTAGTTTTGTTATGCGATTTGCATACTTCACGGCGTATATGCGTTCTGATTAATATTTAAATCCATTTCATATTAATTAACAGCATTTAATTTTTTTTAAACAATAGCTTCTTGCCTGGCTAGAATGGCTTGGTTTTTTATTCCTAGCCATGGAGCTCCTTTTTAAATTGACACATGATAAATACAACCCACAATAAAATGTTGTACTAAAATACAAAATATTTTTTTAATAAAACAATTAATAGCACGTTTTGTTAATAATACGAATGATCTTTCACTCACATAAAATTGATCGTTTTAAGTACCCTGTACTAAAAATAAAGCTTTTACGAGTGAACTACCATGCGCCTCCATTATACAATTGCTGTTTTGCATATTTCTTTCAACGTTCTTGTCCTGAGGAGGCTAATTCGCATGTTCTACACACACACATCCCGAACATCTATGATACGCTTTTCCAATGCATTCCACCAAAGAATCGATAACGTTTTCATTTTCCGTTTTGTACTAAAACTAAAATCTGTACTAACTAGACACATGAAATAGGGGGGAAAACACAATAAAATAGTAAATCGTTTGGGAAACGAACAAAGGAACTTTACTACTGCTTTTGTGCAACGAATTTCACCTCTTGCTACTCTATCTACCACACTATGTATCGCTTACTAAATGTGTCTTCTGCATGGGGAGCCCTGGGAGGAACGGTTCGTTCGTTTGCTGTCTATACATGTTGCCAACTTTATCGTTTTTTAGACTGCACACTCTTAACAAACACCAGTACATACACTTTTATATGCACGCAGGGAAACGGGGGAAACCGATCGTTTAGTTGTGTAGCACGCGAAGGTAGAACTAACTAGTGCAGTGGATGCTAAAGATGAACGTCCTGTTGCATTACCGGCAGGCGCAATTCCATACGTGAAACAGACCAACCGGTGACGATTGTCAGCATTCAAAAGGGTACGAACATGGGTAGAGACATTAAACTCTTACACGCTGAATACGAATGTTAGCAGAAGTGAGAGAAGACATAGAAAATTAGTATCCATGTGGGCGAGTATCTTTTCGGGTGTCAGGAGAAAAGGTGCAGGAAAGAACAAAATTAATCTAAAATAACAAACAAACAAAAAAAACACTGACAAACGCGGGACGCGTGTACAGGCACAATAATATGCCCCGGCACAATGAACCAACAGAACCGACACGAGGGTTTAATGAAAAAACAAGAAAATCGAAAACAAAGTATAATGAAAACTAAGAACATAATTTTCGACTTCATGATTTTTAGTAAATGTATGATTATAAGCCCCTTCTCATGTAGCGGTTTTATTTGATCCTTTCTGTTCTTCGTTCTGCAGCTGATTTGTTTGGAATGGAGCGAGAGAGTGTAATAATTACAGCTTCGAAACACGTTTTAGTGTGTATATATGGTGAGCCGGTGAAGGCGAGGGCAGTTTTTGTTTAATAGTACATGTAAAACAATTAAGTGCACGAATAAGCTTACTTTGATTTCAATTTAATCTTTTTGTAACTTTCCCTTTGATATTGCACTAGTTATATCTGCTGAACGATTAGTTAATCAAATTTCAATTATTTTAAAAAATGAATTTGATTCTTAAAAATGCCATTTCTTGTCTGCCTTTGGGTAGAAGTATCTTGTACTGTGCTTTAACATTGTTATCGTTTAATCTTTCTGTTATTAACTTAAAAAAATATACAAAATGTGATTTTTGTCTTTTTTTGATTCCACTTTCCTGATCAATTCTTTTATTTGTTTTCTTAGATCCTCAGATGACACAAAATTATGCCTAAAATCTTTAACAAAAAAAAAAAGAAAACGTTCAAACATTCCCGAATAGCTGTACGAAAATCGATACAACACTCATACATGATTCCCCATTATCGTAGCCTAACCACATTACATTATCGTCATGCTAAACTATTACAAACAAAAAAGACCGAAAGCCGAAATAAAGAGTCGTTTTGCAAATAAGAAGCTAAACTGAGCGATAGGGGCAAGAGAATAAAGGGAAAAAAACAAATTACACTCAAAGCGCAAATAGAGTTGTAGCGAAACATAAACTAAACAGAAGAACGAACAGTACGCGAATAATGTTCCATTCCCCATTGTACTGGTGAACAAAATACAAATAACAGCAAACCATACACACACAAACACTGTAAAGCAAGCAGGTCCTTCATCCCGTGTGTACAGGGTAGGGCGGAATGGTTCGCTATTGTTTGTGTTAGTTTCTACGGGCCATTTTCAGTTCACTGAGATAGGGTGAGCGAACAAAAAAAAAAAATTACACAGACACAACAAATAAGTAACCGCTCAAATGCTCATACAGAAACAAAGCAGTGTAGAAAACATAGGAGACGACCGGACCGGAAGGAAGTGACTTTCCTTTCTCGTGCTTACGTTGTATGTATCAATGACGAGTACTGTTAATTCCTAATAGTTAACCCAGAATGCTAGGACAGGTCCCATTCCGCCCGAGAGAAAGGGAACAGGTGTACCGGGATGCAATCAAACGGATGTACTATAGATCGACACATTGCAAGGCATTCCAAAGTGTGAGGTAATTATAACACACAACCGAACAAACGAACAAAAACACTAAAACTCTTACACACTCACCGATACATACAGCTCACACGCTCGGTATAACGTACACAGCTTAGAATGTTCGAACTGCGTGATCGTGCGCAGGAAGCGGAGAAGCAAGGAGATAATACTCTATATGTCTCAACCACTGCCACAGCGTACGAAGATAATTAACGTGTAAAACAAGCTTACAAATGAGGGGAACGAAGACCATACCCATTGAAGGTATGGTGTGTTTTGTGCGAAATAACGAAACCAAAAAACAGAAAAGAACTAAAGCAAGAACAAAACATAGAAAACTTAACCCGAATACCACAACCATGCAACGGTGAGTGCGTGCAAGTGGTTAAGCAAATCGTCATTCCCTTTATCGCCATACACAGCAGTAAAGTAGCAGCAAAAAACAAAAAACAAAAAGTAAAGAAAATGAAAGGCAATAACAGATGCTAAATTTAAATAAAAGAACATCACAAAGAATACACCGAATCGGAGCTAAGAAGAGAGTGAAAAAGAGACGAAAAGAGGCAAAATACGTTTCAAAAACGGTTAGCGAACAAAGTAAAATGGTGGATGAAGCTATGCAACTCGTGCAATGTAGGAACAAAATTATGCAAAAAAAAACGTAACAAAAAAGCGAGAACAACACCTGCTGGTACGATTTTGAAAGCACGAGTAATTGTTGTGAACGAGAGCGAAACAATTAGAACACGCAAAAAATCCAACCGGCTACATAAAACAAAAATAGCGTGAGGGAAATAAAAAGCGTTAAAGAGAAGACAGAGAGAGAGACGGCAAAGTGACAAGCAAAGCGTAAAACTACAACCAGAGCAGACACAGCGCATTGAGAAAGAAAGAGAAAAAAAAGTGGATAAGGAAAAAAGTGGGAAAAGGAAAATAAAATAAAATAAAAAAACGGTAAAATATTAATGAATATTTAAAAGATATGTTATGAATATATATATAAATATATACATGATAAATATTGAAACACAAACTGGGATTACATGTGTAAGATTGGTTGGGAACATATGATGATGACAGCAATATCGGATTGAATGGTAAAGTGGTAAAAACCGTGTTGGAAATGTAAGTGAATATCACACGACTTTGAAAGATTATTCACATATTTTCAATTTAATTATTCAAAGAACAAGTCATTATTTGTTATGATTTCTATCCACCTTTCAGGCAAATTTTGGATTCACTGTTTATAGTGCGCTCGTCCGAAGTCATCCAAAATTTCGTATTCCTTTGATCAAAGGTAGGAACCGACAATAACATTAAGAATAACAGTATAAACAAATAAAATAATTTAAAATTTTTCTCACTAGTTTGACGAAAAAAAGAACTAGGAAAATGCTCAGAAGAATTTTAGGATACCCGGTATAAGTGGTAAGACTATGGGGTAGCCGCTATGACAAAGCTCCATAAGTTGTACAATAAACTTAGAATACCACTGATTCCTGTTGTTACTGCTTCGCGTGGCGAACGCTTACTAATAGCGGGAGCAAAATGATATTAATAAACAATAGAGGGAGATGGGTGGAAGGCCGATGGAAAACTTTCTCCAACAAGAGGGGAATACGACAGATCGTCCAGAATGTTCTTAGATTTTTCAAGGCCATACTGTGCATTCTAGAACATAAGGCAAATATCGTTACGATCACCGGACTCCTCGCTTACTTTCTTCAGGTTGGAAGTAGAGAAATACAGGGTACACAATTCTATTTGAAAAAAAAACAAAGTAACGAACGAAGGGTCCCTGATCAAATAGTACAAGACAAGAGAACACGTCCAGAAAGTTCGAATAGAATTAGCTAATGTTTCAGCTGCATCTGTCATGGCCCAGACTTTTTTATTTGAACAGAGTTCAGAACATCCAAGCTTCGACTTTTCAAGGTAAAATTGTAAATTCTGTTAGAGTGCTCCTACAAGATCTTGCTTTTCCGTGGAATCAAACCACGGCCAATAACAGGCTGAAGTCTGAATTAATGCCCCCTACCCACTCACGGGCACTCATTTTGACCATTTGACAGACGAATTTGGTAAACCCAGGTGACAAATGTGTTTAAAGTGTTTTTTTCTATTTAAAATATTAAAAACTATATATTTTTTTGTTCAAATAATTACCGAATTATGCAATCATGCATACTAAATGATTATTAAATTATTATAAACAAATTAAAAAAAATATTATATTAATATTTCATGAACGTTCAATAAATATTAAACTACATTTTTGCATTTGTATGCCGATTTCGCTCAAAGTTGGTCCATATCATGGATTTTGCCCAAATCTTGTGTCCGTGTGCCTATTTCGGTCAAACTTTGTTCACGACAAAGTCACTTAGGCCATCCGTGAGTCAGAATCAGATCCGGGAGTGGGAGGGAGGGGGGGGGGTGCATTAATTCAGATTTTAACCCAATAACACATCTGCTCTTTAAAGCAATCGCAACGTCACGCACAGAGGAAGCCTCTGTTTTGGAGGACGATATATCACCGACCCTAACCAAGCTCCTTCGCTACCATGAATTGGTTAAAGATCTGCATCTTGCGGCGATCCGGTGGCCGATGACAGAGGTTCGCCGATTCTAAGCGGGGCAGGACCGGGGCCCTGGAATTCGAAAAAACGGAGCGGAACTGCTCCATCAGGTTTTTTGACCTGGTCGTTAGGAACGATATTTGGTGCGATCGAACATAGGAACTTAAGAATGTTTCTTGGAGCGTCGTTCGTGTAGAAAATGCGGAAAGGAGTAGAAATTGCACAAGTGATGTTCGGACAAAGACGGAAGTGGTGCAATTCAGAGAAGTTCGGCTAAATGAACGGCACTTAGAAAACGAATAGTAAAAAAAGTGCGATTTTGACGAACATTGGGAATGACGGTTCCAAATACAAGGGGCTCGAAGAGAACGCAACGTGTTTGAGTCGGTTGATGACGTGTTCACGACAGTTCATAGGTGCGATATTTTGAGGTATTGTTCATGGGAACTTAGGAACGATTTTCAAAGCTTTGTTCATAGGTATGATATTGTACGTTGCCCATATTTTGAGCTTGTTTGCAGGAGATTTTGAGCGATGTTTTGGACGATATTTGAAAGGAACTGAGGAGCGAAACTTTTTGAACCAGGTGTCCTTCATTCCAATTGTGGGGCGGAACCGCTCCACCAGGTTCGTTCATAACTTCCCATCGTTAGATTGAAAGTTTGCCTGACGTCGAGGTGGCTTTGAAAGCTCCATGCATAGCGTGGAAAAAGGTGTTTTCTTAAATGTATTGATTTCTTTCGCTTGAACAAGCAATTGACACCTGGACTTGTATTATGGCAGGGCATAGAATAGTTCTCCGAAGGGGTTTTGCGTACTGCAAATCTCGTGAACGTTCGCTGCACTCGCTCAATACGTACATTTGAGAAACGTTTCGAGGAACATCAGTGGCTTGGGTCTTTCTTCCGAGCACTGATGATGCGGCGATGAAATGGTAAGTGAGCAAGTTCCTGTGACAATGAGAAAAGTACAAACAAAACAATACTTGGTGGTTTGCTTTTTTGCACAATTTTTATTATGTCTTTTTTAGCAGTTTTAATTGTATAATGTACTTGGTTTCTTTAAATTGTATTTAAATGTTTTTCCGTTTTTCTTTTATTATAAAACGACAGAATCGTAGCCATGCTGTTTGTTGTTTCGCTGCTGCTGCTGTTGTTCCTTCTGTTTTCTTCATCGAATGATCAATAATACGTAATAGAATATATAAGTATATATAACTATATCTATACCTTTCATGTTTGACATTCACATTCGTTCACATTCCTGCTTTGGTGGACACACAACAAGTGTTGGGTTTTCGCTCCTTTTGTGTTTCATTCCTGTGCTCCAGTGCGGATTTAGTATTTCCTGTTTCCATGGTCTTTTGTCTTGCTCATGCGTTTTCGGATGATGCATCTTTTTCATTTTCATTTTTGTTTTTGGAAACGGGTTGAATTTAGGCTCTGCTCTCTATACGGTTCGGGGTTATTTATGCAAAAAGGAATGGATTAATCTGTTTGTTTGTGCGGATGCTGTGATCACCGATAATTGTGACGTTTAACTGACAGTTCCGTCGTCGCATACTTTGCTTAGAAACGCTTAATAAGATCGAAGGTTGTCTGTGCGAGTATGATGTTAAAGATGGTACAGCAGTCATCTTAATACACATTTTCATTGTTTGTTTTCAGCTATTTACTCTTATTTAATACTGATGGTTGGGTTTCTTTTGTTTCCTGCAACTAGCTTGTTTTGTCGTCTGTTGTGACACTATTTAAATATCTACTGGAATAGATTTAATTTCACTATCGCTGCTTGACCACTTTTCAACAGTGGATAGCTACATGCTGCAGCTTACCTTCAATGGGTGAGCAGGAAACATTAACATCTTCCGGATTTTCTTCTCCATGAATTTTAAAAAGCCAATCATGCCAACACATTAACTATTCTTCTTTTTTTTTCTTCCCTTTTTCTTTTACTTTTCTTTTGTACGTTTAAAATAACAACAATTTGGCCACGTGGTTGCTAAACATTTCAAACATGCACATCTATGGTTGTGTTTTTCGCGTTCAACGGGTTGCGCATCCACTAGCCAGGACGAACAAACATTACGCCTAAAGGGTATGCAATACGACTACAATCCGTAGCTCACGTGCTCAGCACACATGCGCACTACCCCAACAAAATGTATCCGGGCGGGTGTGTTTGTGTATGTGTGTGATTGTTTGTGTAAATAATTAATTACAATTTGACTAAGTTCATTGTTTTGTTTCGTTCGGTGCTACGACAAGCAGAGCCCCAGATGTTCTTCCTTTGCATTCCAAACATTTGCTACACACTATCCAATGGTCTAAAACACGCAAAACCAGCTGTTTTTTTTTTCTTATTTTTAATCGTATTGATTTTTGTCCGCTCTTATTTTTCCTATGCTTCAACTGTATAACCAGAATGGCTCGTTTATTGGTTTTATTTATCGCTTCTAATGCTGCTAATTGTGATTTTCTTCCATCTGAATACTAAAATGATCTCTCTGTTTATTTGTTTATATTTGCATATTGTATAGTTTGATATTAGTAAATCAAATAATTTGCATTATTTCATTTAAATGTTTCTTTTTTTTTGTAATGAAATATATGGAACTTTTTTTTCTCTAGGATCGGATGAAAGTCTCTATCTCTTTTCTCTGGGTTTGTTACTCTTCCTTTTCGATTCCGGACATGTACCGACCTGTTGGTGGGGTTGTTTTTTCAACAAGAAAAATTTGTTAACGATAAAAGTGGCTTGTTGTTGTGGGTCTAGGGAAATGTTTTGCGAAGTACATCGTTTATTTATGCATTTGTTAAAAAATTGATCACAAGAACTAAGCTCTTCATCACACGCTCAGAAAGAAAGAAATTTGAACAATAAAAAAAGAAAGATGAAAGCACGCGTGACGTTTTACTAAAATGTGTCCAAATATTACTTGCCAAGTAAGGCCAGCTAACAATGTTTATATTTCGAAGCAGCCCTTCCGTATTTATCTTTTTATAACTGCGTATCTGTTCTTCTAAAGTTTTTAAGTTTTGTTGGTATTTGCTCCATTCGTTTCTTACGCATACGGTATGGTCAGAAAAGGGTTGGCATTCGTTTAATAATAGTAAAAAAACGCTCCCAAATAATTGGTTTTCAGAAGACGTTTTAGTTCCAACTTGGGTAAAAAAATGTTTCAACATTAATTGTCGGTTTTTGCGGTTTCCAAAATAGGAGCGATTATTAGCTTGATTTGTTTTTTTTTTATTTTCATAAGATTGATTACCTGTTAATTTCTCTGACTTCCTCAAAGGAAATATCATATGACATGAAAACATAACGATCAATATAAGACTAAAGCTTTTGTCACTGGAATAATAATCACATTTTTTATTCATTTTCACTACTAATTCCTATCTGATCCGTAATTACCAGAAAGCAATGCAATGAACGTGACTGATAATGTCAACTAATTCCAAACGAAAAAGAATTTGCATCTCTCGTTCACAGCTTTCCATTTTTGGGAAGCTCCTTTTTAACTACTAACCACAACAAACTCACGCACACATGTTTGAACGATACTATACAATGTTGCAAACGGTAGATATCAATGTTAAGAATAAATGTATTCTTTTCCTTTCACAGTATCTAAATTCTGTTCACCATTTTGATGTCACGACACCATTAACTATGGTCCTGATTGATGCAATTATTTATTGCGAACAAAAAACAAAAGAACAAACCATCTGCATGCGGCATGCATTATGTATTATTTGAATTGACTTTTTATCTTTGTTTCTTACTGCTTTTGCACTAACAAATGGTTACCTTAATAACTAAGCAAAGTATTTTCTTTTATTGTTATAGACAAATAGTCGTACAGGATACTGCTTATTAACTTTTTTTCACGGGAGATTTATTAACGCAAAAAAAAGATAAAATAAAATTGTGAAATAAAATAGCATTGTAGCAAGAGTAGATAGGCGAAGTGATTAGATCAATCAAGAATGAGAACAGTAACAACAAAAAGTGAAGAAAGTTTCAATTTAATTCTATACCATTTTACCTAAACGATAATAGAAGAATGTGGCATGAGCATAGGAAAGGAAAAGTTATTTAGAAGGAAAAAAGGTAGAGAAAAAAGATAAGAAAAAGGAATAAACATTTCAAGAAATAGGATAATGAAGAAGAGCAAAACGAAAACAAAGAAAAATGGAAAAATAATAATTAGAAAGACAAAAAAGGAAACAGAGAAATGTACCTACTAGATCGTTCATGTTGTTTCTGCCAGTAACCGATGTTGTGGTTGCTCATTTGACAGTTGGTAATGTCTCAGTAGGCGGTAGTGACGTCACCACCGTATTTTAATATGCTTAGTTTCTTTCATCACAAATGTAAAGCAGACTGCATATAATATTAGCTATATAGTAATAAATTAATAAACATTGCACCTTGTTCTCATACATTTACACACACATATGCACGCACACACATGTCAGATTTCTTTCTCGCTCCATTTGGAATACTTGTTGATACGTTATACCCCGACCGACTTAGTAATACTATTATTAACAAAACGTACAGGATCGGTCCTCAGCCGTCTGCCACTCGGAACATCGGAACTTCGGAAGTCTAGTTGATGCGAAACGGAACGTGTATCGGAGCAGCAGAAAAGGTGAAAGATGAGAAAGAGTGGACACAACACAGAACAGTGACATATACATACCGGATAGCATAGAAAATCCACACTGGCGTAGAGAGTAGACGTGCGATAGAAGTGAGCTTGAAGGTAAGAAGAACCAGTAGTAGAGAAGAACCATAGCAAAGAGAAGGTAGGAGAAGGTTTCGAAGTGGTAAAGAATGATGATAGCAATGATAGCAGCAAAAGTTTAGTTTAAAGACTTTTATTGATAGTAGTATTTAAGTTTTGTAGTAACAGTTATTGATTATCCAAGCAACTTATAAGTATAGATATAGGTTTTAAAATTAAAAAATAGGGGAATTTGTAATGTTTATCCAAAAACAAAACCAAAGAAGAAAAACACAAACATACACAAAGATTCGCACACGTTTCGTTTTTGTTTTGCATATTTCTTTTTTGTATACGCTGGACCCTGCCATCCTGCACCGTTCTTCCCCTGTCCCTTCCTTAGCGTAAGCTTTTTCTTCACGCCCCTCCTGGGCGGGGAAGATGGTTTGGGTGTAGCGAAAAGGAACACTAAATGATGCCTGGCTTGTAGTACGGTTTGCACATTTTATTTCCTTTTCTGCTGTTTTACTTCTTCTTTAACGATAAACATCATATACTGATGTGTAAAGGGGGATATGTGTTGAGTGTGTATGTGTGTGGGTGTGTCTGATTGGTTAGTGGGACGAAAGTGTCAAACATTCATGATCTAAGTAGTAGTAATAGTAGTAGTAATAGTAGTAGTAATAGTAATAGCAGTAAACGTATGTACTAGTAGATAAATGTCAAATAAAAATTGGAAAGCATTCTGTCCCGGGAAAAGACATCGACCACATCTGCACAACACTCCCTCTCTCATTCTCGCCCGCTCTATTTGCGTCCTACCCGCTCGAACCCAGTGTTTCCGTTCGAACTAGCAATAACTTTTACAAAACGTACCGCCGGGTACCGGGGTTTCGGCAAAAAGCTTGTACAAATAACTTAATTATCTTACACCGTTTTCATTTCCGTATCGCATATGTGTTGGATGCTTGCTTGCTCTGGCGCTCCACTAGCTGTACTACTACTAACCACTCTCTGTCTCGTTTCGCTCGATCTCTCTGCTCATATCCACGCGTAACCCAAATGAGTTTTTTGTTGTTTCTTTTCACCTTTCACTATACTTTTATTGTTTTGGCTCGCAATTGAATTGTCAACGTAAGCATTGCTGTACCTTTGTTTGTTTGCCATTCCATTTACCCAATTCGGCAGAACAATTTAATTAATGATCGTGACTGATCGTATAACCGAAACAAAAGTACACAATCCAACCATAACTGAGTGATCGATTGGTCTATCTAGTGATCATCATCATTGAAATCTCTTTTGTGCGTTTGTACGCATTGGTAAGCGATCTACATAATTTGCTAGAGATGGAAAGGGTGGGTTTGAGGAAAAGAAGAAAACAACACACATACATATTGTTTGTGATGGGTTTTAGTGTAAACAATTTAAATTCAATCAGACATGTCATAAACGTTTCATGTGTTGGCACAGTGACAGCAAAACAGTGAGAGTAAGTTAAGATGAGAGAAAGAGAGAGAGAGAAAGAGGGAACGAGTGAAACGTGTTTTATAGATGTTGTAAGTAGTAAGAGAAGGAGTCATAGTACAAGTAGTCATAGCAACAGTAGCAGCATTCCTCTGTTGAGTGTGTGTAAGTCATTCTATAAGAACTATAGCAAGAAACGTGTTGATCTAAAAGAAAACTTATTGCTAGGAGTATCTAACAAAATGGAGCAAAACAGTAGAAAGTGTTTCGTAGAAGAGAAAACAAAAGGAAGATTACTAGCATTAGAGATAGAATTCGAGATGGTGGTGGTAGTGATAGAGATACACAAAAAACACTACACGCAGGGTGGGCGGGAAATGTTGCACACCTACATCGATGGTTTCGTTTCGGTCGGATTGCTCGATCACTGCAGCGTAGGACACGCGAATCACCACCATCACTAAAAGCAAACGAACGCTTGCTTCGATTGGTTCTGATGATATTGCGGTGCTGTGTCCTTAGCACAGAACCACCGAGTGTGACATCCGTATGGTTACGTGGGTGTAAGGAAGGTTTCGGGAAGGGCGACAAGGGTACAATGAGTATGTATGGTTCTGATTTGTTTCGTAATATGTGTGTGTGTGTAGGTGTTTGTTTTTTTGTTTTCATGTTGTTTGCTTTGTCTAGTAGATAAGGATAGTTTGTTGTTTTGTTGTTTTGTTTTTTTTTTATAATATATTTATATATAAGCTACACATATGAAGAAGATTCAACCTTTCCTTGCCCCTATGTCTCCTTGGGTTCTTTTGTTGTGTTTGTGTTCGTGTGTGTTTGTTTCTGTGTCCTTTTGCTGCTGTCAGTGCCAGAAGGGTTGGAGGCTACATTCCTATGCTCGCGTGTATGTCTTAGATGACGCGTGTTTGTGTCTCTGTCATGTGTGTGTATGTATGTATGTATGTAGGCGTATGTATAATAGAGCTTGCTCTTATAGACCATTCATTTTAAAGATTTATCGCTAAAATATAACATCATCTGATTGTCGAGATTTCTCTTACATATAATATTCAATCTCTTCACCGAGCTCGTGCGTACGGGGATAGGGATGCATTGTTTTTCTTCTTCTCTCGCTTGTTTTGTTTTGTTTCACTTACTTTTATAGTTTGATTTTTTTTTCTTAGTTCTTGCTTTCTAAACATGTTTCCTTCCGTACCGCGTTGCGCGTACAAACCTCTGGATGCGTGCTGCGATCGCACACTATCCACACTAATTTGATTCCCATCCTTCAGCTGCGCGATATATAGAGAGTGCCTAACGCATTGTTGCATTTGTGTGTTTGATTCGGGTGTGCCCAATGGCGATCATAGTTTTTTTTCTGTTGTTGCTGCACGGCCATGTTTCTACTGTGCTGTGCTGCTGTATGAACGTTTGCCCTTTTTTGCCACCGTTATGTATGTAATGCTGTTTGGCTACACTTATCATTTATTTTTCTTTCTTTCGCTCTCTTTCTCTCTCTTTCGATTCGCTCTCACACTAACACTAACGAGGAAAGTGGGAGTTTG
>KB663832.1:3388484-3688000 GCA_000349025.1 Anopheles minimus
AGAGGATGAAGGGGTTTAGGGGGAGCTATAGTATCTTAAACACTTCTCACTTTCTTCTGATTATCTTTGCCTCTTGATAAAGGGGTAGAGGGATGGGAGGAAGGGGGATTTATTTTTAAATGTATTAGTTGTTAGATGCTGTTTTTGTAAATACGGGTTCCTTTCTACCCTTCGCAGATACATGTGTAGGGGTTTTATAATATCTTATTCAACGCTTTTGTTCGCCTTCTGACCCCATCGTGCTTCTTTTCCACCTTTACGGTTTTGCTATTTGTTTCCTAGTGGCCTGTTTAGTCTGTTGTCTTTCATATTCTTATTTATGTTATTTTGTTCACCTTCACAGTCGCTTAATTTTCATCTATCGAATTTAACTATCTGCCTGTTGCACATTAGAGCTTATGATACCTGTGTAGAAAATGATCGGCATCCAAACGCGGTACCATTTTTATTTCTCTTTCGTTTGTTTGCTTCAAAACAATCACTGCCATCTCGGTTGCTTGCTCCTGTATCGCACACACTCACACTCTCTACTCTCATGCTCATGCTGATCATCAACGTTTTTTGTTTCCTTCACGCATATCTTCCTCGGTTCGTATCCGTCCGTTCCAGTTCCTTCGCGTTCACTATTAAGCACACTCCACACGTCGGCACAACTTCGGATTGTCTTTCGATGAGAGCGGCTGCACATCGTGTGGTGAAGCAACCGAAGATTGTAAAACCCGTGTAATACTTTTGCTGCTTCGCCTCGGAATGAAATGAATTCGATTTCACCAAAAAAAACATCCATACACTCTTCCATCACCCACCCAACCACCCACGGATTGATGCGGGATTGTGGGTGGGATTTGTTAAAAAACAGTAACATCAACAAACAAATTTTCGCTTTACAACACATATACACATACACACACAAACACCCACCAACACAACTAACGTAGCCTTGTGTTTTCTTTACATGCTTGAACACAAGAAAAAGCCATTAGAAGAAGAACAAACATGCGAAAACCGTTTCGATTGAACGTCCCCCGCCCGAGAACAAAACAAAACAAATGAAACAAAACCTGCACCAAGAAAGTTAATGGGCCGGCGCTGTTAACAGAGCGAAAGAGACTAAGAAAACGGAAACCGGAAGGGGCCGGGAGAGGCGCTGCACTGGGTACTTTCTTGTGAAAACTTCTTACAACAGAAATTTCCAATCCGTCGTTCTGAACGATATTGCACCTAAGGTTGTATACGCATACGCATTAAACTTGCTCACAGCGAGCAGCGGGAGAAGGTTTTTTTTTAGCGGGAAGTGATAATAATAGGGCCAGCATTAGGCGATATAAAAAAGTAAACCAGTGGAAGGAATGATTTGATCAAACAAAGATCCACTTTCTCACCTAACAAAAATAGACGTACATGTGCGCAACAAGGACAAAAGAGCACAATGCTGCAACACGTGACGAACCTTTCCCCCCAAAAAAGGGCAGAAGGAGCTTGGTACTGGTCGCAAGAGAAAGAAAAAAACACAAACACGAAATCGTCCGGTACGCGCTTACTAACAAAACACTCAAATCTCATCTGTGTGTATTTACTCCTATTTGCTAACCTAAATCTATGTTAACAAAACAAAAACATTATGTAGAAAACGGAAAATATATGTATCATTTTGCACATTGCCACATTTGTGAGGTTCGTTACGCCCCAAGAGAAATGGAAAGGAAGAAATATAATATGTGTATGTGTGTACGTGAAAATGGAAAACAAAGGATGGAAGAAGAAAACTGCAAATGGTTCGTGGAACAGCAACAAAAGCAATAGTAAAGGAAACAGAACAAAAAACCCCCCCGTAATTGCACGTAAAAAAATGTAGCAACAAAAACGTAGAGAGATCAAGACAGAGAGCAAAAGAGAGAGTGAATGGGAGAGTAGATAATACAGGAAGGAACCAAGAGCAGTGGAGGTGTGGAGAGCGGCGGGGTTGGGGATGGGGGAATTTTAGATCCCGGATATGAATTTAAAGGCAGCAAACATGTATTATGCTAAACAGTAGTAACGTAATGCGTAAAGTACCCTAACATCGCCTTACCGTAGGCTGCGCAAAAGTAGCATAAGAGAAAAAAATATAGCGAAGATTATTCCTAACGATACAATCGTAACTCTTAATAGTAGCAGTAATAATAATAATTATAATAATAATAATAATGACAATAATGATAATAGCGTATAACTATGAATAAATTGGTTGCCCAGTGCCCGTTTAATCCCTGTTCTTAACAGTTACCCTAAACAATACTGGAAATTATTTCAATATATACGCATTCAGCCGCCTTTTATTGCCCTGTGCCTTACATTCAAATAATACCTACCGCGGTTGTGTAACCTGTGTCTGGTCTTATCGCTACGCTGTCAAAGTCATTTGCTACCTATGCTGGTTTGCTGGAGGATGGATACGACAACAATGGGGATCTCCTGAGGATTGTTGCTTTTCAAACGACTGATTCCCTACCACGACCTTTCACAACAAAAAGAAACCAAACTAAACCATGCCATGTATTGATATTCGAGAATAGGTGAGTGGAAATTACGACACAAAATAGGCAAACAACATACAAACGAATTATGAATCGGAATTGGAAAGAAAAAAAGAAAACGAACATAAACCAAAATAAAAACAGCGCATTCGCATTCCCTTCGGTCAGTCGGCAAACGGTGAATGAGTTGCGCGACCATTCAACCATCACATGACATGTGTGTGGCTGCTATCCCACTTCCAGGCAATGCTAATTCATCCATTTTGCTAAACCTACAACAACTTGCCTACACAATGTGTGCGTTAAGGGTCATTCCCGTCTATTCATCCCGCCCTCTTGCCCGTAACCGGATGAAGAGATACATAAAGACGATGAGAAAGGGTGTTGGTGGTTCCTTTTCCATTTTTCCGTTCATTGATAGTACTGAGCTTCTCCGTTGAAGATTTACCAGCTAGCTTGTGTTTGAACCAACATTTAACTATTTCCACGTTTATGATTCAAGTGGTATGGTACCGCAGGATGGGGTTGGTGGAAAGGTTACTTGACATACGATTGATTTTAACTGATTGATCCTTTTACCCGCACCCCTTTCCGTAAGGTTTCTCGCCCATCGTCCTATCCGTACTACAAATAGTGTGCTTGATTCCATCAACTTCAAAACTTCAACTACTACAAATTTACTAAATTCGCTTACATACCACACTGGCGTTCAACTCATACCGAATTGGCTCGTTGGCTCTTGGTTTGCAATTCATACACGCTCTGATCTGGGTTCGTACACAAACGTACGCTTCCTGATCCAGTCCGGTTTTCATCTTCGACTAACCTTTATCTTTCCGTTTGTTTTTCTTCTAGTTTTTGAAAAAGAATACGTTTAGGATTTTTGTGTTTTTTGTTTTAAATACAATTCTCCCCCGTTGGGACTCTTTTCTGCTGCCTGTTTACCGCTATCGGTTTTATCGTGTTTGTTTTTGATTGTTGATATTTTGTCACTGATATACATAGATCTGCCATTTGCCTCCTCGTCCATCTCGCTACCACATTGCACGAAACGCATTTTGGTTGATTTTTCCTTCGCCTTTCTTCGCTTTCCGTAAAGATATATTTTGTTCCCATTAAACACTCTTTGATCTGTTCGCTTGAATTCGCTTGTTGGCTTGTTCGTCCCTCTAAGTGACGTGATAAGAATTTGCTTCTGCTCTCCATCCAGACGTTACGGTGGATGCAACTATATATATGTGTGTGTGTTTGTGTACGTTTGCGTGTTTGCGTACACGAAAATACAATTAATGAACGATGTGAAGTGTGGTTAAGTTCGTTCTGCCCGGTCTTGTTTAACACCGAAACATTGCATCTTTGTTCAGAGCTTAAAGCCAGATTTGTAACAACCGTAGAAATAACATGAACAAACAAATGATTGTCCACAGTTGTTACCGATAAGGATAAGCATGTGCAAACGAACAAATACTTCACTTTCCCACACAACAATCATACGTACACACGCACATACACCAGTTCTACATCCACAGCGATTGTCTTCCTTTATCATGATATTTCTTCTCCCATTGTTTTCTTCAATGCACAAGTATCAGCTAATGATATATATGTATATGTATGGTTTTGCTCCACGCTTTCTCCTATCAACCTGTGTTCCTGTAATGATAGTACAACATCAGATGTTTTCGCTACTAACATTCTACACCTTACATTTTAATCATGTTCAAATAGTAACTCGTCTTTACGGTTGTATGTGTGTCCCCCTAAAAAAAAAAGACAAATTTGTGGCCGCTTGTTGTTTTTTTTATCATCTTCGCAATTCGCTGCTAGTGCAGATTCTTTTGAACCCCAATTTGAATAGGTTTCTTGTTTATGCACGCATTGCACTCTCTATCCTATCTCTTCCGATCTTGCAGCGAATACGGTTACGAAAAGTGCGAGCATTCTCGCGTTCGATAAAAGATTTGTATTCGGGGTTTACCATCTTCTTGCCTTTTTCCCATTTCGTTACCGTACCACAAACAAGCTGGCACACTATACATACTACGACGGGTACGGGATATATACGTGTTTATGATAATGCAAAATTGTTTCCTTCGTACGTACTTCAACTCCATTAGGCTACTTGTAACGCATTTTGGCCAGGACCCATTCGGGGTACCCCACTGTTATTCTCATCTCTGTCACTGTTGCTCCGTCGCCCCCGGTTACAGTCGTGTCGGTGTGGGCATCGGGTTCACTCGATTCCGTCCGTAAATGTTCCTGCTCCTGGTGCGATCATGCCGAGGTCGCTGTTGTTGTTGATGTTGTTGTTAGGGAGGAGGATGATTCAATTGTTGAGGAGGGATTTAAATGAAGCGATGAGTTCTCATCGATCGTAGTGATGGTGGTCGTGGTGGAGGTGGTGGTTGTAATTGCTGATGTAGCCGTGATTGATGTAACAACGGTGGTTTCGTCACTGGCCGGTACCAGGTCGGCCGATGAATGGGTGGGCGCGTCCGGGATCGATGTCGGGGGAGCGGGTGGAACTACTACTGGCAGCTGTACCGGCGATGTACCGTGTTTGGCGCTCGCATACGCGGGCGCTCGCAGTTAGATGTTGGACTTGGAGAAGCTGACGCGCAGATGGTTCGACTCGGACAGCTGGTAGTTGTGCATCTTGATCAGCGCACATACGGCTTCCTCGATCGAACTAAGCTGTATCAACGCCATCTTGTGGTCCTTGCTACAAAGAGAGAAACGCGGAAACAATTAAGCACCATATTCAGCTTGTACCAACGTATAAATCCAACGGTACTTACGGGAAAAATTTAAAAGCCTTAACCTCAAAACTGTTCTTGGTGAAAGCTTCTTTGATTTCATCCTCGGTTACGGTTGCTCTGAAAGAAAATAAGCGAACATTGTTTCATAAGTTAAACAAATTCATATTCATTAAGTAATAAAAACCAAGAAAAGTGTTCCAATAATTCTCTCTTACTGAAAAGGGTACACGTCAGCGCACAGCTTCCATTAATTGTAACGCTTATACACTCCCTTTGTCGTATAGTCTCAACATTTCTTGGTCTGTTAATTTTTCGCAAAACGCCACCACTGGCTAACCAACGAAGCTAGCGTTTACCTTTTAATTACATTATCATAATAATTCTCCTAATGAAATTGAGCGCGAAAGGAACCGGATTCTCACAATCACACCACTTCATTACAAGTGAGAAACAAAAAAGAACAGCACAAGACGAAAACCCTACCTACGGTTACACGGCTGATTGTGGAACAGGCAGGTGCGAACTTGTCCTTTACCTTTACACGGTGAGTGTAGGTTCCGACATCGAGGCCCTAATGGAATAGGGTGTCGTAAGGCTCAACCACAGGACGCAATCGTTTGGCTTGTAACATACACACACATACATTGGACCACCAGTAAGTCTTTCGATCATAAATGTTGCCATTGAAGGTGGGGGGGGGAAATAGAGAACGTCCTTTATGAGTTATGGTTTTCATTTCGATGTAATTATGTATGATGCGATGGCGCGGACAGGTGAAGTGTTCGAGGGAGACGGTGTTCTAAATAATTATGTTACCGCAGTGATTGGTTTACGAAGCGCCCGTGGAAACACTGAACCTAACTACCTGTAGCATGTAGAAGTAGTTATTGGTGATGTTTTAACACTAGAACTTCCGACCAAGCTATCTTCATACAATCTTCGATTTTCTTAGATAAAGAGCTTTTTGATTTAAGAGAAGAGTCTCGTCATTCCCTAGGGAGGTCAGAGCAAATGTTTCTTCATGATAGACATGGTTATGGGCACGAGATTTCGATTGATGACGTTCTCTACTTTACGTTCTTCATCAAAAATATATTAAAGCATTAAAGAATAGCACACCAAGTTCGTGACAAAGTGCCTTTCTGAGGATGTGGCTTTCATTAGTAAATATCTTGGGACATTTTATGTTATCTCTAGAACCGATCGTGACTCGCCCTGTATGTGAAGAATTCACAAGATCGGATGCTTTAAAATCCTGGCAAAAACCTTAAACGGGGTATCTATCCCAGAATGTTGAGACTTAAAAAGAGCATCAGTCAATCAAGATGAAAAAGCTGAATCAAAAGGTAATACCTATGTTACTAATGGTCTATGTTGTATTTCCTCTTACGTGGTATCCGGTAAGGTGTTGATGCATTTTTCAAAAAGACAGAAACCAACTCCTACGTCTCCAAATTAAGACCACATACGTCTCTTCAACGTTGGATATTGAACAACCACCTCCAAACCTCTGGCCATTTTTAATTAAAAAAACGCCAATATTGTTGCGTAAAAATCATGCCAATTCTTGGGTAAAAGAATAGAAATAAAAAGTTGAATTCATTATGAAAAAACTCTGACTTTTCCTGTTGCTTACAGTATTTTTAACACCACATAATTAAGTGAGAAAATGTCAAACAGTCCCAAAGAGGATTATTTCCATTTATGGTTAAGGAAAACATCAACACTACTAAACAATAATAGTCAACCTGGATTACATTGCAACAGTTGTGTTCCGCTTGTTAGGACTACGCTTGGAGGTTGAGCCCAACTGTTACTGCATCTGGCAACAAAAGCACACCTTCGAAGCGAATGTTGAAAGTGGCACAAAAAAAAAAGCAAGCATGGTCATATATGCTCCATAGCAAACTTTTATTGCTGTCCAGCAACTAACCACCGGTCCTGTTTTACTAGCGCTCTAGTCCTTCTACATCGAAAGCCCTACCGCCGTACTGTTTTACTGTCCCATGTTGACTTTGTAGTACGTGTAGTAGTTTTCAAATCCACTTATTTAGTTACAATTATCTTCCAGTGCGGCAGAAACGTTCTCTACCCCAAACCACCCGGCCCGGAATGACACCACAGGGCAATATAATTGTGGAAAATCATGACCGAACCATTGCACACTTATGACCAGTCGCTAGCTGGCGCTGGTGTTTGTAACCGTATCGGGGGAAATACATACTTTCCGGTGGTCCGGTTTTGTGGGCGGTGTGTAGCACACAATGAAGCAACGAAAGGAAGCTCGTGTGCGTCCCCAAGCGATGGTTAATTTATCGACCATGTTACTGTGCTGACTCGGTGGGCGGGAAACACTGGTGGCGTGAAAGGAGGAAGTTACGACAAACAAAAGGATTAAAAATCCCTTTTTTCCCATCCACCAATCAGCGTTTCATCGAGGTGGTAGCAGTAGTGGAATAGTGTGCGGAAAAAAGGAGAGAAAAACTAACAAGATCCACTTTGGTTTTGCAAAACTGTTGAGCTTAATGCTTGGGGGGGGAGGGGGGGGGAGGAGAGGCCCTCCATCATCCACTAACGCTCCATTGGCTATGGGTTTGAAGAACACACATACACTATGAACAGTGTGCGCCCCGGGTTTCGAGGATGATGCGGGATGAAAGAAGATAATTAAAAGTTTGTTTTCTTTTCACCTCGGCACACTCTTCTGCACTCCTCTTAGTCACCCAGCAATGCCTAGCTTTCGGCTCCGTGACCCATTACCACTCGCTTGTCCTTGGTGGCAGAAACGCGCTAGAACACTAAGAGGGTTCCATGGTTAAGTTCTTTAATAGTTACAGCAAAGTACTGTCTCCGTGGCCATCCCCGGCTGACACCCCAAGGATAAAGATCCCGTGTGGCCTTTGGTGGCGATGGTGACTCACAGCTGCTCACCCGTTGTAAAGACGGTTGGACTTTAATTCCGTTTCTTTGGCATAATCATTCGTTAGGATGCTAGATTGGTTGGGTGGTTATGTGCTGCCATCTTTAGCCTCCTTCTCGCTGTCACTTGCCGTATCAATACCCCGCCACTTCTCCAAAACCACTCCACCAACATCCACTCGAGGATGAGAGAAAATTACTGAAGTGGATTATGCATAAAAGTGTTTCCATGTCCATGTTTTGTGCGCTCGCACCATCTCCACTGCTCGTGCGGGAAGATGAGCCCCATTGGCATCAGATGGTGTGTTTGCGTTCGGGCGCTCAAATCAGACACCTTTAAAAATCTTATCCAACGGTTGCGGATATACCGCACCGGTGGTGTTGGAAACCAAACCAACACGCCCAACACCACCACCCTTTTTATTTCCTCGGGATAATATTCCGTAGGACGGGGAATAAAATCTGCAAAATGAAAGAACAATATTTGAACCAATCGCTAACCGGCGCAGCTACAGAGTCCGCGGGTGTCGCCGTTCAATTGGTTTGGAATTGGAATGCGAGGTGAAAACCCGCTGCTCTGCGGCTTATGGCAAGTAAGCGAGTTTGCGAAAAAGTTCATTAACACCACTGAAGAGAGAAAGATAAAGGTACGGGGTGACGGCGCATTCGGGGCGCTAATGTAGTATACTTACGGAATGTTGCTTAAATGCAGTGTAGCAGATGGTGGATAGATGTTCTGGTAGTTTTTGCTGCCCGGTTTCTTGAACCGATGAAGCGGATTTTGTGCATAGTCGCGGGTCAGTCCGGCGTCCGGTTGGCCCTCCTTCGGCAGCTGTACCGCCTGATGTTTGCTCGGCATCACGCGGATCGTTTTGTTCCAGATACGGAGCTTATCCAAATGGGTCATAGCTGGAAGAGAAGGTTGTGAGGAAAAGAAGAGAACAAAAAAAACAGATGCAATTAGTCTCCGCCGTAAAAGGAAATGGAAATGCGTTAACGCAAACGTAGTTACAGAAAAAAGGATTAATTTTTTTTTTATTTAAAATTTTTTTTTTGTTAAAAAAAACCATGAGGTTAAAAAAACCTTCTACCCAATGTTTGGCTGTTCTTTGAACTTTTCATTCATTCAATTTAAGGGTAGCATTTATTTATTTAGATTTATCCCTCAAAGCAAAAAAATAAACAACAATCCCCACGAAAACCTGCTGCCAAAGGTAGTACAACCGGATGTGGCCGTTTTTACCGGTGGAAATAATCCTCTCCAATTTCGGGCCACAAATTGTATGAGTATCGAGGAACGCGGAGTGTGATGCTGATGACTTCAGCCTTCCACACCTCTTCCATTTGCACGGTTTGTTGCTCAGAATAAATGAATTTATTCACCACACTTTCACAGTCGTTTCCGGAGTGGCAAACAGCGAAAACAAAAAGAAAGAAAACATGCTATGCCTAGCTGTTTGATGAGGAACCGAAAAAGGCTTGCGGTTTGAGTGAAAGGTTCGGGTATTTATTCGTTTTCCTATCCGTGTATGTCGGTGGGCTTTTTCGTTACATCTTCTTTGCTCTTTGTAGCAAACTGGATCATGAATGAAAATGGAAAATGTTACAAACACGGGAAGGAAACACAACATATCCGGCAAACAACTGGGGCTACTACGGTGTTATACAGTAGGTAGCATAACTATAAGGCTATCTGTATAAGCGGTTCTATAAAGTTGAACAGTAGAAAACAAAGGGTTTTCATTATTTATATTTAATTTTTCGCCCACTGTTTTTTTTGTATTATCAACCGAGATAAATAATTCAAAATCTATAACTATTCAAAAATTCCGGCAATAATGATTAAATTAAATTAAATAATAAGTTAAATGATCCCTTTTTTACTATCACTATGAGCTTATAGCTGAGTTACGCACTGTATATTAATAAAAAAAAACCTCTTCCATGACTACTCCAATAAAGAGACGAATGTAAACATTTTTACCAATTATTATTCGATACATAAACGACGATGTAGCTGACATAAGCTACGAACGCTGTCGAAAACAATGTAAAGCAAAATGCACGCACAGCAAACCAAATTCGCGACAGGGACACATACTGGTGCGTGGCTCGTGCCGTTCGTTTACCAGTCTTAACGAGATCGATAAATACACCGGTGTGATGTTTAAAAACGTTCAAACGGCATGGAGAACCTACCCATCGGTATCACACCGGTGGCTTCCGGCTGCTGACCCTGCTTCGACAGCGAAATCTCATCACTTTTGTTTTGTTGCGCGTTTGCACTGTCTCACCACAAAAGGTAGAACACAAATGGGCGAGAAAAAAATTGAAAAAATTCCCTACTTTTTCATCAAATGCTCCCAGTCGGAAGTTCCGGTATGGAGGGGCAACTTTTTCTCTCCACCGCCATCCCGTAACTTCGTTCCGTCAGACGAAAGATTGGATACCTGCAGTTGGTTTGTGTGTTTGTGAAGCTTTTTGCACATTTTCAATTTCCCTAGCCACACCATATCGGCTCTTGCCGTCCGTACAAATGTGACTATCATCGTTCACATTCTACCCATCGCTTCTTCCGCTGCAGCGGTGGATTATTTATTTACATTGAGATTTATTGCGTGTAAGCTAGTCAAATAAAACAACATGCACTCGGTGTGCATATTTAAACACCACTTTCGCTCGGATGAATTGGACTGTGTTTCGATTCTTCGGGGATCCATAAACGGGGATGCAGAGATAGAAACAAAAACACATTTTGTTGTGTTCAAGGAGCCTAATGAACAGTATCGAATATCTTGACGGTGCATAACATTTTAATGTGTATGTTTTCAATATTAATAAATAAATTAGTTAAGATTGCCTGACTCATAAACATGAATTATAGCAACTAAGGATGGAAAACTTAAAATAATGCAACTAACTTCCTTTCACTTACCCAAATACGCCTGGTAGGGTTCAGCCATCTGAATCAATGCTGAATCTTTCTTGTTGTAGAGAATCTTTACACGTTGTACATCACCATACACTCCTGTAACGAAAGGCGCAGAAGTAGAAAGCAATGGGGAAAACATTATAATTAAGTGAAACCGGCACGCTCTGGATGCAAGTGGGAACATGTATGCAAGATAATGAGTGTAAATGAGCGCACACGCACGCTTACACAAATAGACACGATAGAACACTCTAGAATAATGGCGGAACAGGGAAATGTACGGAGTCATGTCGTCGTCCATTTTCTTCACTGACGGGCACACTTGAACTGTTGCGAGCCAGCTCATCTTAAAGACTCTAATAATTTGTTCTGGCGAGTATTCGTGTAGGGGTTTTTTTGACATGGTTTGTTGCATTCATATTGTAGCATTGCTGTACTTTAACCCAGTTCGATAATTGAGTCCTTATAAATCTCTTAAAAATACAACCATAAAACATTGATTTGTAATTAAATTTTATCATTCATATTTAATCAGAATCATGGAATTAATCAAATTGTTGAAATGAGTGAATGATTTTCTGGAGATGGTACACGAATACACGAAAGTTTATATATTTTCACTCTTTCTTAATAAACTCTAATTTTTCTCAAGCCACGTGTTAACAACAATTTCGCCTATCAACCAATAAACACGTCTCGGAAGTGAATCCACAGCTAACTTCCGATGGCGTGCCGATGCATTGAAGCGGTAATAAAAGTTTTCCCGTTTTCACACTTGTACCCATAAACAAACACACACACACACACACACACGTACACAAACACAGTCCGGCACGCATCGTAACGGGATGACAATGTGCCGTGCTGACAAACAATCTCCGCATCGAAAATGCTCCGTGTACCACCCCGTTGCACATGTTGCACCGACACAAAAGCTAAGAAAGAACCGAATTGGAAGCATTTTCTATCGATCAAAAAGCACTATGCGGCGGGTGTGGGACGGTGAGTGAGGTTGGTGGTGATGGTGGCGAGTCTACTGCACTCACTGTCGTTGCACTTTTTCTCGACGACAGCAGAGTCGCACCCAACGGAAGTAACCTGTTAGCATTTTAAATCCTTTCGAGTTCGTCCTTCCGGTGGTGGTACGTTCGATTGAGGAAAAATCGTTCGACCATCGAACCAGAATTGTGTGCGAACCGAACTAAGCGCTTCGTTCCCCATGGGTACACACATATGATGCTTGCCCTTTGGTGCTGTTGGAACCGGGGGTGCCCCCGGGATGCCATGCTTATGTGCTCTTGCTTCCTTGTCACCATGCATTTGCTCTCCGTATGCGGCCATCCTATTGTCGATGTACAGGACGTAAGGGAGTGTACGAAGAAGATGGTTGATGTTGGATAAAGCAGACTATACCAAAAAATCCACCCAGGGAAGCACCGAGCAAGCTGCCAGAGAGCGAGTATGTGGTGCTTGGCGGTCGGAAGGCATCGTTAAAATCTGGTTCCGTTCATATTCCTTCACGGGGTTTTTCTTTTCAAGAGGGAAGGATCGACTGCAAATCCATACAAGGACTGCGGTTCTCGCCAATAAGCAAAACGGCACCCACACTCGCTGCCGGTTCCTGGTAGATATTTTTATTGCTATTGCCATATTACATTTATTATTATCGTTTTCCCCCGTTCTCGTGTGTGTGTGTGTGTGTGTGTGTGTGTGTGTGTGTGTGTGTGTGTGTGTGTGTGTGTGTGTGTGTGTGTGTGTGTGTGCGCTAGCTTATGCTACCCATTTTTCCCATCACAAAGACGCCTGGCAAAACGTTCGGGATGGATCGTACCGAGATCGCGCAGCGACGATCCGAACGGATTGAAAATAAAAACCTTTATCTTCACCACTTCTTGCTTTATTGTACGGAGAAGCTGAAGAAGAAAATAACAGAATGGCATAGAATAAAAGGTGTCCACATTCCATCCGTTCCTACAGTAAACGGTTTTTTTTCTTCAACAAAACAAATACAGACACACGGGGCGGGGAGTGATCGTCCTTTTTTGAGGTGAAAAATTCAGAAAAGAATTACAAAAAAACTCTATAAAAGCAAGGGCAGTTTCAATGCTTTTCAGCCAAGAAAACAGAAAAAAAAATGTTGATAAAAGGATTGAGAATCAATAATTTACGAAACCGGATTTTTGCCTTTCTTTCCTTCTGAAAACATTGTGATTCGTAAGGAAGGAAAGACAACAACTTAGAGCCGTTTTTGGATGTGGGCTGGTCGTTTTTAGCAAACGTGGTGAAACTCCGTTACTGCAGTAACGTATGCGTGTCAGGGAAAATCTCGTCAGCCGGCAGTGTGTGATGGTTGGACGGTCGAAAAAAAAAAAAAACAGGGACAATTTTAATAAGATTAAGAGTTCAAGCAACTGTCCGTGCAAGATGGAAGTATGTTTTGTTTATGTTTGACATTTTTTCTTCCCTAACCATTACATTCGTTTTACTTTTTTACGATGCATCTAAAATGGTTTTTAATGGCGCTCGTGTAAGGAGATGTGAAGTTTATAGAAGAATATATCGTAAAGTAAATTTTTAAAAACCCACATACAAGTCATGCTTTGTTAAAGGTGACTCGTTGTGTGTTGAATAAATCGCAATCTTACAAAAAATATTCCTGATCAAATTTATTTTGCCAAAAACTTTACAAGCACCAAAATTGTATATTTGATGGAGACGCCTGGTAGTTTATAAAAGTGAACATAGATCGACTTTGATCAAAGTCAAAAATTTAAACCATCAGAAAGAACGAACAAGGACTCAAGCACTCAAACTCATACAAAATACATAAGCTTCATGAATCGATTAATTTTCAAGTCAAATGCTTTTCAAACTGATGGACGAATAAAACAATTATCAATTAAAATGTTTAATTGCCATATACTCAATCTACAGGGGCGGCCCTTTGGGGTAGTGGTATCGGCGCTGCTCTCTCACACGACAGTGCGGGACCAAAATCCCATCCGAACCGCTCCCCCGTAGCAGTGATTGACTATCCTGCTACGTGGTAAACTAAGTCTAATACGGCCAGGTCGTCATACAATAACAAAAAAAAATCCTCAATCTATAAATCGAAGTGATCAATCAATTTTAATTACGCAACAAAATATGATATTAATAGTAATATAATACAATTATACAATTAAACACTTGAAAAGCGTTATATCAGACCAAAAGCTCCAAAGCTGGTGGAGGCGCCTGGTTGCTAATAAATGTGATCATCTGACAAACATATAAAAGAAAAATAACAATTAATGAGAAACAACTATAAAATGATCTGAAGTTTTGATATGTTTTGTTTGATTTAATTCACACAATTTAATACAAATTTAAAACATTATACCAAATGGAAAAGAAAAAAAATTGGCAGTGCGAACTATTCAACAGAATAAAAGACTTCTCTCAAAGGTAAATCCAGATAAATTGAACCATTCAACCAATACAAAGGAGCTCCTCATGCTAAAGTTCTTCCATATTCCGCTAAGGCCGGCTTACGGTGGGAAAAAGCGAATGAAAAGCAGAACCATTTTCATTAAATGCACCGCTGCCCGAACGTGCAGCACCAAATCCGACCTTTGCCAATACGAACCCACGGCGAACGCTTTATCCCAAAGCCTTACGGTTGAGGGAGATAGAGAGTGTGTGTACACAATTTGGGGATGTGCATAAAATTTAAATACGTTCCCAAACGGACGAAGTGAAACTTTCGCTCCAGCAAGAATCCATCCATCAAAATCGTTCGGCTGCTCCGAACGCGACTACGATTCCTGTGGGACGCGTGGAGCAACGTACTGCCGCAGGGCAGGTAGAAAAAGATTTGTTACAACCATTTTCTACCACCATCGTGAGTTACCGCTTGACTGCCGAACAAGGGTACGGGCAGCACACCACTGGCTTTCCGCACCGAGCATCGACACGGCGAACTATCTTTCGATCGAAAATCTCAATAATCCTGCCGCGACCGCACAACACACGGGTTGTGTGTATGTGCCCCTGGTTGGGTACACCTTCCCGTTCAGTGGACAGGGCACACAACAAGGTGTGTTGCATTTGAAGCGATGGATAAAAATGCTTTCCATTGCAGCAGATTCAGGGCAGATCTCGGGCCAAATATGTGCACACCTGCAAGTGGTGTGTGGTCGGTCGAAAGCGCTATCCCTATGATGGAGTATGCTCCGTGGCATGTGCATCATGTGCAGTGAAACGTGCAAATTTATATAAATTGATTCGATTCGAGACCCGATACAAAAATGGCCAGATTCGATGGGAAGGAGGATCGTTTATAAGCATCTGCGCATGGTTGGAGGTGGAAGTGAAACAGCTTCCTCTTCGCCTTTGTGTGCACTCCATTTCCATTAGAGGCTTAACCCTTGACAGGGACAATAAAGTTTGCGTTGTTGTATGGCTTTATACAACAATCTCAGAGTTTTTCACCCGCACAATACACCTAGAAGGTATTTAATTATTCAAAAATACCTCAGATGTAATACAATTTATAATATTTCCTAGTTAGAATACATGTAAAATACACCATCGTCAATGAACACATGTTTATAGCTCCTTAACAATATTACTGAAATTATTCTTAAACATTTCTTGCTATAATTTCTACCAAATACTTTTAAAAATTACACTTCTACTGATTTCATATACATTTTCCCTGAAATGAGATCCACTTTGCGCAAGAATCGCCTCTCAAAGGGTTTGATTGTCTGGATCAACTCACAATTCCACTCAGCAAAGCCACCCCCGGAATGCAAACATGCACACGGAGTTGCGGATTTGTTGGCGGCTGATTTTATTTATTTTGCCTCACAGTCCCACAGCATGGAATTGATGGCGCACACAAGCCCACCGACCAACTAATACACAAACGTGTACGCACACCCACATGTATACCTGTTTCTTTTATCCATCGAAACAAATTAAGATTAACTAGGCTACCGTCCCGCTTATGTTGTGTCCCATCCCAAATGGGACCGATGGTAAAGGAGACGTTTCCGACTGGGAGAAGAAGAGCCGAAAGATTAGACCGTGGGATTGAATGGGTTCTATGAATGATTTATGAAGTGATGGTATGACACAGTAACAGTTCGAGCAGGAAATCCGTGGATGCGGAGGTTCGGGAATTACGTACGCTCGGCTGCCGGCAACAAAGCTCTACACGGCTGTGTTCTCATTTCAACCCCTTGTTGCGTTCCAGGTTGGTGCCAAAAAGCGTGCGGGTAATTAGAAAAGGCGACGGATCTCTAACAAGCACGAGCGGGGTATCATGGTCTACGGACCGAGGAGCGGTACGGATGCTGCACACAAACACCGAAACGGTACCAACACTGAAATTGGCCTGGGATTGGCTTAGGGTGGCAATCGCAGACGGAGAAAACTCTGGAAACCGTGTCAGTTGGAGCGCACACTGGGAAGTAATTCTTACCACGGGCTCTTCACACAGAAACACACAAATACACACCCATAAAAGTGCGGTTACGTTGGCCGCGCAAGGGACAAAAGGTAAGAAGAAGGATTAATTTGTTTCGAAGGTCGGTTTCCCTGTTCAGGGGGCGAAGAACATCCAACCAGTTGAAATGCAAAGGGTTTGGAAAGAGGAAATCTGCGAGTTCCGTTCCGGTGAACTGAAATCGAAATTACGCCTCACGAAGCACAAACGGATGGCGCAGAAGAGCAGAGGGTGTTCGGGAGTTGCGAGAGAAGGTGTGCGGGAAAGGCTTTTCTCTTCATGTTTGCCTCTGTCTCGTTGACTGTATGATGGCGACGGCCTTGATTTTCTCGTCCCATTGCTTGGGTGGCTTTGCTGGGTAATTAGCTAAAAGAAACGCCTTTGCTTCGTTGCCATTCCATCTACTGCTTCATGGTTGGCCTATATCTTACCAACAGCCTCATCCTCAGAAGCTTTCAGAACTTCCAAGAATAGGAATTACCTTTCGGAAGAAGAAGAACGGGAGCCAAGTGTATTGGAGGGGGCAGAATATGCCTACTGCTTAATGCGACTGGTCAGTTAGTGCGACGGGCAATTGCTTTAATAAAAATGTTGAAAAAGTTAGGGACGGAAAAAATTAAATGGATATCTTTTAAATTTATTTTTTTTATACCTACAATGGTCGGCCAATCTTTTTAATAAAATTCTCTTATTATAAGGCTCAATTATGTGAATAATATTTGCTACTGATATCAAATAATTTAAAGTTTTCATTAACTTCCCGAATTCCATTTATACCAACTGTGAAAAATCTCACGAATGTTCACGAATGAAAAGGATTCTTTCGAATTGCCTCGAAATTGGTGTTGTGCGTTCGATTGTTCGGTACTGTCCTGTTCATTTTAATTCCATGTAATAATTACAAGTTAAGTTCTTTCTGGGCATGTATTAAACTTTCGTTCTATTTTCGTCTATCCTACCTAGTTCATTACTTAGTTCAAACTCATCTAAAGCAATCCCGCAATCGCTACGTTCAAATAATTCCGTTAATTCCCAACACCAACAATAATGCATAACTTCCTTTATTTTGGTGGAATATCTTCAGGTATCTTCAACGGTTTCTCATCTGTAAGCAATTTGCCCAACATATTAAGTACATCCAGTTGAGTGTATTAAAAACCCAATCTATTGGAAGGATTCAAGCATAAGACAATAGAAGAGCATTTGGAAAGCTTTCGATTGCTTCTCCATCACTCGGGTTTTTGCAGGATTGCTTTATTAGCTGTACGGCTTCACTTGGCAAAAAATGATTAAAAGTATCGCGGGATCTAGCTCCTTGTCAAACGAGAGAATAAACAAGCAGACTTCAACAACCAACCGTTAAAATATGTACAAGACAAAATTGCTTTCAATTGGTAGAATTGCAGAAAAGTATCTTTAAGCTTATCTTAACGAAAAGTTATTGGAAAATATTATATTAAACTTTAATTTGTTCAACCACACGAAAATAGGAAGGATAACGTATAACGGTGCCGTGGCTCGCAATTTTCCGTACATCAATTTAACGTCGCCTTTAGTGTACGTGTGTGTGTGTTTAACCCACGTTAACGATGAGAAAAAGAAATTTGTTACATTTTTCGGCCACTCGAAAAATATCATCACGATCGTTAAACCACAGACGGCTGGGCATCATTACACCACAACGATGTGACCCCGCGCGCTTCTGCTACATGCAGCGACTTTTCATTTCGGGTAAGTCGTGTTTCTTAAGGATCGCGTCTTGTAACACGCTAGCACAAAACGGGCAAAAAAGCAACACATTCAACAGGAATTCATCCCCAAGACGAGCTGGCCCCGAAAGAAGTCTTATTTTCAAAATAAACTTCGACGGGGGGGGAAAAAACGAAAATACGTCTCATTCTTTAGGTTGCATTCCGCCGCTTTTTGCATTGGCATTTTTGTGTGAGGTCGATATCCTTTTCCATCCCCAGTTTACCATGTTTACATTTTTCATGTTGTGAGGACGCTCGACAAACTACGCCCTTACACAACACCCCCGGGCGGGTGGAGTTGAACGGAAGGCACTTGAAAGTGATGACACTGCAGTGTCACCAATTGACTGGAGGTTGGGTTAGCGTTTTTTTCCGCCCCGTCATGCTGTGTTTTTGTTTATTTGTGTGTTTTTATAGTATCGTTTTTCTTGTATTAAGGTTCTTTCCGTTGCCTTGCATTGGGCTCAACTAGTGTAAACGCAAATCGTTAGCGAATTCACGCAAAAAATTGAAGATTGATAGCGCCTTATGCGCTTGCAGTATTAAATAAAATTTAGATGAATTCGAACCCTACGACTTATTAACTATTTAAAAAGTGTCGTCCAATTATCGTTGAGTATATTACGTTTCTGATCAAGTTTGGAAACTGATGTATTTCACTAAAATATATTTTATCATCATAATACCTTAAATCGGACAAAACAGTAAAATAAACATACAGTTATATTTATGTTTTGTTCAATTCGTGCTAAAAAAATAATTCCTCGTTTTTTGCAATGCAAAAACTTCTTCTTCGATGGTGAGATAATGGAATATTATATAAATTTGACGTCGAGCAAAGAGAAACTGGACGTACCAAGTTTTCCTACTCCAACCAAATTCAAAGCGTACGTTGGTGCGTGGATACGGCCAAATGTCGTTCATGAGCATTGCTTAGGTCTTAACAATCGATAAGACAACCAATACCCATGTGGGAACCAATATCGCACAAACTTCTTCTCACCGAAACAAGCTGCGTGGTGGTGAAAGTTTGCACGACCAACTTTTACCATGACTAGCTGAGCACCACTGTCCAGAAAGTGGCTTTTCCTGTAAAGTCACTCAAAAGTCCCCAGCGATGGTGCGCAAGAAGCACGATCGTTCACTCTTGTCTGCAGATGCAACTTCGGCAAAGCAAAGTTTGCATAATTGGGAGGATTGTGAATATATTAATTTCCGAAGGCGGGACAACACGCGTGCGTTGGGCGGAAGGTTTGTTCAAAGTGGGAGCACAAAACTTTTCTCGCAATCCCGGTAAGATGACACACCGGGTTCTTAGACGATTGATCTCGAACTTTCCGGCTGCAAGCTGTTCCGGCTTAAACTTCGGAGACTGCATCCCGCAGGTACACCGGGGCTCCGGTTGTCAATGGCGATATGCCCGTGTCCAATGAAGATGGTAGGTACAAGGCGTAAGAAATATGAAATAGTTATCCTTAAGAGTGGTGCGCAATCAATTCGAAAGCAATTCTCATTTGTCTACCCTCGTTAGCGTTTGCTTGGGGTTTCTTTCCCGACAACGAGATGCATCTGGTTCTTTGCACCACCTTCGAGATTCATAGTTCACATGTTTTGCTGCTTCTCAGCAGAAACACGGATAATGTGCGCTCAGTAACGATGAATTCGAGTCACACACACACACACACACACACACACACACAAACGGAAAAAAGGAGAATCACTCACTCGAATGTACTAATCTTTATTCGTTTCGTTTCCTGACAAATGGATATGCACGCTACGTGGTGTGGAAGGCATTGGGACTGTGTGCGGGATTACTGAAGGTTACCGGGGAAAAAGTAATATTCCATTTTCGTTACGTCCAAATTCAATTTCCCAACCGACAATGGTAAAAGAGGAAGGATTCGAAATAGGATCGGCATCGATGGTTTAAAAGCGTCTAAAGTATCTACCTGATCGGGACTCGTGTGATTTTTTTTAGTTTGGTTTGGTCTAAGGAAGTTCTCCAGGGATAAGGATGTATCGTTGCTTCCACTATCGCGTATTGTAAGGATTGTGATATTGGATTTTTCTTCCCGTTTTACATGCGTGTGTGTAATACTACCCGAAGAATCTTTTTCTTTCTGTGTGAGGTCACAGGGAACACACACAACAGGTGCTCTACTACGAGGTAAGAAATATGATTCTTCATGCGTTTGTATATGACGCGATAGTAGATGCTTCAATCGTGGTGAAGGGCTCAACAAAAAGAGAAGGTAAAAGTAAAATGGAAACCATCCTTAAATTCCCTCGAGACGGGAAACCCCGAAAGAAACCGACCTTAATGACAGGCTACAGGCAGACACCACATCACTCTAGGCTGGATGCTCCATTCAGGTAAGAGAAAATAAAAATGGCAGCTCTGTTTATAATCAGCAGCGCGCCAGTATATGTCACGCTAACGAGTCGTTTCCTGCCGAGTGCGCCGCTGGGTAGCCCAGTTTTGGACTCGTATGGTTTCCTGAATTTTTCAACCGGAATATCACGCAGCATAGTTGCAAAGAGGGGCAAACGTACGAAAGGATTCGTGAAATATGCCCCAACAGGAAAAGGACCTGGGTGGGGATTGGTTCTCGTTGCCATTTCTCTGGAGCATTTCTTGGATACCTTTCCTTTTCCGTTGCCGACTCGAGACGGTGGCTGGATCGGCGAAAGAATAAAACCGCAGCAAACGGGCAAAGGACGTGGCAGCTACCCAGGGGGTGGCGTTGAAGAAAGATCTCCTTCGCTAAATTTGACAAGCAACTGACAGCGCTTATGTAGCGCGCGCTGGGAAAATGGGATCCTCGGTGTGTGGCTCGGTTGTGCAGAAGCCCTACCCCATACCAGGGTGTGAAACCGATTATGCCACGCGGTGGTTATGCTTGGGCCGATGCTCTGCACGCATTTGACACCACGTTTGGGGATTTTGAGGACGATAAAAGTTTCTGCCCGTGCGAATAGAAAATGGTACGGACGAAGTGGAATGAAGTTTGTATCGCTCTTGGAAACCTGAAGGACACGGCGAATGGAGATGTGAGCGTTAATCTGAAACAAATATAAAAACACACACAAAGACGTCTGCAATATGTAAAATGGCCGGTGAGGGCGATGAACGCAAACGAGCGCTTTTCAACAACCGCGTGTGTGTGAGTTTATATGCTAAAAAAAATAGAAAACGGTTTTCGATTGATCGAATTCTGGACTGCTGTTTTAAATTTCTATCCCTACTGTCGGACAGCTTTTTGCGGATGATGAGGCGAATATGATAAAAACTTTGCAGATATTACTGGACGATTTTTGTTTTTCGTTATCAGCCAAAACCCTCTTATAGTAATTGCACGGCAACCTTTTTTTGTTTCTTTCTTGTTGTGTTTGTAACGAGCGAAAATTGTGATGCAGCAACCAATGCAACCAGAACCAGGCACGATAGAAAGCATCCATAAACATCGCCGCGCATGAATGCTGTTGAAGTTTGGCGTAAACCAGCGTAAAAATATAGAACTAAAAAACACAACAAAACTAGTACAGCACACTGACGCAGTGGAAAGTTTTGAATGGAAATTGGTTACAGATAAATAAATAACAATAAAGGAAATAGAAAAAAAAACAAAAACAAACATATAATCAACAAGGAAAGGTTGGGCAAATTACGGCAAACACGAACACAAAATGGTAACACATGTCTTTGTAGCTGGACAGGAAAAAGGTAGTCATGTATGTGAATTGTTCGTATATGTATGTGTGTGGCTGTGTTTATGCGTGTGTGTGTGTGTGTGTGTGTGTGTGTGTGTGTGTGTGGTAGCGTTTTTGGTGGAGCTAGATAGTGTAGTGTTTAATGTGTGCGGACATACCAAAGAGGGTAAATAGAGCATCAGGCGTGACCATCTACAGAAGAGAAGAAAAATAGAGAAAAATTCAGTTAGCAGATGAGAAATATTTCTTTCAAATGGTATTCGTTGCGCGATTGCTGAAGGAGCGGATGTGGAAGGGGGAAAGGGAGGGGAGAAATTGGTTTGGGAAAGATAATCAGAAATCAAACGATCTTGCATCGGTTTTTTATGGTTTTGGAACGCTTTTCATCAAAGTGAAACATTTTACTTCGAATGCAATGGAAACGGTTTACAGATAATGAAAAGGAATTGTGGTGGAAATGATGGAACTCAAAATAATATGGAACGTCGTGTTGGGGATAAAGGGATGAACATAAAAATGAGCGATTGGTGGATGATAAACTTGTCAACTTAAAGATGTGGGCAGAGATAGTTATAGTTAGACAAACAAATAGATAGAAACACAATTCAAGTTAGACTATACAGATAGAAACACACATAAAGATACATAGTGCTAAATAAGTAGACACATATAGAGTGGAAGTAAGTTAACAATTGTGAGAGAAATGTTTTTAGCATTGTTGATCGATGCTTTCGGTACACAGGAAAACAGCAGCAAACAGATGTAGACACACAAAGCAGTATAACACATGTACAAAACGGAGCAAAATGAACCGAACAACTTTAAACAACGCATCGGGAAAGTAAACGAGATAACACATACATGTACACACACACATACAAAACAAAAAGCATAATCAAAAGGGAAACTAACAAACGTCTTCCAAACACCGATAACGGTAACAGTACAAATTTTTTCTTCCACTTTCAAGTACCAACCAAACAAGAATTTGCCAAGAATATCGCGTTACTGTCCTGAAGTATACTGACGCTGGATCGACACAAGGCACGACATAGCATAATGACCATCTCATCGACACCACGGCACCGGCGGGCACAAATGCGAAACGAACGCCCCGAGCAGGAAGGACTGTAAATTTAATGAATTTTTAAACGGGCAAAAATGGGCGAAAATAATGAAGAGGAAAAGCTAATGGACGTTATCTGCGTTCGACCTGGGGTTTTGTGCGCAAAAGAACTCGCTGAGAGACACTCGCTGGCACGTGCAAAAAAGGATAAACGTAATAAAAATAAACGATAATGAGTCACGAGAAGTGAAAGTGCACCATCTTCACCATCCCGTAAGAGAGAATAAATTGCCGTTAGCAGAATCAATGCCAGGGATAACGGGACGAGACTCCTTTTTCCCGTCAGGCGCAATGCAAGAGAATCTGTTGCTCGTGTCCTATCGCTTGTCAGCGCAACTCAGCTCGATTAACGGTTGTCCCTAGCACTTCCACTCGTGATGATAAGCGCACTGTGAGTATACTATCCGCAACGGGCTCGATGATAAGATCTCGTGAAGACGTCCCGCACGAAGGGAAGTGAACCGAAATGACTAACGACGGGCAAACGAGGAGCAAAAAACACGTGGTATGAACAGCTAAGAACCGAGCGAAGAAGCAGGGGCAAAGAAATCCACCTGTATTTTTTACATCATAAACGAAACACAATACAACGACACCATCGCCGAAGGGGTGTACGGAGACACACACACAACAAATGGCTGGCATAATGGTTGCAGCAATCCTTTGTTTCCGTGACGATTTGGCAACCAGACGCCCGCCCCATTCGGTCAAATCCGGCAAGACAATGCACCCGACTAGGGAGAGACGAACGCGCTCTGTGTGATATATACGAAATAAAATGCAATTCCATTACCGCGCACTGTCGGGGTGGGAATAAAATCGTCATCCCGAAATGATGCTTATTTAAAGAAACCTGTAAACACCTACGGAAACATACAGGAGAAGCGTGAAGTCGGAAGATAGTGTATACAAAAGTGCCTTAATAGAAGAAAATTCACAGATACAGAGTGGAGTGAGTGAGTAAGTGACAGAGAGAGGGGAGTGAAATAGAGATTAAGAAATGGGTGGAGAAAACAGGACGAAGAAATCGAAAACCGAACGTCACTGAAGTGTACAGAATGGGATTGTTTCGAACTACCTTACGTCATCTCTTACAATGTCAAAGATGGTAAGTGTAAGCTTTATACAATTTACTATCTGTGATCAAACAAAAACACAATCACACAAGTATGGCTTTAAATATTTAACTTAAATCAAAAGTTTAAGTAATTCTTTCAAATGAAATATATAAAAAATAACATCCAAATGCAAACAAAATCGAAAGTAAATAATCTGCCCTTCCTATGCCTCGAGTTATTATCCCTAAAACCATAAAAATGATTGCAATTCGCGGCTGGATTCTCATCATTCTTCTACCACTGCTACTGTTTGTTTTTTGTTTTGGGTCACTTCTGCTCACATTTGCGGTGAGAAGCTCGTGGCCGGACGGTCTTATTTTCTTAGTACGGAATAAGGAACTACCAGCAGACAAGCAACTTGTGGCTTCTGCTTGAAACAATATTTTATCCAACACAGTACTCGCACCCACACACAAAGAACCAGCCACACGTACAATCACATAGAAAAGTGTGCAGCGCCCTAGCTTATCGTAAAGTTCATCAACGTTTCCGCCACGACCGACCATAGGAAGACGAACGAAATACGAGCAGATCCGCTTTATGGATTCGAGCATCTTAGGAAAACCATGGTCCCAAGGGAAGTTTCAGGGTGTTTTATTTTTTGCGATTTTCTTTTAGTTTTTAGTGGAAAAGTTAGCTCTTTTGCAGAAGCGTTAAAGATGTTCGGTAATGGCGATTGCCGAGGCTGTTGTCTGCCTGGAACAAATTTTCCTTCCGCTCCGTCAGCAACAACAGTTGGAGATGGATAAAAAGAGAAAGGACACGGTGCGGCGATGCGCTGAAGAAGTATGAACTGGTCAAACGGGATTGCATTCCCAACTTTCGCTCAGTCAGTGCTTATGCACAGACACAGAGTACAAGCGCAACTTGCCGCCCCTTTGCGGTTAGCCCTAGACGGGGATCCGTTTATGTAAATCGCAATCCATAAAAGAAGATAATTTATTCCACAATAATACGACTACAGAGTGGTTTTGCGAAACCTGGGGACGGACGAGTTCGGAGTGAGAAACGCAAACATGCCTTCTGACCGACCGGAATACTGGACAGACCGCAAAAGAACACGGTCAAAAAGTGGACGAGCGTATTTGATTCGCTTTTCTTTTCTGTTCGTGGCTCAAGCCAAGATAAAATAGACAGTTTGCAGTAAACGAACGGCCTCTTCAAGATTTCAAACAAACTACTCCTTTGTCAAACTGTGCGATTGTAGCCGGTGGCGGAAAGACCGAACAATTCTACTTTGTACCGTCCGTAGTTCACATTCAAACCAACTACGAAAGAAGGTTCCAACCAAACTCCGTCTGTATGCGAAATTCACTGCAAACGAGTTTCACTTTACTACATCTTTCCACAACCACCAACAACGGCGGCTTCAATCTGTTGCACGAAAATTGGCAAACCGAAAGGAATGGGCACATCCTCCCTTCTAGCGAGACGGGCACGAGCCAACAGCAAGACGCCTGTTGGACGTTCGTTGACGTTAGGTTCTTATTGTTGAAGTGGTGAACATTTCGCTACACTCCTACCAGCCGATAATTTAAAGTGCAAGACCTTTCGCAAATAAATCACACCACAAGCCACTCGGTTGGCGGTGAATCAAAACATTTGGTAAGCAGTCATGTGTACATTTATACTAGTTCCTGCAGCGATTTGAACGGTTGGGGTGTGTACGTTGAACCAAAATAAACCGTATGCTTCATTTTATTGCTCAAAAGATAAACTGAAAATAAAACCATTCCAGCAGCAAGGATTTGTGCGCTAATCTGCTAAGTATGTTTTCTTCCCTAATGTGACGTTTTTATTGCGTCGCTGAACGTTTAAATGCTCAGCAGCTTCACAGTCAAAACCAATTGTTGCATCGTTTCAACATGATAACGTTCATGGCATAGGCCATCACGGATAATAGTAAGGGTAGTGGTTATAATATCGTTCTCTTCATTTGCTCTTTCCCACCATGGAGACGCCAGGTGGTTTTTGCTATGACGAGCGAGAAATCATAATAAAGCGAAAATTAATTCACTTTTTGCTCATCGTTCGCTGAAAGTCATTTGAAGCTCTGGTTGGTTCACGATTTCAGTGCATTCCTTGGTGCAATAAGTCTAGCCAAACGGACGACTGGAGTGGTGCAATGACAAACGTTGCTGCTCTCACACCACGATGCTGCAACCACGCCGCGGCGTTGGAAGAACGATGGTCATTTATGGTGTGTTGGAACGATGGATGGAAGAATGAGAAAGAGATAGAGAGTACTGAAAGCTTCATGGTGGGAGTGTGTGGTGAAGACGGGCTGGGGAAGAGCGAAATGGTGTTTAATAACAGAATCACTCGGTACGGCACTGGCACAGAGCGATCTGGAAAAGGGTTTCTTTGTCAAGATCACAGAGACAGCTCGGAAAGATGAAACTAATAATGCGGAACTAAAATAACACAGAGACGAAAGAGAGAAGGACTGCAAAAGGATACCCATTATTTACCGGAGCACGGTATTTGGGATGCACAAAAAAAACATACAGACAATACGCAGCACGACGAGGAAGGCGAAAGGAATACAAGCAACTATCACGAAGCGAGACATACACAGCCAGACAGGTAAAGAGCAGAGTAGGGAGATGCAACTTAAAAACATACATTAGTAACATCGAGGGAAAATGAAGTGGGCATTGTGAGGTGCCGTTGAACAGAGAATTAAAATACAGCTTTAGGTTAAACAGAAAAAAGAACAAATAAAAAATACAAAACCAAATTCCATCCGGCAACAAAACAATCATCAGAACAGAAACAGACAAAAATCAGTCAAGCGTAAATAACGCTCTGAATAAATCAGAGAAGACAAATAATGTTGACAAACAAGATAACCGAAGAACCTCAAAACGGTGATAATGAAATTGAAAAGCCACAATTAAGCAAATAGAAATGGTGGACAGCAAATAGAAATGGTGGACAACACAGAAAAGAAAAAAAAAACTGTTCTGGTAGATCAAGGGCGCAATAGAAGATCTATTTTAAATTGCGAAAAACATCGATAGATCGAATATAAAAGAGAAGAAAAAAAAAGTAAATGAAACTATCGCTTTTGATCAACAAATTCAACAAAAACCAAAAAAATATAACAATGCTATGAGAAAAGACCAACAATAAACACCCATATATACATAACATAAAATCAACAAATACAAAGGATTAAGGGAAATTAATCCATACTAACAAGAGAAACAAACTTTACATGGCCCAAACGAATACAAAAAAAAAAAACGAAAAACGAACTAAATGAAACACTGCGAACGAATAGAACCGAAGCAAAAAACAAAAGCAAATAACGTTGAAACTTTAAAAGCATAATGAAGCAGCGTGTATATACATAGGATGAGAAAAACTATGTGTGAAACACAATAGACACAATTGAAATAATCAAAGAAAATTTACTACAAAATGGAGCACTAGATTGATATAAATTTTTATATGGAGCTATAGATGGGATGAGTAAAATAGCAAATGACTAACATAAATAATAATGAAGGATCGTTTTGTATGTAAAAGAAATGAATGTTTTGGAGAAGAAATGGTAATAGGACTGGACGTTGAAGTGTGGATGGTGTGATGGGTGTTTGAAGGTGTAGTAGTGAGTACCTTTACGGGTTATAAAAGATTATCAAAGACACCGAGCAAGAACGTTTGACGTATACACAGAGATAGAAACGCAGAAGTACACAAATATGGTGGAGTAGAGATAGTCAGTTGACGTAAAAGAGAGGGAACGGAAGATAGGATAGTGAGGATACAGTAAGTGAGACAGAAAGAGAGAAAGAGAGTCAGAAAGAGATATTCATAGGTAAAGATAGGATGCAGAGTAATAGATTGTAGAAGCTACGTTAGATCGTTTTACCTCGTCGTTGAGATTGGACACGAGCAGCACGTTCGAGAGTCCCCGCACGTTGGCCGGGTTCGGCGTTCCGAGTGCACCGTTCGACGCGAGCGCAAACGCATTTAGACTGGGCAGGGCACCACCGTAGGCACTCGCGAGGGCCGGCGTACCGAGCCCCAGGCCAAACGGTGGCATCACGCCCGGCGTCGCTAAGCCGTTCACTAGAAAATAGGGAGATTTGTCTAATTTGACTATTACACGGAAGTTGCACGCTACTTGACAACAACGAAAACATCGACGGGCGATTGTTTTGAGCTATCAATGCCGGCTTTACCTAGTCGATCGCGGGACAGCGGTGGCCGTTGGCCGGCGGCCAACAGCAGCAGATCACTCGCCGACACCAGTCCACCGGCGCTGGCAATAACGTCACTGCCCGGCTCACCGGACGGCAACGACGGGTTCGTGTAGTCTCGCGACTTGTCATTGTTGTACTTCACGTTGAGTGCCGTCAGCTTGCTGTTATCGATGCGCAGTGTGCAGCATCCGTTGTAGATGTTCTGTCCGTCCAGCGAGGCTCGCGCATTCTGAGCGGTCTGCGCATCCGGGTACTGTATCAGGGCCTGCCGGAATACAATGGATGGGAAAAAGTGCAACATGATGACCCTATTCTTTATGTACACCTTGCTGACGGAAATGGGTACATACCTGGAACGAGTTGTTTTTGGTGAAGGTGACAATTTTCAGCACTTTCCCGTACCGCTGGAATATCTGATGCAGCACGTCAAGCGAAACCGGATACAGTAGTGATTCCACGATTACTCGAAGTACGGTGTTGGGGGCGCCACTGCCACCACCACCGCCTCCACCGCTACTCGGTGTCGTAGAGCTGTTGTTCGTGTTGTTGCTGCTAGCGTTCTGCGAGTTGCTGTTCGTATGTTCGATCGAAATTGGCAACGGCGAACCGGTCGGTGACTGCGTGAGATCCTGTGCTTGCAATGCGTTTGTTACATTCTGTGAAGAGTTATAGTAGAAAGGTAAATAGTTTTAAAATTTGCACATTTTAAACAACCGCTTCACTGTAAACACTTACCGCAATGGCATGGTTTTGATCGATCTTCAATTCCCGATGGTTGGAGTATTGCACGTACACCGTACGACCTCTCAGCGGTGGCGGATTGGCATGGAACACGCTCACCATTGTCGAGGCAGCGGTCTCATCGCCCATCTCGATAAACGCCTGATTCTTGCCCTTCAACACCAGCACGTTCGTGACACGTCCAAACGGGAGCCCCAGCTGTATAATTTCGGCTTCGCTCACCTCGTTCGGGATGTTGCGAATATGCACCACACGCGATGTTTTCGCTGTTGAAAAACAGAAACCAGAAAAGTTATAAATAATTATATTCATACTCTATCAAACACATAAAAAATACATATCCATAAAAGGCTTTTTACTAACTACATTTGAAATTCATGCAGAATATAAATAGCAACGATACTTTCGGGACGAGAAGACGTGACATTAAAAAAACCAACCGTGTTTAAAAAACGTCATTTTTTATTTTCATTAAGTTACGCGGATGTTCCCACTTCTTTCATCCACTTAATAATCAATATTCATGAATACTGGTTCAGCACGAGAAGCAATGTGTAACGGTTTTGGATCGGGATTTACATCCGATAGCATCGTTTACTGTTCCAACAATTAGGCCAACGAATCCAACCGTTTCCCCCAGTTATATCGCGCGATAATGAACTAAAATCAAAATCCGCTGTTTCACATTATTCGACAGTGCGTGCGTGCCGCTTGCATCAATAAACTTCCGTGTGCTGCAGCTCGCCGATAGCGAGGGTAGGATTTTGTTATTATGAATTATCAATATTTTAATTGATTTTTAATTACTGTAATTAGTGACCGTTTGGCAGAGGCACCACCGTTTGCCTCGATGACGTTCGGCTTTTTGATTTTAAACCAAACCCAGCAGAATCGTGCCGTTCTACTCGTTTCGCAATTGGAACTCGGCACATCCCTTACAGACAGGGTTGGCCCAGGGAAATAAAATACGTAGGAAAAATCGTATTAAAACTTCGCGCGAGTTTAACGAGCCGTTTTCGACAGTCTGTTCCAAGTGGATTAACGTAAACCTCCGAACGAGGGGGATTGGGCAGAAATGGACAACATTTGCCGCTGTAAATTTATTGAAATGGATTGAAATCGTACATAAAATCACGCCCAGTCGGTCGGTGCCTGTTTCCTTCGCTGAACTGCCGTATACGGTACGGAGATGAACGAATCAATATTTGATGATGTTGTACATTTTCCAATAGAAACAATCCTACAGTTGAAAGGGTTTTAATGTTGATTCAAATAAAAACACCGGCGTTCCCTATTACGAGCAACACTCTCCGTTGTATTTCATTTTTAAAACATCACTGCTGTAACTGGGTGGAGAAGAATTGTATCATTTTTCAATCCTGTAATCAGATTAACTGCTCAAATTGGCCGATTATACATCGTTTGGTACGCAAATTGTTTGCTTTATCAAATGTGTTGCATTTTGGTACACTTGCCTTACTTCTGGCTTATGTACAGCAAGACATTGCGGGCACTATTATTAATTTTCATTTTCAATTCCCAGCCTCAAGTCTCGCCTTTCACTTTCTTTCGCCATATTTCACCAACGACACCCTTCCGTCTACGGGCATCCCACATTGGACCTTGAGGAAACGGATCATCCCCTTTTTTCATCGGGAAAGGTATACCAAGATGCTCCCCCTCTACCTATCCATTTCCCCCTACGGCGAATGGAGATGGATGGAGTAGATTATTTTTAATGATCTTCTGTGGCCGTGTTACGCACTGTGCACCAGGCTATCGCCTGGCAGGGTTAAAGCACACAAAAAGGAAGGGAAAGAAAAACTACCTTTACCGACAGGTGACGGCCTCCGTCATGATTAGGTATCATAAGTCATTTGGGGATTCCGTTTTCGTCGTTTTCCCCATTTGCCTTCGGGTATTCGGGAAAAAAGGATGGTAAAGGTAGGGCACGAGGTCGGCGGACGAAACATGCCGACCGTATGTCCTTGGAAAGGGGTAGGCAGAAAAAAATGATACACCGACTTAGGTAGGGCAAGAAACACGCTAGACACGTGTAGCTAATGGTGACCTCCGGAACTGAGCGATAGGTTTTCCGCACACAAAGGAACATGGTTGGGACTGTTGGTTTGGGTACAGTGAGACACCGAGAAACGATGTGATGGACAGGGCAAGAATGGTGAATAGAAATTTTCTATTCATTGCCGTGCTGTACAATTCATTTCTCGATGGCAGAATAACGTTTTAATCACCAGCAGGTATAAATGAAATTTTGCAATCTATTTTAAAAAAAACTATTCAACCATTATTACCGTTATATGATATTAATCATAAATGCTGAGCAGAACAATCAAAACATAATTGTTTTTTTTTTAAATACATTTTTCATTCATATTTTATTACCACTACAATCTATGATTGTATACACACAACAACGAAGAACATCAAAATCCGGACATCCATATTAGCAAACACTCAATTACCGGATCGTTTTCCGCGAATACATTATGCATAACTGCCCCCGCATTTAATCAGTGGCAATTTCGTCTAATCTCTCCATTACGCAATTCGACGGAAGACACGAAACTGATGCATTTACCATTATGGTTATGATGCTCATTTTGCCCATTTGTATTATGGCAACAGTGGCATAATATTGCCAGATAGGTAGCGGTGGAATTCATTTAATTAAAAGTCTAATCAGTGTTGCATCAAACCAGCTTATAAACCACCCCATTACATCAAATCAAATCATTCAACTGTCAATGATCGCTATGATTCACTATTGTGCAAGGTGATAGAGAACAGCACTAACCGTATTAAATATGTTAGAGGTCACTTAACTGCGCACTGAAAGCAAAGTTCCTAGTTGATTTAGCTAACTTTACCCCATTTCTTCGGTCGTAGCGTCAGTATAGTCAGAAAAGTAATATGAAAGGTTTTTTTTTGTTTTATCATCATGTATAATAGAATACCGTGCAGAACCTTTCACAACGCACATTCAAGCCGTTTGAACGATTGCGTTATCGCCAATGAAACGCTCGTCAGTAATGACCGATAGCATCGATTGATCGAACGAATCACACAAGAACGAACATTTCGGTGATGGGAAGTGTCGTACGCTTTTTTGATGAAGTTATTATTGATTACCGAATGCTGGTCGCGTGTTATGTTCGCACACTGGCCCGACCGTTTCGACACTTCATCGAGTGGAAAAACGAGCCATGAAATCAGCCAATCTGTGGCAATGGAGTTTAGGTTTCCACTTAAACGACCACGTAATGATGGAGGAAAAACAAAACCACCTCAGACCAAGAAGTGGCCCGTAAGTAGTTAATAAGCGCCGGGAACAAACGTTTCGTAACGGTTCCGTGTGCTAACAGAAAGGGATGAGGGTAATCAATTAACTTTCTCACTCTTTTTCCTTCAATATTCTTAACGGCTTCTAGTTGAAATATTTAAGAGAAAACTCTGAGGGAAAGCAATGAAAATACTTCGTTAATGAATGAATCGAATGGAGATTTCCTTCAATTCTGTTCCTAATGAAGTTGTTGAAAAATATTAACATGTTACATTCGTCATTCAAAAGCTGAAATTAATTTTCCTATTTCTACCATTTTATGAAGTTCATAAACGCTAGAAATACCCATCACTTTGCCATGAACAGGAAAAGCTTAATGTATGAGATAAATGTTACGCTTCTCTCCATATAGAGCGTGTCTCCGAGAAACGAGTCACCGAAAATATATCGGAACTGGAGCAATGATTTTACCGCTTTGAAAACTTCAATGATTTATAATAAGTATTCTGGACGAGTGGTAAACTTTTGCTTCAACCAAGCTGAACGCGAAAGCGTGGCCAACCTGCCCACCCTTTTTTTCATTACTTTAATGCGTTTTTAAGTCGCGAAGGACATTCCGTTTCAGGGAGTTTTCACGCAAACCATTCAGTACGATGCTTCAATCGCTTTAAGTGTCTATCAAACCACTTTGGCGGATGGTTCGGTAGCTTATAAAAAAAAAGAAAACGCACCGAGGGACGTTACCAAATTGTATGCACATCCGAACGCTTCCCGTTTACGCCTAAAAGTTAGCCAATATAAAACATTTTGGGCAGACGAAGCGATGGATGGATGGTAACAATCCGAAGTGATCGCTCGTTGAAGAAACTTTAAAAAGAGGATTCTCATCCCAACATAAAAAAAAGGATGAAGGCGAAAGCAAACCCATACACACACAAAAAATGAGTGTCATAAAATCCGTTCCGAGTGCTAAATTGGTGGTAAATTTAACGATCGTTCACAATTGGGTCTCGGTACGATGGATGAAGGTGGATGAGCGAGAAGTGCGTGCAAAGGTATAAAAAAGTGGTGTCGTTATAAATTTGGTTTCATTAGCGCACGACCGTAATCAAATGGCGACAGGGAATAATCTGAAACGCACCCGGAATGCACGTGGGAATCGTAGGATCATCGTCCGCAAACGATCCTGGCTCCCGCACACCCACACAAACAAGTGAGGATGGTACATTCAGCACCGGTGACGGCCAGTTCGCGGGCAAACGCTAATTAACTGTCACTAAGCATTATAGGTACAGTAGAAAAGGTAACTGTGCGATGTATGTACATGTTGAATTGCGAGTGAATGTGTGTGTATGTGTGCCACAGTACCGCAAAACCTGTCAACCAGGCGGTTGATCACAACTTTAATAAAGTTGTGCATTATCGTTTAATTAATATAATTTATTTAAATTGCTCACCGCGGAATTAAATTGCCTGATTAGCTGACGAAAACGGGCCAGGTGGCGGTTTGAACGAAAGGGACACCATTACTAACGACACGTTTCATATCATACTTTGTAACATGGTGTGCGTGTGTATCATGATTTTGACCGGAGGTGTAAAAGTTGATTAGAGATTTTATTTTCAAATCCTAATCCAACTGCAAATGAGGACATATGAAGTTTTTCCATTTGCTTTAATTGAAAGATAATCAATCACTGCATGATTGAAAAACTGTGCATAACAGACGTGTTTCAAATGAACATTCGAAACATCCTGACATTATACAAAAACTAACTCAACGTTAATTTATGTCAGTAATGTACAACATACAGAGGGATTTCTGTGTCTTGCAGTCAGATATTTCTTATTCGTACAGATAAATATTGATGAGCAATGTCAGAAATTAGCACAGTCATAAAAGCAAAGTTGAACTTTTGATTTATTTATCTGCAACTCGACAACTTCTTACGTGCGACAAAGAGAGAGTGAGGATGTATCTGTGAGATTTCCGGCACACGATTGAGAACCGTTAGCTTAAGGGCGTAGAACATTATCCCAACCGTTTTCACCTCCCGGGAAGTTGTCAATTGTGGCTACATTCTAAAGGATGCCGTACCGATCGCGTCAATCCGCTGTGAAGAAGGAAAAGACACCGACCATGAATAAAACATCATTTAACATCTCTTAACTCTCCGCTCCATTCGTACCGAAAGTGCCTTACGGGGTCCGGGAACCGGCACGGTTTAAAAGGTAAAAGTTTTATCTCGTTGTTCGGCTGAACAATAACCACGAAGGAGCCTGGTTAAACGACCGGGCCGGATTCTACTACGACCATTCCACTTCCCGTACGTCAAACTTTCTCCCGAGGGCTATCGACGTGAAGCCTTGTGGACGTTGTGGTTGTGGAGGTAGCATATTGCCGCACACCGACGAGACCCGGCACATCGTATCACTTGAAATTGGAAATTAAATGATAACAGCTTGCAAAGGACGTCCCATGCAGTGGGAAAGAGCGCGTGCCGCCCAAGGGGTTGACATTATCTGATTCATGTTCGTGCGGTTGTCCCAGCAGCCAGCACCGATTAGTAGAAACGGTAAGGAAACCGTACGTCTTAAGATGTCGTGTGACCGTCGCTCGTGGTAGAAGAAAGATTTTTTGTCATGACTCTTTTCATCACCATAGTCAAACGGGGAATTATGAGAAGCCGAAAGCATGATCTAAAGCATTAACCGTCATCTATCCGATTTCATCTTTCCGATCGAGTTCTGCAGGATCGCTCGTTTATCGTGATTTGGCCATAAGCCTATATCACAAAACCTACCACTTGCCAGCAGGTCGCACAACACAATGGCAAAGATTATCATCTTCAAATAGAATCTTAATGCTCAGTATCAGACCCTTCGGGCCGCGACATTCGGATTGCATACCTCCCAGGCGTATACTGCTCAATGCTTAACGATGCTGCGGTGTGTATCGGAGGTTGGTGTTTTTACTTCTTCTTTCTTTGTGGGAGTGTGCCTCTTGCGTGTTCTTATTGTTTATCTATAATCAAGCGCCAGAGCGGTTACTCGAGCGTACATCAAAGGATCCGTCTGCAAACGACACACCGTAGGGCCTATCTTGCTCTCCTGGCATGGTTTATCCGCCCTGTACCATCCCTACTATGGAAGTTTGTCTTAAATTTTCCTCATTTTCCACCTCGTCGAGCTTGAGTATGGTTGCCTGCGGGAAACTACCGAGCGAAATGTGCAAATTGACCGAGCAGATGACAATTGTTACCCCGCTCGATTCAATTAACAGTTCGTCTAGGGCTAACGTCGTGAAAATATCGTTACTATTTCTGGAACTTTTTTTGTGTAACTTAAACTTCAGAACAGCTTTAAAAATGTAAGCAAACAAGGAAACAGGACGGGAACACACTTACTGATGCCCATACCAATCACTGTGTTGGTGCTGTCCAGTTTGGCTTTCTTGGTGGCGAGATCCTGATTGTTGTTGTCCGACGCTGGAGCCATAACAGCTGCTTGACTAAGTAGTTCGTCGCTTCCTCGCTGTAGAAAGGGAAGAGAAAAAACAAACAAGGTATAGGTTAGAACGTATTCAAATAAACAAAAATCGTTGACATCGTTGTCCGTGTACAAACAACGTAATCGTTTCTAGACAAAAAATGCAGCTTATGAACAGAGCGCGTGTGTCTGTGTGCCCAAAGCAAACAATTTCGGCTGTGACTGTTGCGAGATATACATAATTATTGCCGTCAACGGTACGATGATTGTGCGGTTACGGAACATATATTTCCATGCAAACACCACAAGAGGTGAGTTTTTTTTTTGTTCAGTACGAAGTAATTCAATCAACGACCGCTTCCAGCACCCATTGAGAGGAAAACGTTTCATACGGCGGGTGAGTAGCAAATGGAATATTATCATCCGACGTCGACCAACCAGGAAGGTGGTGGATGGAAAAAATCTCATTTTCACGCAATGTAAACAAAAGACAATTTATACCCTCGGACAGGCGTTGCATCCGTTCTCACACCAACTCCCTCTCGTAACCGGAATGGAGGAAATCGAAAATTTTTCACATTTAACACCCTTCCGTAACGCTCTGTAACATTGCCTCCCGGAACGTAGACCAGAAAGGATCATTACCCCGTAGATTTCCAATCTTTGGAAAAAAATAAGTTCCTGGACAAAATGATGATCCAAAAGTTGATTTGTTTTTTTTTTGTGTTTGTACCCAGGTCCATTTTGATTCATTGCTGCTGGTTTACACAGAATTGCGTTTTTTGGGCTGAATTGTCATTAAACATTTTCATCATAAATGTACGAGTTCCCCAATAAGCGGTTAAGGAAACCGTAGAAGAGTGAAAACAGAAACAAACACGATAAAAACATAACGTATTGTACATTCAGCAATGTTACGCAAGGAATACGCAACGTGGACAGTAGCGAGGAAGTTTTTCACACAATTGAAACCATCGAATCGAGTGGGTTTGCACTTAAACCGCGAAGGGCACTTGTGCTGTTCGTTTTGTGCTAACGTTTTTGTTTGTTTTCGGCTCGGTTTTCGGGACGCTTTACAGGGTCGTTTAATAATTCAAGTGTGTTTCAATCATTCTTTCGCTCGATAGGTCAACAAACAGGAATTGGAGCATTGAACAAGTAGTTAATATAATAGCAGTTTAGTAAATTGATCAATTCTCTAAATTTGAAAGAGAAAAGTCAATAAATAATCATTCTGCTGTAACTTCAACAAATGTACTTCTTACGCAACGATATAATGTTTAATTAGGTGTACAATGTATACCTGTGTAATGATAGATGTCAAAAAGTTTGTTTTTGACCTGCCAGATTGTAATGCTTATAAATAGAAGCTTTAGCTTGCATTTAATCTAGGAGAAGTGGTGGATTTAAACGTAAGCGGACTAAGCGGTCACAGAGTGTTCGGAAGAAGCCACAGGAGGAGCCTCGAAGGTATTTGAATTCCGCCGCTATCTAGACATTGATTGGGAAGCATTTCCTTCACCAAACCGTGAAAGGACACCTTATAAAAATCCTGAAGTTTGTGATATTGAAAAATCTAATTTTGTTGTTGCAGAAACAGCAGTTTTTAATTTGCCAGAAAAAAATGCTGAAGAAATTTAAAAAAATGCTTTGAATCCATTCGAAAATAGTAAAATGCTGATAGGCTAATGGAAAAACTAGAGAGCCTTGAGAACTAGGAGGAACTTTTTTGATATCCTGAGGAAGAACTCGTAAAACATAGCATCTATGACAATTTTGTAACAAACTAAAAAATTCTTTGTTCCCAATGACGGTTCCAACTACAAGAGATAATACAACTACGTAACAATCGAGATAAAGAAAATAAGGTTTTTAGACACAAGTATTGGTTCATTCAAACATAGAAAGTTCCGGGGTATTCTTGAGCATAAGTATTACTCCATTGGTGCTAAATTAGAAACGTTCCCGTACATTCCTGAGCAATCCGGTGAAATCAAAGTAATCCGAAGGTCCCTAGTTCGGATTTTGAAAGGATTTGAAGCCAAGTGTTCAACTTCAGAGTAGGAGTAGATTTGTGAAATCGCTCTGGATTTCCCATTTATTCTCTACCAGGAAACATCTTGCTTTCAGTGCAATCAATCGCTGTCGTTGCACCTTTCCATCAGTCTTTAATGTTTGTCCCTTCGTCCAGGCATTATCTGGAGAAAAAAGGAAAACTTCATCTTCTTTAACAAACCACCACCAACATTCATCGCCGCCGGTGTCATGAAAACGTAAACGAACTTAATCCGTCAGTGAAGTTCAATCCCCTTTTTCAACACCCACATCTTAAAGCTCGTTTGGGGCCAGCTGATGTCACCGAACGTTTGCAACAAAGGCGACTTCGGGCCATTCTTTGGGCTTCAAATTCCACCTTTCGGGGCCGCGTGTGTGTGTGTGTGTGAGTCCGGACCAAGTACGGTGGTATGTCACCTTGCAAACCCATTTCCGGATCTCTTATTGCTTCTCGCCGAGATCGTATGATACACGGTGTCTTGAGGTGGGAAGCAAAAAGGGAACAGGCCAAGAAAGCGAAGAAGCAGTATCGCAGCGTTGAAAAGAAACTAAGTAACGACATGAAAGCACGGTAACAACGCAGATAGGTGGACCGCACCAGACGGGTATTACACCGGTACTTAAAGGTTTTCCATCCATCCACTACGTGTGCCGTACAGGTGCGGGCACACGGGAGAACTCTTTCAAACCATTTGCTGACAGATGGCGCGGTACATGGTCGAACGCGTTTTCGGAACACGGAACAGAATGACAATCCTTTTTTCCGTTTCCAATACGAAGGTTTTGAGGGGTTTCTTTTCTGAGCTGGTAGTAAGTAGCAGAAAGGGGGAAGTGCAGTATGTGCAGACTCATTCAGTGAAGGCAAACATCTGTACCAGTACCATATATTAACGATGGACTAGGCAAGGCGTAAGGCAGGCAGCAAGTGGGTGTGTCGCGTGTGTGTGTGTGTTTAGGTAATATGCTTCATTGAACTCAGCCGACACTTACATGGCACCATCGAAGCCATCATTTGTCACAAAGCACTAGCCAGAAGGATCGTGCTTTAGAAGTTGTCATCGTGTTGATTTTTCAACCACTATCAAATGCGACTGTATGTGTGTGGATGTGTGAATCCACTTTCTATCTTCGTTCGGTCCGTCTCCATCTATTTGCCTATCCGGCAAGCGTCCGAACAACGCCATGGAACGGTTCCTTCCGTTGTAAAATCAATATTTAACTAACCGAATGATGAGATGTAAGTGGCAACGGTTTTAATCCGGTAATTCGGCCAATGAACGAACCGCCACCAAGGACGAGGAGTGCAAAGATACACACGGTGGAAGAAAATGCCTACTAAGCCGGAAGGCTAACAAGCGACTTGGCACGGCCGAACACACAGTGCCTAAGCCCTACAGAGCCTGTTGGCCGAACAAACACAACGCGGCACCACGCCATGATGACAGCGACTAATCACATTGATGCTACGGACGTCATTTCTGCTGTGTCCCTTCGCTATGAAGGGTGTTAAAATTATGTAGATAAGATAAGGTTATTAATAATGCCAAATAACGGTAATATGAAGGCTGCCCTCACCGATTCATTATTAATTTGGTGCGCTTAGGCGAAGAATTCGAAGTGCTTTGAAATGAAGATGACAAATGGGGGATAAATCATGGTCGTTCGGGCCGTCCACACTCGATCAGATGTGCTGTAAAGTTACAACAAAATCAGACACTTTGATACATTTTGGGACCCGGTGAGATGTGTAAATACGCCCCTCAGTTATGGATAGGGAATTTAAAATAAGTAAAACTTACCATTATTAATAAAGGGTTTTTCTTTGGTTTCGGCTGGAAATGGGTTTATCAATTTTTATGCTTTGTATGGATTTTGCGCAAAGTTTCATGCGGGATGGTATTTAGAAAATCTTTTAGCTATTTGCACGCAAAACCATAAACAGGGTAAGGACAAACCATCGAACCACTACAAAAGCCGAACCGTCACCAACCAGCCCACTCGTTGTGTCTCGATCGCTACCGTAGCCAATTTTCTGCCACTTCAAACAAACCCGCCATTGGTGGTGAAACAAAATCGACCCCCCCAAATCTCTATCGACCCCGAAAAACAACCACGGTAACGGCAACAGCCCCGAAGCCTGGGAGCATCTCCACCTCGGCAGTAAGGTGGCAGCCGGAATGACGAGATTACGATAGCAGAGGGGACTTTATCTGCGATAAGAGCTAGCAGTAACCGGATCCCCAATATAATGCGTGCGTATATGTGTGGGAGGGTGTATATAGGTCCGAGCCCAAGAAGGAAGTGTGGTGAAGTTTTCAATTCTTCACCGCTCGTTTAGGAACCTCCCGTCCTACAAAGACACAGGCGACGAGCGTGTGGTTTCCCTGGTTGATATGGCTACCTCCATTATCCATTTACATGACCGAACCCTTGGAACACGCACTCGGGGAACACTTAGTGCTTATCCATTGGCAAAGTAAGCCTCCGGCCACAGACGCATTGTTGTTATCCCTTCCCCAGCGTGGCAAGCGTTCCCCGGGTCCAGATAATCGGAACCGATGCCATTCCCTGGAGGGACGGTTGCTCGGTGATGCGGTGATGTGCGGTGAGATACGGGTTGAAGGATTTAAGGACAAAAAATCATCATCTTCAAAAACTCGTACCTTTTTCTGGGGATGCTTGTAGCCGAATTGGTGGTGTCTGAAGTGTTTTTGATATTGCGTAAAATGGATAAATTGGACAAACGATGAGCAGTGAGGTAACCGTTGGACAAAACCGAAAAACCGTATCAAATATTTCAATTTTTAAGGAACGGGAAGGATAATTTTTTTTTCTTCTGAACTAGCGAAGGATAGTTGTTTAAAGGGATGAGATTATTACGGACGATAAAAATGTTATCGTATTTTCGTTTCTTATTATTATTTTTTGGGATTCCTTTTTATCACGCGTAGGACCTAAGCAACAGTTTGGTTTCATTGTACGGATCGTATGGATTCTCTTGTTTATTATTTTATTGTTCTCATCAAGATAAGTAGATCGGATATATGATGTCATCTAGATAACTTCTGTATACATTATTAAGCATTAAATCAAATAAACCATTTTCGAAAGATGATTTCCACCAGCTTTCTTGTTTAGCTAAATTGGACAAATTTATTGCCCAAAAACAGATGATGGAGAATACATTCGATTATATTAGTTTAAATTATGATCTGGCCATCTTAACAATTTTTTTTATCGAAAACCGGATAAATGTGATTTGCTGATCAACAGCTGGTTAATTAGTTATTGTTTTGGTAGAAAGGTTACCACAACTATATGGACACCTGTTTATTTTCGATTTACTTAAAATCCTTAAGAGATCGATACAAACATTGTATGAGTTGTGTGAAATAAAATTTCACGTCTTTATATTTTTTACGTCCAAAATTAAGTTATTTATTTTTTTAAGTGCTGTAACATAGGAATGTAATCATCACCTGCAAAAAGTTTATTACAACCACTCACTTCACCATAGCAATTTTCGCAGTTTAGAACACTCCTATTCATAAGCGATTGCGAATTGATTATTATATGTATATCAATACCGTGTACATGTTAGCACAACACGCAAAACAAACAGCTTAGATAGCCTTAGTCTGAACTATCACCTATCAAACTATCACCTATGTATCAGCTATCAGAATTGGTTTAATAGTGATACAAGTAAGTTCATCACAGATATCCCTTGAAAAATTTTGTGAATGAACATCAATTTAAGCAACATTTAAGCTTTCAAGCAAAAATGTGATTCTACCCACAAAGTGATATTGTTTCAACTTTTAACCTAGTTGTCGTCATGAACCACATCACAAACAAACAACACAGTTGGGTGGAAATTTAGCTCGTCACAAAACGCTTTTCCAGCGCTTTCGATGTAAATTGGATGAAAATTGGAGACTAATGAATAATATTACCACCATAATTAAGGCCTAGGTTGGTACATTTTGGCATTGTGGCCATTGTGTGTGGTACAGTACACGGCCGTACCTACACCCGTTCGTACACCGGCACAAAACCATATGGAACTGGTTCTCATCAGCATCCACCACCATAACCCTTTGACAATGCGATTACGCTTTCGCTGCAATGCCAGCCGGGTGTGCTGACGTGACAGTACCGCCGAGAACAACAAGGGCCAGCAGATTACAAATTTTAGACATACGTAGGCAACGCAAGGGTGTTTTTTGCCGTGCCCTACACACAGCTCACATCAACACCTGTGTCTCGTTTCCTCGTATGCTTCTACCGCCTGCGATTCCTCCCTTTAATTTGCTTCCCCTAAATTCAGACACCAACCATGGACCATGGAATCCGTCACATTTGGGACAGAGTAAAGCCTTTTACCGTGCCGGGTGCGGTTGCTGTATCTCAGCCGGATCAGGTTGTAGCGGTTCGCATGATAATGGCAATAACACAAAAGTAAATACTTTCGCTTCCCGGCGCCCTACCCTGGCGGGCACACAAATTCCTGCAGCGGGAGCATACACACACGCGGCACACCGCATCGTACTGTTTTGGCCACACGATGACGTATGCCGCGGGAAATGGGAATGTTTCCTTGTCCCGCACACTTTGCAAAAGCCTGCAGAAAATGGGATGGAACAACCGTGTACTGCCGCAGGCCTTTCCGAAAATCCGTCTCCGACTCTCCGAGTTCCATTTTACGCGTGCGTGTGTGTGTGTGTGTGAAAAGGATTCGCGAACAGTGAACGCCTTGGTATGAAAACAAATCGTGAACAGGGGGAAATATGCTCCCCGCAAACACCCACTCACGCTCACACACAAAACATACAAAGTCATGCAAGGATGAATGAAAACAAAAAAGGGGGCACCAGAGGAATAGAGGATGGAAAACATATTGATGGAAGTGTACAGATCGTTCCACCGATGGAATGTGTTTGAATTCATCTACTTTTAAACGCAAAAAAAAACACGAAAAAAATGGTGAACAGACGGAACAGGACGACTCCGGTATGGTACACCCACTTCTGTGGGAACCGTCGTCTTTATCGCTTTGTTCTTGGTACACACTTTCGAACCCTGATCGCTCAAAACAAGTTTCGAGGACTATCGCACATACCCCGAGAGTCGACTTAAAGCTTAACCGGCTGCTCTCGATCAGACAAAAACAGGGCCCACACTCGTCGTACGATGCAGGAGAGTTCAACCGTGAAATGGCATAAAAGGCTTCTCGAAAGGGAGGCTTGCCTGAACCGGAAGGGCTGGATATGAAGTGAGCAAGGGAGTATATAACAGGGCGCGCATTTAGCTTTGCACCGTGTAACCGTGCTGGAACAGCAGTTTGGATGATGATGTTCAATGTAGGAATGGCGAAAAAAAACACACACACACACGATCCGGTTGCGGGTGATGAGAGCAATCGATTGAAATTCGGTACATTTGCGGTACACTCGAGACTGCGGATTATTGATTTTAAAGTACCAACTGGGCCAAAGCGTTTCGTGGTTTGCTGATGTCCATTACTCACAATCATACATCACAGTACCGGAAGCAAATCCCACAAAAAAAATCCCCCGATATCGCCGATGTAATACTGGCTAGCTTTCATGTAAAACGCGTTCCATGTGCAATGATACGATTGATAATGATTTGTTGTGCTTTTGTTTTCCTCAAAACATACATCCATATCACACGGACGTTTTCTAGCAATTAACTGTCAGCGGAGAAGACTGCTTTCGATAACATTCATAAAGGTATTTCGTCGGTGGAATTCATTACGCCAGAGGACAGCTATCCATAATGACCGTGCGCGGCGAGGCATACGCGATAAAACTGTGCGGCATTTTGTAGCAAACGTTGCTGAGGAATGTGCGATAGGAGTTCGAGTATGCTGTACTGCGAGGAATTAGCGTGATTGTTTTACTAGGAAAGATAAAACATATCGCATTCCAGCTGTGTGTTTGGATTCCAGATGTATGCATTTGAAAAAAAGTGTGTATAATCGGTTGAGTGCAGTGGTTAGCAAGCTTCTTGGAATAATAAAGCGCCTTCATCAAAAACCTACATTGGATTTTATAGAATAAACAACTTATGGAATGGAGTTAAAAATGCAGAAATTGTAAATGTTGGAACTTGAGTTTAATTTATGAGTGAAAAATAAAAAGTATATTGGATATTACATTTGAAAATGTAATCCCATTAATGGATTTGTGGCAAGTACAGGAGTTACTTAAATTTGGATTGTGCATAACTTAATGCTACCAAAAAGTAATAAATCTAAAATAAGAGAATGTTGGTTAATTCTGCGCATAGTTCTTAGTGCTCCAAATGTGTCGAATTAAGCTTGACTGTTGTAGAACTCCTAGTGACTGTGCCTCTCTGTAGAACTATATTCTTGTTTTCGCCAAATCTCTTTTACTTTATTCCAGAGCTGTTCAACTATAGCCTTTATGACATATCTCTAAATCAGGCGGATTGTGTTAAAAACCTGGCTCTTAGTCGAGCAAGTCTCGTGATCTCGGGTGTTTGTGGCTACTATGCTGCTCTTTGGTGCGTCATCTGTTGGAATATGTTTCGGTGATTTGATCTACAACTAGTACTAACTTTGCCTTCGTTTCCTTCGCGATGTCAGCACCTGAGGTATCCCTGGGAACTCGTCGCTATCATGCTTAAATATCCTTCATTGGCAGCTCCTACTCTCTTCTATAACACTTCCTTAGTTACACCTTAACCTATTACAACAAGATGCACAGTTGCAGAAGTAAATGATCTCCTACTTTGCGCCGTTCGAGTTTTTAATTCTAACTCAGATCTGTTTGATTTCTCTCTATCCATAGTTGCTTTACGCATTCATCTCTGATTAATCTCCAACCATGTCCATGACAATTGTGACCATTTCTTAAGCGGAAAGCTAATAAATTAACTTAAAAATAGTTAGAAAGTAAAAAGTTTTAATGAATAAAAAATTAAAGTAAATATGCACATTGTAATATGTAAAGTATTTTTAAAGTATAAGTCGACCTGGAATGCTTAAAGCCCGCTCCACTGTCAGACATACACACTCATCAAACCATTGAAATGTATGCGTAGGGTGACAAATGAACCAACAAAAGGCTTAAATCTTAACCATCTACCCAGCACAACTCACCAGCCGGTATGTTATGGAAGGATAGGTTGTTGCTGGCAATGGGGCACAGCGGTGTGGAATAATAATTTTGTACTCAACAGAAAGAAATTAACACTGTCTTTTTCGTGCCCTTTACTTCACGAGCGCAAACATTACACCGACTGTGTGCATGCGATATAAGTACGTTCGTAGTACAGTGTACAGCAAACCACCCCAACCGAGTGCTTGAGGGCCGAGAACTCGAGTACCCTGGTACGAGCCTATGATGAACACTTGAACGAAGACGACGGTGACGATGACTCATTAACCGTTGTTTTCATCGCAGGATAATGGGACACCCTGAAATGCACACCCCCCCCCCCCCCCCCCCCCCCCCCCCCCCCCCCCCCCCCCCCCCCCCCCCCCCCCCCCCCCCCCCCCCCCCAAAAACCCCCCCCCCCCCCCCCCCATCCCATTGATGAAGGTTAAATCCGGACCATGCTTAGCGTTTCGTATGAAAAGAGATTGTTGAAACATGTGCAACAATGTATTCATCTGTGCAAAGCATGTATCAGAGTTAGAGTTATACAAGAAGAAAAAAATGTTTAGGTTGAATGTAGAGAAATCATATCATTTTAGCATTGCTGTGTGATTTATGAAAAAAGGCTATCTTTGTTTCGCTTACGAGATAATGAAAATTTCAAATACACTTAAAACAATTCGACTGTGGGTATATGAATTAAACTATCCCACTCTATTCTGTTTCGTTCTGTAGTCAATTTACCAGCACGAACCAGGTAATGTGATGTGCCCCATTTGCCAAAACCGCCGAGTACGGAAAGCAATGGATACAAACCTGAAAATGATGGATTGCACTTGCTGAGTGTAGCACTAATTCAACGACAACGTAGAACAGCAACATCATGCAAACGCTCCTTCCACCGTGGAAGAGAAATCAGTGCAAAGGAAGACAAATGGTTTTAGCAGCATCCGCGCTAACTGTGCTGCGCCTGTGAGTTATGCAAGCAGGAGCGCGCTTGTATCACCAACAACAGCAACAAAAAAAACAACTTTCCCCCGGTATGACGCCGGTTAAACATATCAAAACCCATACCCCAGCAGCAAAATAACAGGGCGGAAATAAACGGAAAAACAAACGAACCGTTTTGTTGCTGCTTCCCTGGAGTTTTTCTATCATTCTCTTTCTCTCTTTCTTTATTCATTTTCTATGCCTGACGATCAGGCAAATAAATGTATCGTGTGCACACGTTTTTGGAACAAACTGCTGACATAATCTAGGGTAGAGTGTTGGATGAACTGGACCATTCAGTAAATTTTGCGTTTGTTTTAGTACGCTTGTTGTTTTGTTTGTCAGGTTTACGTTTACTTATCGCAGCAGTATTCTACAGCCAACAACAAAACGAAACACACTGGGTATTGGCTTCTATTTTCATCGTGTGCATCCAAGCAAAAGCCAAGAATAATGTAATGGTGTGGTCGTCCAATTGCAACACATCATAAATATGCTAGACCATTCAAAAATTCGGGTGTGTAAATTAAAGAGAAAAAAAAACATCACATTATCGAAAACGGACATATTTAAAATATACAAGCACAAAAAAAAACGAATTACTCATTAACCTCGAATTCGTTAAAGCCTATGTAAAAGCAAGCAAAATACCACAAACGCATTTTGTAAACTCATCTCACATATTGTAAATAATTTTCCTCGTTTGAAGTTTTCCATCCCATCACACCCGACAAAAAAGCGTTTTTTTGTATGTATGTTTTTTTTCAACACCCGCCACATTACAGCAGCAATTACGCCCGGAAGCGATGACTTTCCGTGGAAAATCTGCTCGTTTAAAAATTGAAATAATGCTCCGAAGCGTAGCACCACCCCCGGGCGACCGAAGACTCCGGGCCCCTAATTGTACTACTCCTCCTGTTGCTGTGGGTGCCTTCACCTTCTACCCCCAGTCGGAGTCCCGGGTTCATGTTTTAACAATCTGTGCCATCGTGCGGCAGCAGCTTGTTTACAGGCTGGCTGGCTGGTGTTTGCCAGGGTGATTATTATTAAAGCTACGGAACAGCATCTTAAGCGCCACCTGGCGCCTCCTTCAATCAATGAAGCTCTGGAAATAAGGGTGCGTTGTCCGCGGAACGGGCGGAACGGTACGCAGGACTAATGACATATGCGTGTCATTTCGTGCGTTTGCTCCGTGTCCCATTTTCTACTTCCACCGTACCAGCTGCTGGAGACACCGTTCAAACACGGTAAACAAACAGTACGTTGGCAGGATTTATAAACCGCAGGCATGTTGTTTTTTTATTCCTTTTGCTTTACAAATCGGCCCGTGCTAAAAAGGCAGACTATTGGTGGTTGGCTTCCTCATTTGGTACCAACAAACTAAAAAGAAAAGGAAAAAAGAAAATAAAAATGTTTCTTTTTTCTCAGTGTGGATTTTTCTCATTACTTTTTGGCCACCGGGGGTCGTCCGTCCGGGTTTTCTTCGTTATCGTCACCATTGCTCCACTTTTCGCGAACACTGCACCATTCGCTGCGCGATCGAAGGTTGAAGGCAAACAAAACACCCTCCACCGGGTCGTCACCCACCCCGCTGAGTTTTGATTTTATTTTTGGTGGCAAGAGGCGGGAAATTAAACAGGCATTAAAGTAATTGAATCGGGTGCGGAAGTGAAGTGTCCCGGCTGCCTGATCCCGTTCGTCTACAACAACGGTGCGACCTCCCAAAAATTGTGTACCCTTGATACTTCTTCCCGTGTGAAACGGCACTTTTTTTTCACCCGCGACTTTTGCCCGAGATTGACTGATGATGCTACGGAATATTTGGAGGCTTAGCGTATTCGCGGTAATATTTGGGCAACACTCGCACGATTCTACAAAGCCCGTACGATAATGACGATGTCATTGAGCTTATTTTTCATCTCCCGCTGGAAAGCGGGAAGTGTCCCGCAGTATGCGGACGTGACTTTTCCTCCATCGGCCATTAGGGGCAGACGAGCTGGGAATGGTTTTAAAGCACTGCACAAATAGCTACAAGTGGAGAGACAAAGAGAGAGTGAGAGAGCGTAAAAGAACCATCAACAGGCGGTAGAACGCTCGGTACAATCTCCATCGTCTGCAAGGAGACAGAGACGATTACTACGCTTTTCCACTGGGTGCGTCTGCAACCATCAAGCGCTGTTCCCGCGACTGCGGATGACTGATAATGATGTCGAATTAAACGTTTCGACCCGAAATGATGAAATGCGTCCCGGGTGCTGTTGCTCCCATGCTGGAGGGATACTCTGGATGGATCGACTCTTGTGTGCGTAGAAGAAAACATTGGAAGGACGAAAGTTTCGTGATAGATGAGCTCAAGGACATGCGGATTGGTGGATGGGAAGCGTGCCGAGAGTGAGCCCGCAGCGCAAGATACAATTAACTGATGAATTTTTATGCCACGCCGGATCTTAGACTTTAATTCTAGCGAGAAACAGAATTGGATGACAAGTTTGTGGAGCTGATAAAGTGCAAAAGAAATTATTTTACTTATCGTTTCATCAGACAGACACCAAATCAAAAGCATGATGTCGCTGCTGTCGAGTGAATGAAAGGCAATTTAAATTTACAGCGCGATAAGATTAGTAGTGCAGTGCATAATTAAATACGGAAAACACAAAAGAGCTTTAATGGCTAAATGTAAAACAATTCCTTTGCACAGCACACAACGCAGGAAATAACGAAATGCAAACATTTTTTGGTACAAATTCATCGTGACATATTGACCTCAACTACAACAAAACGTAGGCCGTATAGACGTGCCACGTGCTGGCAAACAATATCGATTTCTTCTACACTACTGCTGAGCTACTGACAATTTAACAAAACGTGGCCATTGCTCCCTTTTGCACATAAAGCAAAGGAAAAGTTTATTCTTGCATTTACTCTACTGTGTGCTGTGCCGTTCTTAAACACCATCAACTTTGCCAAGACACGACGACGACTAGGGTTTCGTGTAGCACATGAACACACGACATCATGCCTGAATGTGAAAGCATAAAGCTACCAACCGCAACAGGGATACCAACAAGTGGATAAAATGAAGTAACTTGTTGCCTCAGCTTGATGTGCTACGACTGACTTTTGATGCCAAATTCACACGAATATACACGCTCCCCCCACAAGTGCACAGTGCCGACTAGACACGCCGAGTGGCTGGAAAGAATTTCCACGCACCGTCACAAGTCCTTCGCTCGAAGGGCACACAAATCTAACGCAGGAAGAATTAGCACACTCGATTTGGCCGCAATTAGGCGTAACTAAGACCCGAAAATTGTCCCTCTCTTGCACGGGACTGCTCAGCGTTTCTTACGCTTGTTCGTCTATGTCTTGCAGACTTCTTCGCAATGTTGCGGAGAAAATGTTCCCAACCGAACAGCGCGTATCTGCGCTGGGTTGTATGTCGAAGAAAAGGAATGTTAGCATCGGAATCCCAACTAACGTATCACATGTTGCTTCCTCGCCGACGAAGTGTCTCGATATTCGCCTTCTCCACTTTGTGGACTCCTTTTAGGTCAATTACACACCACAAAGCACAAGACGGCACTCACGGTGTAAGGGGATAAATGTTGGGCAAGCATTAATGCACTTCCTTTGCGTTCAGTTCTTCCTCCCCTATCGCAATCAATTGCCGATCCTGTCTAACTTACGAAGCCAACTATACGGCGGCAAAAACACGGATAACGACACGCGCATTATCGGCTAGAAGCGTTCTCATCGTCTTCCTTTCGTACGTCATTATCGATCGATCGCCGTGCGAATGAGACCGGGTGCTTGTGCTGTGGAGCATCATTAAAGAAGCGTTTAAAGACTGCTTCTACATCTCAGAACGGTGGCAGCTGCAAGCACATAAGAAGAGCTGTTCATTTTATTCTTGAGAAGACAGCTGCAAAAACAAGAAAGAACAGCAGAACAAGCGAATGCGTTCCCGTGCGTCGTCACAGTCGGTCATGGTGGATGAAAGTAAATGAATTTCAAGCTATTGTCGGTGACGATTTGCTTAACTTTAAGCGCCCACAAATGCAACCGAACGCTTCGGGCAGTTTAGTCCTGCCGGTGTGTATACTTCCACAGTCGCATCTACCCGAGCCAATTTAAAGGTCGTCCTCCTGTGGGAACCTTCAAACGTCGGTTTCACTCTCGGTACGGCCAGGGCCAAGTTGTACCGGTAGACAGGACATTGTTCTCTGTCTGCATCCCGGCGTATAATGAACAAAGTTTATAATTGGTTTTAATTATTAACACGATTGTTGATGGATTTATTTCGCCTCGTTCGTCGTGACGCTTCGGGTAGTGGAATTGCAACGGTTATGTTCGTTCATCCACTTCACACGACGCCATTTGGGGGTCAATTTTGCGATAGCCTCTCGCTGCCTTGTTCAGCCACTTCTAGCGAAGAATGAAGGTGTGTTGAAAGTGTCACCAACCCCACGACTAACACACTCACTTTATCGCTCTCAAGCTCGCGTGCGTTGCGAAAGGATCGGAAGGATATCGTTCCGCACAGAAGCTCGAACGCCATAACGGTGCTTTCATTTACCTTTTCGCAGTGACACTGAAATTGGTCGAAGCATCGCACGTAACATTGCGTTGGAATACAAGCACGTTTCATCGGCGATCTGAGCATCTGATGGACGGTTTGAGACTTTCCCGCGTGGAATGCGAGTGGTGATTAAGAGCAATCAAAATTCTAACGTTATTTATTGACTCGTACGGGCGGGCCACAATAAGCAACAAACCACAACAGGGCGTGAAAAGACGTGAGGAGAATTAGTAGATTGTTATCCAAGCGAACCGATCATCGCGATTTGTGAACAGAGTCGATAGGTAGCGACTATAATCTAGATTGTACGTTGAGATATTACTTATCAATATGTTACACCACCACTAAGCGCGATCTGTGACACTTCTTTTCAATTATGAAGATAATATTTTTCTCGCTCAATTATGGCAGCTACTTCAGGCTGCAGGATTATTTCACATACAGCCTTTAAACGGTAATTAAAAGAAATGTTGACAGCACAATAGCTAACAATGCGCTAATTAACCAGCAACGAATGTCTACGGCACAATTTGTTTCTGTGTGTAGTGACAATTACACTTCGCACCACTTCGATTATTGCTTCGGACACAAAGCAACGCCCGATTCGGTAACGGTAGTATCCGGAAACGGCATACAACTGCACAAAATGCCTCCCTGCTCTGTATTGCGCCCCGTCTAACGTACTCTTGCGAAAAGTCTGTAAAATAATGGCGCCCGATATCCAAACATGAGATTCTCATCCCATCGGCCACCATCCGCAATAGCGGTTTTGGCAGGATTTTTCCCCGTTTGCAGTTGAATAGCTTACAGGTTTCAAGCATTCGGGCAACGCTAGACAACGGAGACTCTTGTCCAAAATTAGTTCCTGAACACAGCAAGGTTTTTGGTGTGGCTACTCTCATCATACACACGGGACGGGTTTCGGGTTCGTTGTTCGCCGACGGCTAACCCAATGTAACGTTGGGTGGGGGAGCGTATACAGCCTAACAATGGAATCACACACATACACCGCACCGGAAAGTACTTGTTGGTTTTACGTTTTCTACACGCCATGTTTGCCACCACGCTTTCCAATGCCGACGTCCTGTGGTCGGTCGATACGAGGAAAAAAGGAAGAGCTGCTAGAAAAAAAGGGGTCCGCACCATTGCATTGTACGGTGGGCGCTCTTATTTTCCTTTCTCCTGCACAATGGAGCTACCTCCGGAACGAGGTAGCATGCGCTCTTCCCAATCACATACACCCGTGCTCGGCGAATGTCGCTTCCTTCGTGTCTGTCGTTGCCAATTTCCAAATGGAAAATATGCCTTACAGTGAACAGGGGAGTAAGTAAGTTCGGCTTCGGGATAGACACCCTGTGCAGAGCGCAACGTCTGCAGTGAAGGTTTTTCAACAGGTCGGCAAAATGTACTCCACCTCATTTTCCAGGACACAAAACTTTACATTCACTGATTGTGTGTTTTGTGGTGCTCAGGCGCGGACAGGATTTCACCAGCCGGAAGAAACTTACCTATGGAAGAAAGGGAAGGGAAGAAAGAAGCAAACATTAAATAGGGCACACACACGCACATATAGACACTTGCGCGCCTCTGGGACTGAGCGGGAATGCTAAGTAAATATTGTTTTTGAATTGAATTTGGCATCAACTCCTGGCGATATTGAACAATTGGGTACTGGTAGAACTAGTCACTAGTTGTACTAGCTACTTTTCACACCTCATTTGATATTAATGCAGTTACTTCAAGGGGTTTTTGGAATTTTGTTGAATAAAAGCATAATTTTGGTTGGCGACATACAAAACAAAGACATTTCAGATTATTATTAATATGCATATTTAAATATTTTAAAATATTAAGCCAGAGTCTTAAAGAGAGGATACCGGCCCCCGAAAACAGGATCACAATTAATGTACAAAAATTGGTCTGTATTTGATGGAAATTGCTTGAAATGCGTCATGAATTTCGAATACCAAAAGTAAATTAAAATATTAACTTAAAGTTACATTACGATCTGTAATTAACGTCTAATGGTATTCTCGGATTCCTTGAAGAGCTGATCCATAAAGAACATATGTCTTATGAAGCGGAAAGGGTCTTGTGAAGATGACTTCTAAAGGGTTTGAGTGCAATAGATTTCTAGCACAACGTACGAGTGTGTTTGATACTTGGTTCGCCATCTTTTTTTCCTCCTATCGTAAGGTAATCGTTATGTTGATGCTGTCCAGACTCCGCAGTATTCTGCACACGAGCAGTGGCGTCCACGCTGATCCACATGCTAATTAACGCTAAGCTACATTTAGCCTTTTTTCCTGACCTCTGAACAGCTCGATTCCAAGCGGTACTCGATCAAAGCCGACGCAACATGCTGCTGTTGTTCACTTCTGACTGAAAAACCCCCTACCACAACAGCCCCACACAGTGGATCGGAGGTCAATTTCACAACAATGACAACATGTCGAAGGTTGACCTGTTGTGTGAGGGCACGTCCGTTCGGATGGCCAGTACCTTGCATATCCCGGACAGCAGATTGTTTGCAACACTGGAACACTGGAAGCGTAGGGAAAACTCCCAACCCATAAAACCAAATGAGTGTGACGATGATAACATTCACTTTCATCTTTATACATTGAACCCAGCATAATCGGTCAGGTTTTGTAGCAGGGCACAGCCTTGCCCGGTCCGTTTCAGCGGGCGTCGATAGGAAAGCACGCTTCTTTGTTTCAGACCTGACCACGTACATATGGCAGCATCAGCGAACCTTTGGAGAGGCATACATTTGTCTCATTTTAAAACAAATTCTCACATTCTGCCTGACTCCTGTGCTCCTTTTAATACCCTTGCAACTGAACTTCATATGCACCGATGGACATTGGGCCTGCAGTTTTCTGTGTTGGAGTGTTTTATTAGCCTGTTAAGGGCGTGCTGCTTGGAGGGAAAGGTCAGAGTCCAGCTAGCCACACAGCCACAGACTTCGATGCAGCATATAGTCTTGCAACCCCCTTTGCTGCTGTTGACACATGGCGTTTGCATAAGGTTTTGTGGGCTGGTACAGGCTTAACAACGGCTCAACATGTGCCACACTTTGACATGATGCGAACCGCAGGGGCGTGCGGCCTGACACTACTAAAAACCAACATGGCAAAAACCGAACGCAAACTACCGCTATTCGAGACATACACACTCACAGTCGGGCAAGCATTGGCATTTTCTTTCGCAAAGAGCACAGAAAGCCCTGGCAAACACCAGCGCAACAGAGTGGTGGCCGGTCCTGCCGAGTAATCGTTTTTCAACAAGTTTCTGCTGAACTTGCGTCGGAGAGATTATAATGTTTACATAATGTTAGCAACACTCCCTCCTCTTACTCTGTGTGTGTGTGTGTGTGTGTGTGTGTGTGTGTGTGTGTGTGTGTGTGTGTGTGTGTGTGTGTGTGTGTGTGCGTGTGTGTGTGTGAGTCGTGGAATAATTTTTCATTTTTCTCACCATTTTCTTCCCTGCCGAAAAGCGGTATTACTTCGGACCGCAGTGTTTGGATTTGCATTTTGCATTCGGGATCTCTGGGTACGGCGGTTGCCGAAGGGAAGGAACGCCTTAGTGCAGTTGAAACATTCCCAACCCAAACCTCATTCTGACACGTGCGCTAAGGCTAATGTAGTACGCTCATACTACTGAGCTGAGCGACTATTTGAAATTTCCTTCGTTTATTCGCTGTTGCCTTTATCTGGACTAGTGCACGGAACGCTTAAACCATGAAAGTGAGTCATTCTTTTCCATTCTTTTCCAACCACCATTGGATGGTTCCAACTCCACGGTTTGCCACGGACAAGAGCTGGCAAGACGGACAGGTGCAATTCATCATTCAACCACTTTTCCGGGCAATTTTCCAGCACTGCTCCGGAAGCACCCAATGGCAACATGGATAATGCATTACCGTCGACTGGTCGCCTGTTTGCCATTTGAGTACACCGATAGAGAAAGATTGTTAATGATGTCGTGACGTTAATGTCATTAAATTGAGAAGATTTGTTAGTGGATTTAGGGGTTGGCAAAGAAAAAAAACAACAACAACAACAACCAAATTGTAAAATTTTGGTAATTAAGGTTGTCTTAATTTGGAATGTGGATATATTTCTTAATAAGAAGTTCCATAAAATAAATTCATAATGTTATGCATTACTGATTGTACTTATAGTACCGGCTACAGGATGAAAAATGAGCTGTACCAACATCATCAAACATTCACATGATCTCTGTCAGTGTTTGTTTGCTTCTGCTAGCATAAAATGCATTATGCACTGCATCAACATCATCCGTCTAGCGCGCACGACGTACCCGTTGTGCCTATGCACTTACGCTATCGACGATGACAACTCGTCGCGCACACTTGAAGACGCTCAATCTGCTGCTGCATGGCACCACTGCAACCATTGCTCAATCTGTCCCACTTTCTTTACGGCAACGAAAGCACTAACGACAACCTCGACGACAGCGACAAACATCAGTGCACGAAACTCCTCCCAGTTGTAGAGTCACGGCCCAACAAAATGGCAAAAAAAAACTAACGACTCCTTGCACCTTGCATCGCTATGCATCCATTGTGAAATGGTGGCAGTTCTGGCAGGGAAAATACGTTCACATCCTCGACCCAAACGCTGCGAATCCATCCAGCGCTTAGACATATACCATTTATTTTTTACGCTTTAGCAGGATTGAGGTTAGGTTCTGGTGCTTTTCCTGAACGAGCAAGAAGCATTCTTATGGATATGTCCTTTCACATCCACCGGTTCAGACACACACATACGCTTAGCTTGGTTCAATCAATCCTTCTCGTGTCGTTTCGTAAACAACAAAGCTTAAACCACTGGTAATATTTTTCCTGCGACGATGCGAAAGAAGCATTCCTTTGGAATGAAGTTATTTACGACGACACCATGGGGTGGACACACAGAGAATGCATTGGAACTGTGGGTGAAACAAAGTCAAGCGTACCTATGGAGAGGGTGTATAGTGTACCGAATTTCTTCGTCTTCAGTCAACCGTGTTCACCTTTTCGGTTCGGTTGATATCCTTACCGGTTACCGGTCGGTTACCTTTCCGTCCTCCTCCAGAGCTGACCATAACCAGCGGAAAAAAACGGGGAATGGGATGGATGGTGTTGTGGTTCAATCGTACGCTACACAACAGCTCGATTTAACGAAATTTTACGGTTCTGTTAAATTGATTGCAACAATCTGACCAGCTAAAGTGAGGTACCGTAGAACAAGAGAAGAAAGCAATGAAAATTCAACCTATATTCCATTTGCTTTCGGAATAAAGTAAAAATATTTCTCCCGAAAGGAAAAAAACAACAATACAGGAAGAAAAGAATAGGAAAATTGTTGTATTTTTTTTTTCTTAATGAAAACAATCGGCAAATCACGATGGGGAAAATAAACATAGACGGCGACAATGAGGCCAACATTTGCTGAGCGAACCGCAAAACAAAAACACAATTAACGGCTCACAAAATTTAAAGTAAACACATTAAGCGAGACGCGCTTTTCATTTTACGCTTTTTATTGGAAAATAGGCTTCCTCATTTGTTTCGATTTCTTTTGCACCCTAAACCACTAGGCGTTCAACGAAATTCGCTATTTTACTTTCTCTGTTTTTGGTTTAGCAGATCCTAACAAAATCAGTACATGTGGCGGGTAAAATGGAGATGGTGAACATTTTATTTACTTTAACTTCATCGCTTTCTACGAGATTATGTGTAAAGCACCGCACCGAGCTAGGGGAACATGAAAGGGACAGGAAGCATCGTTTCCGTTTGACCTGAAAATCTACGAAAGAACTTGCAGCAGTGGGAAAGGTAAAACTCCAGCTAAAGCTAACGGAAAATTGAATGAAAAGTACCCTCGACTTGTACAGTCAACGTGACAACAACAATGTGGTTGAGCAGAATCAAACACCCCACGGGCGAAGGATACGAAGGTGATAATCGATTGAACGTTGCAAGTTGCAAAGCGCCGGGCACACGATGTACAACGGGTCGCGTATATGGTATAAGCTGCCCCGGACATAAGGGAAATTGGAGAATAACACTCGATTTTTTGAGACCGGTAACACCCAACGTGTAAGGTAGTGCTCCAGAAAGGGCTTTTGCTCGGTGATGGGATTACCGAAGCAAAACGTGATAGTAATTCCCAGTCGCTCTGGTAATTCGCAACCATAAATGAAAGCATGTATGGAAAATGGAATTCTGAGCATTTTCCGAGCGTACGGCACACACGGTTGAATGCCGTGGTTTCTACGGGTAAGCTTTTCATTTGAGAAATGGATTTAGCAGCTTAAGGTCATCGATGGCGGAACCGGTCGGAAGGAGCAAATCTGTGCCGATCTGGGCAACTCACATCTGGGCGAACTTGACCAGCCGATGCTTTTTCATCTTCTTCAAGCCCATCTTAAGGACATCCATTTTGGAAGAGGAGGTCGAAATAATCGAAACCAAAACATACCGGATGCCACAGCTCATGCAAAACAATCTCAACTTAACTACATTCATCGCATTACAATCACATCCACCTTTGTCTACTGAAGTTCTCCGTTCCTGGTACCTGCATCCAGAAACATCCCGAACCAAACCATTTGCAATATTCTTCCGATGCATGCCCCACATTGCTTCGCTCTCGATGATAAAAGGGCTTAACTTTTCATATTCAAATCATCTTCAGCAGACGTTTCGCCGTACACGTGCGTCACAGTGCTAACCGCAGATGCAGCAATGAATGTACTCAAACTCAAATGCATCTCCCCGTCATCTTTTCGCATACTATCGCCATCATCATCATCAACAGGAGTCGTTTTCCATGGAACGGAAGCACTTCCGTTTTAATATGAGCCAGAGTTTCGATGGTTGGGGGAAAAAAGTTTTCCGGCTCGAAATATGAATTTTGATTTGTGCATGCCCCTGAGAGATGCCTCCATTACCTCACCAATGTCATTTTGGATCGAGAGCCTGGAAGAAACCAGTTTTCCGTGAAGGATTTTCCACACAAAAGCAACTGGTTGGACGTACTGCACGCAAACAGCGACAACAATGATTCCTTCCAAGAGATTTTTCCTTTCGCAAAAACAACGACTCTGGTTTGTGGCAGCGAATTACGAAGGCGTACGAAAAGACTTGTGGTTGCACGATGGGAGCGAAAGCGAGAACTAATTAGCATTAATGATGCTGCAACAGATGCATTATTGAAATTTGTCAGGGTTTAATTATGGTCTGGTTTCGCCAGGGCGAACGAAGACGAAGTTTGCCACCGTTCCTCAAATATCTCCACGAAGGATTAAGGGTTTCGCATAATTGGTGTAGGATTCATTATCATCTCGCCTTTCATTCGAGCACATGTATGGGGAGGTGTGTCTGGGTGCACTCGGGTTGGTAAACGTATGGGCAGCTTAAATTTGGTTGGTAAAGTACTGCCGTTAAACTTGCCCGTAACCCCGTAGCGAATTGTAACCGTTTATTAGCATTGCGAGCAAGTACAGTTTAGCTCTCCAATTCTCTACCAGCAAATGTGAACGTGTACGTTTACATTGCTTTTTTTGTATTCCTGATCAGCTATAACATGCATCTGAAAGGATGCAACTAATTGAGCAGCTTTGAAAATGATACTCCTTAAAACATTGAGCGATTCTCAAGAGGAATTCTCGTATCCCGTTCAAGTGCTTCGTTGCAGAATGTTCCAACAACATACCAAAACCATTCACCACACTGACGTTAGATGAGCCGAGCAACTGATGCCACTCGATCTGCTATCTCTTAATCAATTTTCTACCGTTCTTCATTCAATATAGTTATCTAACCAAACGGTAGCTGGACAGAAACCGATTGAATTCGTGAACGTCGTTTTTGGAAGAACGATGTACGACGTGTATGTGTGTGTATGTACGATGATGCAAATCTCGACTCGACAATCCTTTAACCCGCATCCCTCTACCAGACAAAGCGAAACTCGCCCGGTTCACTCGGGCGGAACTGAAGGATGATGGATAAGATGGTGTAGAACGCGACGTGGAGCAGAACCGTTCCATCACCATTCTCTTGTGCTTTGACGACGGGAGTTTGTGGAACAGATCGTACACGTCTCAGGATGACTTCCCGTTTGATGCTCTCTCTTTCCATCAGCCCCCTCCGCTCTATTCCCTCTCCGCAACTATCACAATCATCCTCTAATAAATATCAATTTAATGCCTGCATGCGTGAGGCTCCATGTGAGATCGAACCGAGTTTCCGGAGTAGAATGTTCGGAAGATGGATGGACCTTACTGTCTATAACAGCACTCGTTGAATATAGCAATAGTGGGAGGCCATTTTTAACTGCGACAACATTTCACCAAGGTAAGGTGGAATGAAACCATACATACCTTTCGGGAAAGCTTTCTGGAAAATTTTCATCCGAAAAGCAAAATCGAGCGAATGAGGGTTAAAGAAGCGCAACCAAAGTTCCGCACGGCCAATCATCTACTGACAATCTCTTTCACTTGTCGATCACCGTATCAACTGACGAGTCGCACTCCGATCTGGACACTTGAGCGCTGGGAAATGTTATCCGTGTCCCCCGACCTCAGTCACAAGCATGAAAGTCACTTGTCAGGGCAAGTTTGTTGTGGCCCGCCCTGGTAGCCGCACGTGGTTGATAGTGTGCTGAGGATTTTAATAAACCTGTTTTCGGGAGAAGATTGAACGTCCTTCAGTGCCGGTGTAAGCACCACAGGCAGTGTGTATCGTCGTTCGCCCACGCTACTCCCTTCATTGATCATTTTTATCCCGGGCGTTGTGGTATGTGTGTATTCCGGGGAATCGATTTGATGCAAGCAATAGCGTTTTTCTGCTTTTCTTTTATATAACGAGCTCTAGCCACACACCTTCACAGTAGCCATTTTTATTCATCGATACCATTCCTCCGGCACCTGTTGCCGAGCAGATGCAGGAAAAATCAACATCCTTTTCGAGTGGATGGAAATTTATCCATCTTGTTGGCGTCCTCGTTACCATCAATCGACGTGGCAGCGCAAAAATGGCAGGCACTCGAGCACTGGTTTTTACCCACCTTCCTTTTGTTCGTGGTTTCAATCTGCCTTACTTTAGCTTGTTTCTCGACACTAAACCAGACTAATACTGTGGACCACTTTGTTGAAAGGTGATAGGTCGATTTGCGACACGAATCTTCATACACAGCATTTTCAAATTGGCAGGTGGTGGTAGTACAATATCACTGAGAAACGAGCTTATTGAAAGGGAAAGAGGTTGTAGGCAATAATTTAAAGTATACAACATTTTCCTAAAATGACAAATTTCCTTAAATTAAAAAAAACTCTAAAATTAATCAGTTAACAATAATTTTAAACCAATGAAAACCAAAAAAAAAATACTGTGAGTTGAGGATATTTTTTCAAATCAATATTCTCAGAATGAGAAAAAATATAATAAACATTGTAAACTTCCACACTTAAAACAAAATTTCATCAACTGCACCATACTTGAAACATGGTTTTTCAATTTCAAGCTTTCCCGTGTTGCAAATTAATTCCCAACATTAATTTAATAATTCCCCTGAAAGGAGCCTAACCCGATTGTCTTATGAGAACATCAGTTTAAATAAAATGTACCATGTACCACCCGTAATTTGCATCACACAGCGTTCTGCACTGCCACAATCATCGTTATCGAAATCATCATCGTTGCTTTAATTATTACCTTACCCGTTCACCGTCGATCGCTTCTCCATCTCGAAACCCCTTTTTTCCTTCACCGACTATTTTCATTAGTCGCCCGGAAATGGATTCAATAGTCTTTCTATTCATCCCTATACCTTCCTATCCCCCCCCCCCTCTTTCCGGTGGGTGTTCGTTTTTAGGGACAGCGCGATAAGCGGGGAAAAACTTTCAACATTACCGTATCGGGTGAGATGTGTCTTTTTTCTACTCCACGTCTGTCCCATTTTGCAACTCCCGAAGGGGTACTCGAACCATTTCTCGAGCTCGATGCTCCCTTTTCATAAATGGAAAACTGTCGGTTAAGTTCGATTTTCCCATCCGTTGCGCTCTCATTATCCTCCTGAGTGGTTGAGCAGTGGGGAGAATTATTCATTAACATGCACACATACACACACGCACACATAAACACATCACCCAACTCCCTCCCTCTCCCGAAAGGAACATAAAACCCGTTACAATGTTGCAACATTGCAGTACATAGGATTTTCCTACAAACTGTATAGCACTAACAGCTACCCTTAGCTACCCAGAAGCTTGTTCCTCATGGCAGCAACACCACCACTATCGAACAGATTGCTCTCGAACCGACATATGTGCAGGCTGCACTGTAAGCTGTTCGAAAAATCATTTACATTTGATTTAGTGCATTACCACGCACCAACACTCGCACATCTGGGGCACATTCCTTGGTTACATCAACCATGCCGGTAACGTTTGGTTGGAGCAGGATCGAGTGAACACTCCGGACGCTTGCCGGAAGGAATACCATTTCACAATGATGGCTCACCGTTTCACATGCTCACCCGGGGAACCGGAAACCCGTTGAATCGGACGCAGGCGGAAGAAACCGGTGGACGGATGATACCGTTCGACACCGGAAAGCGGCAAGGAAACGGCACGTATTATTGTGCCACGCGTTTAAGGTGCGCACTATAACTTCGAACCCCGGTATTGGTTCACCCTTCGAAACGATCGAACGCTTTGGTGCGAATGTACGCGGTGAACGGCCTCCACATCCAGCAACCAATGCTTAACTCCGCGACGCTATAATGTATCAAGCGCTTCCAGAAGGAAGCTTTATTCCCGGGGGAAGGGTTTAAAAAGGGAGGAATGGCGACAGCGGGTGCGAACCCGACCAATATGCGGATATCGATAGACATAATAATAAGCGAATGCCAACGTACTGTGGTCGTGTGCACACCGGGGGTAAAAGCACTACGCGGAAGAACTCGAGTGCTTCCGAGCCGGAATTGCTTGCATACATTCCGGCGCTGTAGCGGTCGATGTCAGGCGGGTGTACGGGCGGAAGGCAAATCCGGTCATCTGGGGCCATATCTAGCGCCTGCTTGAAGGTGGATAATGAAGCGTACGAGTGCGCGTGGTTTATTAGGCCTCGAGTGAATCCATTCCACGTCACTTAAGCGCTGCTGAAGGTGGAAGATTGAAACAGGCGAATATTCAATATGCGACAGCGCCCTGGTTTACTGCCACATAACGTATAAGAAGAGGAGAATGTTAAGCAGGATGTTGCATGAGCGGAATATTGTGTGCAGAATGGATGAGAAAATGGAAAAAAGTACGACGCTTACGAAGGACAGATGGAGCTTTTTCCCTTCTTTTTTGTCGTATTATATTCATCTATCCGGTAGACCATATTTTATGTATGGCTGGCACGATCTAGCTCGTATGACGTATTGAGAAAGATTATGAGCTACATTCTTAAATGCATTCTTCCAACCAAACAAAATTGTACGTATACCCGAAACAATACCTAAAATCCAGCTTTTGCAACCAATTTGCCGTAAACTTTACCCATCCTACCTCATAAAATAAATGCTCGCCATCCAAAAACCGACCTTTCCCGAGCAAACGACCAAATAAATGAGTTAGTTCGAATGGGGGCTTTCGTGTTGCAAATTAATGGCCACTTTGGGATAGAAAATAGACTGAAAGTTTTTGGCACAGAGCACTTGGAAGCAACACTGCTGGGAGCGATGCGTTAGTTATAGGTAATGTATCATGTAAAATATTGCGTGCCGGTGGGTAATTAGGCCTTGGACCGGCGCAGCTGTATCTACATGCAGGATATTTATAAGAAACAATAGTCTCTAGTAGATGTATCTTGTAAGCACATATCATACAACCAGTGGATGTTATAACTTAATATAATGAGTTTTGGTTCAAGATCATAACAATACACCACAACAATTGATTTATGAAGAACGTTTACATGTGAACAATTAACTCACAATGCTTGGAAATGAAAATATGTCATTCCCTTGAATGAAAACACAAGAAATGATTTTCTCGACAAACTCCTAATTCTATACGGCTTTTTACAGCGTATTCTAATGCTAGAGTTAAAGTTATAGCAATATCTGGATTCCTTTCAAGATCAAGTGGAATGTTTTGAGATGTTTATGACATCTAGCTCACTTTCTGGATCTGGCAAGGAATCATATCTACACATCCGTCATGTCGGAAAGCTTTGTAAGTGCAGTGTGTAATTGGGAAAACAATGTACATAATCGAATGTATCTTAAAAAAAAGCTCAAGAAAGGTAAAGGTATTCTACATTTACCTCTACTTCATGCAGTTCAACTGGTGAAGGCTTCAACATTATAAATTGTATCCCCGTTCAACTAATGCGTTCAACATTAGAACGCTGTGCCCCTATATACTGTAGAGATAGTTTTCGAATATTGCCATATAAAATCGGCTTATAACAAACACCTTTTGAAGGACAGGAGCACTCATGCCAGGGAGGATAAATACGAATATACTCTTACATGCAAACTGGATGAAAAATAGGTCATCCACAGATGAGCTAGTACATCTTTTTAAACTGTTTTTTGCGTTAACTCTAGCCAGAAGTTTGCAGGCTGACGCTGACAATTCAACATCTCTTTTAATTGGCACCTCCGGTTATTTCTTTTACAGGCAAGCGGATGGAAGAACTCAGAGGACATGCGCCCATTATCAGCATTCCCTCGCACGCCCGGGTCTAGTGTTTCCTTTTCCAGCGAGGCCTATGTCAGTCACCTGCGTTGACGTGTGGCACCACCGGACACCGTACCATCATGATAGACAGTCTGTGGGAGAAGGTTGTATCTTTCGCAGCACGCTTTCGTACTATTCTACCATCATTGCTCCCTTCTCTCTTATGGTTCTTCTTTTTTCTTTCTCCTCCATGCTCATCATTGCAACCAAATCCTTAATGACTTCTGCCTGAATGGTAATGACAGCTACGACCACAATCGTTTGCGAGTATGTTCATTACGTGAAAGTGTCATCTCATTTATATCGTCGGCGTATGTTTGGTTTGCGTTTGGAGGGTAAAACTACCCACCCAACCGTGTTGGACCGATGTTGGAAAGGGAAGGAGCAATGTCAGCAGATTTCACATCAAGGGTGGACACTCTGCCATCCTGGCGACCCGAGTGTGTAAGTATGTTTACCAGTTTGCATTGGTACCTACTTGCGTATATACAAACATTTCCCCACAAACGTTGGCGTGAGTGAAAGCAACGGCAAAAAATGGATTCCATCTGTGTGTTAGTTTTGTGGCAAGCAGTACAGAAGTCCGTCGCAATTCCACTCTCACTCTCGCCATCCTCGATAGCTCTAAATTGAATCCAAATATTTACTTTAGCGAGGATTTTTTTTAAATCGCTCCTGTCAAAATCCCGTCCTTAGAGAGATTCCCTTTACCGACTCGGTCAGCTATCAGGGCAAAACGTTACATCGCATTAGCTTCTCCAGAAGGGAATGGCGGAAGATTATTCTTTGACCGGCCAAACATTCCAAGGATGTGAGAAGCATAAACATACACCGAAGAGACCGGATTCTTCGAGAAGCAAAGGAAAAAATGGTAAGAATGTCTTCTTTTTTGCAATCCACCCTATCTCCGCAAGGTGGAAAATGGGTAAGAACCTACGATTATGATCTTACCGTCTAGTGTTTGCCTGTATCCCTTGTTGGAAGGTTTTCTCGCTGCAGCGTGTTGTGGCTAATGTGGCATCCTGCAGCAACCACATCCATTCCCGTCGTTCTGTTCCCCTGCCCTTCAGTATGGTCACACGGGAGAAATCCATTTTCCGCTATCACATCCGTGAGAGATACCCGTGGGGCCCCTGTCTTCCGGAAGTGGGGAACCTTTCTGCTGGTTTCGTAAGACGTTAAGATTCGGTGTAAGGTGTTTGTTTCGTTTATTTTCAACCCTGCTCTTCCCATTTCGTCCGTGAAGATTTGCTTCCTTGGGATGTTCCGCAAAACGGGGATATTAGTTTAATATCCTTTCTCGGTCCGTTTTTTTCCGGTGTAAGCCACACATTGAAGTACACATCCCACAACACAACTCTTGAAATTTTTAACAAGACACTGGCAACCAACGGGCTTGGATGCGACTGTTGCTTCCAAGCACCAGAATGGGATACACCGTAGGGACAAGCACACATACACAAACACACACGGAAAATTCTGCGTGTATTTTGCCGCCCGTGTAAGCTTATTTGTTACCCATTCGCGAATGGGAATTCATAAATGTATAAAATGGGTCCCCGCACCGATACTCGCACTTGCGAGCTTCTGCGGTACGGTGTACGGGTTCGTATTGCGATGGGCGAGAACGTTGAGTTTTTTGTCTTTGAAATTTACAGCCTCAATCCCACCGCTCGTATCGACGAAAGTCACGCCACCAGTCTCGACGGTACTCGAAACCCCGGTCGGATGGCCGTGCTGAAGCAACCGTGCACGTAGCTCCCAGCGGTAGCAGTCATTTGGTTTAATATTTGATACTAATAGGTAGTGAAAAGGTTCATTGGTTCCGACCGGGCGCGAGTTTCCATTTCGTTTGCTACAATTTGAACGCCCGAAATGGTCCTCTGTGGGGCATTTTTCAATGCACGAATGTTACCACGGCTGCGAAAAGGTTCGAAACAAAACAATAAACTTGATAAAAATAAATTTTAATCGGAAAATGTTTGGTTGGGCCAAACAAAACGTTACAATTTACACCTTAAATTTCGAAAACATTAGATAAACGGAATTTCTGGATATATTTTAAAACGTAATTAATGTTTCGACATCAACCTGCAAACATCGAAGGTTTCTATCATTTAAAAAAATTCAATAGTAGGAAAAATTTAATTTCCAGCAATGCATAGCCGCTTGAGAAAAAGTTCTGATAACCGGACAACTTTTTCAATTTAAATTTTTTTAACATAACGATGTTTTACACATTTGCTAACTCAAACATCACCGCAAAGAATGCAACGGTCTCATCACGATCATAACAAAAAATATGCCAAATAAATGCTCCATTTGGAAGGGCTGCACGTTTAATAATGGAGTTCCGGTATGTAGGGAAACTCTATACGCACCAAGAGCACACCGTGAACCAGTGAGCACAGGAAAAACTTTCCTGAATACAAAACAAGAAGTTCCCTACGAAAACTTGCTCCTTGCATCTCTGACTAACACACACATACACATCGACTATTCGCACGGTGTCGGTTTCTCCGAGCTGCTCAAATTAACTGCATCGGGCAAGGGTATGATTTCTAAATTGCATTTATTTAATTTCATCGTCCAAAGTACGGTACATGAACGGGCACGAACCGTGGATAGAAAAAGCTATGGTGTGAAAGTTCGATGATGCTATTAGAATACTTTGCTCGTGCAGTGAAGGCAAAAGGAAGTGAAAAACACACCCACACAAGCATGCCCTCACACCAATGTCAGGTAAATGCAACGAAACCCATTTGGAACCCACAACAGGTGGATCACGGTGGTGTAAGGAAAAACCATCGTTGCCAGCATACTTTCGGTAGATACTCTTTGCCCCGTCGGGACGCCAATTTTGCTTGCCCGCCCTAGCCCCGATAGAGCCAGCAACCACCGACTGACCACCGACTGAGTTGCAAAACCAAGAGCAAAGTTACTAATGGATATCATAAAGATGAAATAGTTGCACAACAAAACACATACTTTCCATGATGGGTAGAAGTGTTTGGGCAGAATTTGGAACACGTCGCGCACCCGGTGCGGAAAGGAATCGGAGTCGGACAAAATTTCATTTCTGGTACCGGTTTGCTACTTCGGCTGTTCACTATCCACCCTCCACTTTCATAATTGCGAATGCTTTCGGCACGCCAAAACTTTTCCAACCTCTAGAGAGGAGTGGCTACCTGGCATACTAAACCGATTACTCCACGTACTCGGATCAGTAAAATAAGCATGCAGCGTCGTGTGTGCCATTTGTAACCATATCTGCCGAAATTAGAGACTTTCCATACGGACCTGAAAAACACAACAAGTTCCACCGTACCGCAAGAACGCGGGCAGGATAATTTTAAACATCGATTCGCCTTGCCCGAGTTCGCTAAAAACATATGGGACGGGATGAATGGCCACAGTGACCACCCACCACCAGGAACGGTTGCACCGTGGTGGTAATGTATATTGAAATTAAAGTAAAATCCATTAACAGATTAGCATAAAATGTAAATGCAGTTTTCAGTTTTAAGCCCGTTTCAGATCCGGTACGGTTCCCCTTAAACCAGCCAAATAGATCAATTTTCTGTACGGTTCCAGTTGTTTCCGGTGGTTTTCATTATGAACTCCGATGCGTTCCGTTCGACTTCATCCGGAAGGATGTTCGGTGTGCGAAAGGAGAAGGTCTTTAACGGACAGACCAAACTAACCACCTGTCACTGCCGGTGGATGATAAAGTCATGAAGATTAAACCGAAAATCACACTAATTACCGACACCGCAACGCAAAGATGATGTGACCAGTACACACCAAAGTTACCGCTGGCTCTGTCTGCGTTGCCCGTTAGAAGTGCAATTGAATTGGATGTTCCGGACCGTGCACACACATTGAACCTGTATCCTCCGGAACAGGGAAGACTTCGTGACGTTTAGTTAAGGACGCGGGCTTTGGTGATGGTAGGGGGAACTGTGTGCCCAATCCACAAAACCACGCAACACACAATGCAGGGGAGGACATTTATTTTTTTTCTATCCCACCCCTTCAAACCATCGACCAAAGTCAACAGAACCCGACCGGGACAACATTGTGACAGCATGAAGACATTCCTGGGTCGTTCCGATGAATTGCTCCGTGTCCCGGGATGCAAACGTGTTTCAGGTTGATCTCTTTGGAGGATTAAACATTTTCCACTTCGATTTCTGACGTACCGATTGGTGACGGAACCCGAGTGTTAGTGTGCCCACCATTCCATATAGCACCTTCGTTTCAACTTCATATATTGCATGCAGCAACAAAGAGCCTGCATCGCACGTTGGTCTACCTTCGACATCCTATCGATAGAAAGGGCGACACACCTGGGACAGATCACAGCACACCGTTGCACACCTATACGGTTGACTATTGGTCCATTTAGCATTCATCGGGTTTGTCTTTTGGCGCTGGTTCATCGTCGTCCAGGACACCGGAAGCCGACAGAGTCACGTAATCGTATGGAATGGGACCGGAATAAAATTGGAATGAAATCGTCATCGTCGGGATGCGTAAATGACGGAGCGGTATTGGTCAGCTGAAGCCCTTCTCCACACACTCTTCAGCATCCACTTCAATCTGCAGAAGGGCAATTGATTCATTTTTACAGTTTTCAATTCATTCAACAACCCTCAACAATGCCCCATCGTATCCTTCGATCCGGTTGCAAGGCAGCCAGAACAGGGGCTTCAATAAAATCACCAGCGTGTGACGGTAAGGTCGTCCTATCGTACTATCGCAACACCCTATGTAAGCATTTCGGTTCGACAGATACAGACCCAGTCATGATTGGCCCATGATGGTTGTGGTGGTGGTAGGGTCGTAATTTGATCACACTAATTTGACAACGGTGTGATTGCAGTTATTTTGCATCAAATTCCGTACGATTTTGCATCCGGGTTGGCACGTTGTTCTCATTTGCCTACGAGTAAAGCATTCTTTATCCTTACATACATACGCTCTATCATTACAGGTGCTGTGAGTTCGTGTTCCGGGTACTGGTTATGGTGAATCCAGCGTTTCCGCTTTTGGTACTATTTTCATATATCGCCAGAATTGAACCTTATCCAGATGTCAACATAATGCCGATGATAACTTACCTAAAATCAAACAATAAAAACATATTTTATTAGTCATGTGGAATAGCGAATTAAAAAATCAATTAAAGTCCATAGACACGCACCGCAGACAGCATAAGCTACATAAAACGCAGCATTACTTTTCTTTTAATACCATCTTTTACAAACAAAGATAAACGGTTTTAAAGAGCCGCTTGAGAGTGGCACGAGCACACAAACACACGTGTATACAGACCTCGAACAAACAACAACGTCGTTGACTAACGACGGCAAATCCGACGATAATTAATTACCGTATAATCCGTTTGCTTTCTACCGCCCTTTTAACTGGTGGTGACCTAATCCTTTGAACCACTTTAGAGCACCGATTCCACAACACACCCCGACCCGTGATCCTTTTTTGCATTCGCGCTTTATCCTTATACGTTGCTGTACCTTTTTTATTTCCACTTTCGTTGGTTCCTTCGCAGATTTACCAGCCGGAAGCAAAACGTACAACAGCGGTTGAAAGGAGAAAAAAAAACCCAACACACAAAAGTGATAATGACTGTTGTTTGCTAAACGCTTTCGATTAGTCCTCTGCGTTCGTTTCAATTCGCCCGAGACCATTTAGCTGTCGCATCCATTCACATTCTCGTGGGAAGCATTTTTAACAACAACTGTTGACTTGGTTCTATTTCAAAAATGTGTATCCAAAGTAAGATGGCATGCTGACGTTGGGAGGGATTAACCAAGAAAGAAAAACTCTCACTCGTTCCCAAAATAGCCAAACATTAGCGCCCTAAAAGTCATCCGCCCCAAATAACCGGTTCGGATAACTGTTCAGCAACACTGTCACTAAAATGAATATTTAATTGACGTATGCAGATGAGGTTTATTTGCACTTGGCAAACAACGGTCATTGCAATCACAGCACTATTTGTACCCGAATGTAATCGTTCACAAAAAAAAAATCTCATACATCACACACTACCCGAAAATTCTCAAATGTTCTATACAATCGCCCACGTTTTAGCGATTCCAAATGCCACATTAACCACCTGATGATGATGAGGAATAAATTATCGCCTCCAAGGGGACAAGGGGAACGGAATATTTGTATTTTCTGAGGTACAGGAAAACGTATTTCCCTCCTGCTAACAGTTGGCATATGCAGAGGAATGTGATGCTTTGTTGTGGTTGATACACGGTACCAAGTACTTCGAATTTCCCCACCAAATCTGGTACTGGTTGCTGGAGTTAAATTTGCCTATTTTGTCGTTTCGTAATGATTTTGTCCATTTTGTGGGTGCTGATGTGAACGCTATTGAAAACTGAAAACAGTGGTTAGAGCGACAGCATGGTGTTGAAGGGACCGAAACAACCATTCCTAGCCTTGATCGCTGGTTGTTGCGGCACCATTTGTTTTCATGTGTGAGCATGCACGGTGTGGCTAATTTGCATGCGAAGTAATTATCCTGGTTTTACACAATGGCCCAACACATGTTGACTGCTAACCCTGAACACTCAACTCCCGAATCTGAGCTAACCGTTCGCCTAACTTCTAACAAACTCAACCGAACTACCAACCAAACCGACCGAAACATCCCATCAGGTTTTCCCCCGTTGTCTAGTACGGCGCGCTCACACACATATACGAGAACAACACAGCCCACCAAAGCATATTGACAGTTTCACCCATTGAAGTGACCAGTGATGCGGAAAATTGTGTAATTCAATCATTCACCACACACCACCGTGACACCGAACCGGCCGGTCACCAGGAGACCCACCCAACCAGACGAGACACGAGAAAAGGACATATCGATCGCGCGACATTGACGGCGCGTGACGCGCGTGTGACGGAGGTACGCTCCGTGCCGTTGTTTTCCAGCATCCCGACACTGGTGGTTTGTTGGTTTTGCGGAACATCACAAGGTTCGTGTTGCCCACCCTGTACGCTCACCAACGCACACTCGAATATGGCGTTAACGAGCACAAAGTCACCGATCGAATGCTTTCGAGAGAAGCTTATTTAAATATCACATTTCATTCTAGCTTTCCTCAACCAGCCTCCGAACGGGAAAAAATGGTGGAACATGGAAACAAAACGAAGGGGGAAAAAACACGGAGACTTCTTTTTTGCACGTGCTTCCTTTCTTGAAGAAGCCCGATCGGATGACGACCCGGCGGAAGATGGTTGCAAAGTAAATCGTCGCTAATTAGCGATAGTTTACGGGTGGATTAGATTGAACATGGACGGGCTTAATTGACCGCTGGTAAATTTAATTAACAACTCATTAAGGAACCGTTACGACGAAGGATCAAAGTTTTCATTCGTCTGTTGGTAAGCGGATACGAGAAGATTTACGTAATATTTTTATGCATGTAATCCATATTACTTAACCAGAAAATTATTACAGACGCTACTTTTGCGTTTGAAAATTCAGCCATTAAGTTGTTAAATTCTTCATCATCAAAGTTAGTCAAATTATTTTTTGTGGAACAATTCGGGAGAAAAATAATAAATGAAATTATTTGAATTTCAATTTAAGAATTATTTAAAAATCACGTTTTATACAATTTTTCGTTCAATTATTACAATATTTGCGGCAAGCTGATTTCTATAATATTCAAAAGATATTTTCTTTTCGTGTTATCCTATCCCGATCATTCTCGGTTATTAAAAACAATTTTTTTTATTCATAAATTATGGCCAGGCCGTATTGCTTATTAAAAACAATATAAATCATATAAAATTTAACATCTTATTGTACATCCTAATGTATTTTTTTACTAGACCAGAACATCGTAGGGTCAAGCGGTTCATTAGCGATTGCACGGACAGTCGGCTTAACGCTTTCCCAATTTCGTTCACACAAACATCATCTGGAATCATACACGTCGGTTTTTCATCATGCAAAAGAGCAAAACGCTTTCCTTGCACCAGTTTTTCTACCATCAGGACTGGTGCGCTCCCGTCGCTGTGAGGCACCATAGAGAATTTAATTAAAATTTTGCAAGCCGAAAATACGGTGCTGCTATAAAGTTTGGCCCAGGCTAAGCCTCAAATTGTCGCTGACGAGCGTGCGAGCGATGGGTTTTCTAGTGTGTGAGCGCGTTCCCGTGCTGTTTTTTTAGGCAGAAGTTTCAAAATTGCACCACCATCATCATTTGCAGGTAACGCTAGGCAAAGGTAAAGTATGCCACACGTCCGAAAACACAAGGCAGCGACTCGGGAACGAACCAAAGCTGCACGTGGTTACTTTTGCGACACAGACAAGTGTCAGGAGGATGGTGAGCGTGTGCACAATCTTTGCTGCAAGCCCATGGACGATGTGTGCAGGGTACGCTTAGCTACAGGAGTTATGAGCTCCCGGAATTTGGCCCAGCACATGGTGAGCGGAGGAATATCATACGAAAAAAAGGGTATATACAAAAAAAACAACAACCTCTACAACAGCTAACAGACTGGGTGGACTGGGATCTGTTTGGAAAAGCTTTGATCCTACTCCGATTCCTACTTTCGCTGCATACCACACGACGGAACTTTAGACGCTCCGAGCCGCTTGCCATCTAAACCCACCACAACTGGGAAACAGTTTGGAAATACGAACAGGAAAAGGTAAGGAGTATGGTACAAAGGGAAAATCCGCTTAATCCGTCGTGGTTGTTGTCGCACGGATTTACCGAACGGAGGCGATGTAGTGCCCAGTGGAAAATTATTTTCTTCTTACCCAATCCAGCCTCCATCGTCGGAAGAGGTTTTGCGTATGTTTTCCATACAAAAATTAATGTTTTGGAAGCTTTTGGAAGAATTTGAAAACAAAAGGAATTAAAAAATGCATTATAACCATAACTGGTAAATAAAATAAAAAGTTTCAAGAAGAATTATACATATACACGGAAAAATGCATATAGAAGAACACTTGAAACCTAGTTTTTATTTAAAAATAAAGATGAAAGCAACAAAATTCTAAATAAAGTGATGTAAACTTAAAATATGTAATCCTCAAAAATAATCTGGCATTTGCAAAACCGTCTTGAAATCTGCATTTTAATTTCAAATGACAATACATTTAAAGTAATGATTATCCGTATGTAACTTTCATGTTTATTTGTAATTTTAAAAACGGCGACACAAATAGCCTTCATATCGAAATGATCTATTTGTTAGTTGGTTTTGCGTTTCAATCTTGTATATGTATGTATTTTTATTACTTCCAGAACTAAAGTCTACAGTGGACGTTTGCCAAAACTGTCCAAAGTCCTGGAGAAACGCAATCCAAACCAAATGGCCATAAAATTGTTTACCCGACCGATGCTAGTTTTCTGTTTTATTACCACACTGTTTGGAAGTAGAACATTGTCTACCAGTGCGAAGCACGGTAGCTTACATTTCCCATCCCCGTTGACAGAACGTGACATCTTTGCGAGATCAAGAAGATAAATACAATTCCATCCCACTGCCTTTCCTTGACCGTTCCTTAATCAATGTTTCATGTCGCTAATGTTCGGAAGCAAACATGAGCCGATTCATTCGGCGAACAGAGGGCAGCTTAAGCAGAAAAGTCAACGTCCAGCTCGCTACACGGTTGCTGTAACGAAGGTGGGTCCGGTTTTTCCATCTTCACGCGTCACACCTTTAACAAAACCTGAACGCACCATCTGAAGCGCCAGAATTCAATGTAGCAGGTTACGTTCCGGTAAGCGTATCGGGAACAGGTAATGTATTCACCGTTATCCCTTACTATCCATTTTCCTGTCCGTGAAATACGCGTGGGAATTGAACTAACCGAGAAGGTGGAGGCGACTCTCCCTATGGCTAAAGCAACAAACAAACCAGACAGCTTCACCAGCTTCCGGCACTAACTGTCAGTTGCTTCCTGGACGTCATCAAACGCTATAGCTAAGCCGCCTTCAACTCTCACACACCGAAGTCGGTTGGAACGATTCTCTCCTCTGTTTGCATTTGTCGGTGAATAAATTTCCAACACTTCCTCCCAAAAGGACAGTGAACGGGCGCGTTTCGCTTTCTGTTCCGTTCCGTACAGTGCCACCCACAACTACACTGCGCATCATGAATTTCCGGTTTCCGATCATCGTTCCGTGTTGCAACCAGAACCCGATTCACATTTACTCCGTTGCTTTCCTCTAGGGAGCAATACGAGACGGTAGAATAGTACCGAAAAGTGCTGCAAACCTCGGGATCTGGATTCGGAGAAAAGTGGACGAAGGGCCGGAAACGACAACCGGAAACAAACGAGATCATTTTCGTCGTGACCAATATTGTTGTTGTTTCCTTTATTTTGTTTCCCATCAAGAGTGAAAATGATGAGAAACAGCTGACACATAATACCAGATCGGCAGCAGGTCTAGTGAATTTTCCCAAATGAAAATGTTTAGATATATATTTTGAACGAACGTCTTACATATACAGCAACAATAAAGCAATTATGAAGATTGACCATCAGTTGTGTATATTCACATGAAAAATCAATCAACCACTTAAAAGACCAGGCGTCTCCATTATTCGTCAAACACCAGGCGTCTCCATTGTTCGAAGATGCTTAACCGCATCATTACACAAATTGATCCAAATAGAAAAGGAAAAAAGAAAAGGGGGAAGTGAAAAATAGAAACTTAAAGCAATGGTTTACCAATACCCGAGTCAGTATTTTGGTTCGAGCCGTCGAAAATGCAATTGCTTGAAAAATGCAAAACGATTTCACCCGTTGGATGTGATCGGAATATGTCGATCGGCAATCCAAATTGCCGGCCGGGAACGATTTAACCATCCACTTCAATTTACCTCACCAGTGCCGGATTTCAATTGCCTCTTTCGATGGCAGCCGGATCAAGCCGACAAATAAGTATGTAACAGTGACCGGACTTTATGGTACCGTCTCTATTCCACTTCGATCTTTCCCGCATCGGCCCCGTCTCTACATTTCAACCGTTCAAAATCAATATCAAATATTTAGATCGCTTCATTTCGCTACCGGCTGGAAAAGGGAGACCGGACCGGTCGCTGGCTACGGAAATAAAACCGAAAATTGCACCTATCAACCTTTGGCCATCATTGCGACGGGGGTTAAAACAGGATGGTTTCCACCACCAATCCAGACCGGGCTGGTGGCTGTTAAATCGAGGATAAACCCTTCCGAATTCGTAGCTTACAAATTGATGTTTTCAAATACGAAAAAAAATGCACGAACCGTGTTCACACTAACCAACCGGCAATGATATTGCGCTGCCGGGCTGCTGGCAAACGGCACCAGCATCATGAATATTTAATCGCCTAAACGAAGATTCCAAATCGAAAAATAGACTCCGAAGATCTTCAAACCACCTACTTTCGACCGACACGCGTGAACGATGAAACGAGGGAAAGTTGATCTTTTTCCTTAAGGTCTTTCTTATTCTTTTCTGTTCTTCCCGTCACCATCACTCTGGGGAAGGTTTGTTGGACTCGATGACGGGACTTTTAGTGTCTGCTAAGCATTGTTGTAAATGTCGTTAAGTACATCTATTGTGCGGGAAAAGTGGTTCATGGTGACATTGGGCTTTTTCACCTATTCAAGCCCTTCTTCTTTTACAGTTGTAACAACAGTATATGGATGCACAACAAGCAAGAACATTTCACGGGTTAATGGATGCTGATGCCTTGCTTCCTCTCGTAACATCCATGGCCCATCCCATGTGGTGATGACATGGCGTGGTGTATTTCTACACTTGTTTTACGTCTACAGTTACAGCGAAATCGTTCGTTTTATTACCCGTCCCGGTCACAGTCACAGAACGGCTTTGGGCCATTTTATGTTTGTATTTTCTTTTCTCCATACCATTACTTTAGTCCTGTTAACCAACAGCGACAATAGAGCAACAATAACTGAGCTCACCTTTTTAAGGGCAAAGAAAAAGAAAATACCTCCTCCATCGAAGAAATGCTATGAAGCTCTGTTGCAGCAGCAACACCTTTAAATTGATTTATGAATAATACATACCGTCGAAGCGAGGAGATGCAACGCGTCCCTCTGTTTCCAAAACGGAAGATGCGCTTCTTTACCGTCCTTAATACACACAAACAAAAATGGCGCACAACGAAAGGATCTGGTCTGTATTCTGCACCGGGGTTAGCTCGGCACGGCATCACAAAGATCGTAAGCGTAAAAGATTTTGTTGTGCTATGCAAATTTATGCTTCGTCCCTGCCCGCTAGCCTCTCACACGGAGGCTGCCACACATGTCGCGTATGTTCGCTTTCGGTGTTTGTACGTGCCAAGGGGACGGTAAAGTTTTACCAGCGTCTGTGTGGTGTCGCTTAAAGTTTCTTGTATTTGCATTGTCCTTCGACACCTGCATGAGGCGGCAGTGGCTTGAATTTGTAAGGGCACGCTCGTTGTGCCAGACTATTGGTGGCGCTACCGGTGGCATCACACTCATTTGCGAATTTTCACTGCCGTCACGAGTTCGACGCTGGTGAGGTTTGACTAAAGGGGTCAGACTAAAAGAAAACCCAAAAACGTAATACAAATCTCCCACGATCCAGGTATGCTCACCGTTCCACGTATAATACAACCTCCAGCAACGACGATGCTAAGAAGGTGTGTCTGCTGTGCTGCTTCTTGCGTTGGTGGGTTGGTTTTGGTTCTTAAAATCCAGCGAGAAAAGCTCATGAATGTGTAATGCGAGATGTTTACCCTAAGCTGTAGCCACGGATACCGCTGCTGTACGTATGGGTGTTATGCCTTATGCCTCTTATGCTAAATTGCCGATGGCAAGCGCATGTTTTCCCTTACATCATCCAGTTCGTCAGCTTCTTCTATCAAGCGGCGCCTAACATCGTATCCTATCGGAAGTGGAAATACTGTCTCAATTTACCCGATCATTATCGAATTTCCATTCTTCCGCCTAGCTAGAGAAAGTATCGCTATTCGACTAAGGGTGTGAACGAGACATAAGGAGGCGATTATAAACGTACCACGGACTGACTACTTGCTCAACCGTCTTCCTCTTACAACGCTAAAAAGATATTTCTGATATATAATTACCTACAGGAATAGTTGAAGGAGAACGAGTTGTTTTGTAACGAAAGGATAATATCAGGGACACATTTCCATTGAGAGGTTTCACTCGTCATCGTATGCAGTTGTAATACCTCCGTGAAGCGCAGCGAGAAAAATTACTGACTTCAAGTTTTTAACCGTTAAAACAATCAAATATTTAACTGACTTTCTACAGTACTTCATACGCCAGTGCAGTCCTTGTCCCGCAACAAGTTCTTTCACTAACTTCCAGTAGAATTGTCGCGAGAGTTAAATATGCATAAACGAACGAATAGTGCCATTCCTTCTGCACCTGCAGTTCTCCACGACCGCAGGGCTTTTCTGCCAGCCATGGAGATAAAATGAAGAAACTTTCCTTTTCTCCTACACAGACGAACATTTCCAACTCGACGAAACCGAACCGGCAGATGGTTCCAGCGGGAAATGGTTTGGATGGATGGATGCCCTGCAGCAACTCTCGCCTGTTACAATGCTTTCTTGCCTGTGTTTTACGGTATGAATAGCCATGGGACTTGAGTGAAAAAAACACACCTTCGACAGAAAAGAAACTTTGGCACCTCACCAACATTACAACAAACTGCAAAATGGAGCAGTGAAGCAATGAAACACGGGCGACAAAGAAAAATTGAACGCTACCCGCAGATTCTCTCCATTATCTCATTCCACCGTCCTGCAAGCCAATTGTTCGCCGTTAGAACAGATTCAATATTTATGCCACTTTACGAATAGTTGGTGCGATGGTTGAAAAAATCGAAAGTTCGTCTCGATGGTGGGAAAACAAACAACAATGCGCAATGCACTGCTCGGTGTCAACTTCAATCTTTGTCTACGAAAGTCTCTCGGAATCAATCCCAGAGCACCACTCTGGTGATGGTGGAACGCAGCGTAAAGTTAAAACGTTAATTTGATCAAAAGTTTTCCGATAACGACTTCATCACATGCAAACGGTGAGGAAAAGCTACCTCATCTGTGGTGGCAAAAGTTTGCGAATAAATGCACCTTCTTGTTGCATCGGTGGCGGATCATCTTATATTTGATAAGACACATCTTTAGAATGTGAAAAATGACAAAATATGACGCGAAGGATATGAACCGATTGATATGATATTATTTGCAGAAAGGCAATGTTTAGAACAATGTATTGGAAAAACTTAACAGAATTTTATTTAACTTAAATACATGTTTACATACTATAAAAAAAATAATAAAACTAAAAATAAATATATTTTTCAATGACGTACCGATGAAGAGACAAATTTCAGTTTAATAGGTCATCCGAATTATTTTAATCAACGACAAAAAAGGAACGTACTACTAATAATCCTGCTATGTATTAACGACAAGTCAAGAAAGTTAGAATTAACAGTCCAAGACCTCGTGAGACTGCAGTGCCACAATACCGGGCAGTCTGATGGCAAATGGCGCTAGTATTGCTGGTCAGGACCGGGGATCAAATCCCATTAGGACTGTTCTCCCGTATTACGGATATCTATAAGCCTAGTTAGCCATTACATGACCGGCATGACTGAACGGGTCGTTAGGCCAAACAAGAAGAAGATTCCTGATATCTATTGAATTAAATCGAATATGTGAAGCAACACATGCTTAACACATCCTTCAGCATAAACAGCAACATCCTATAGCTTTTCAACCTAAACCAAGATAGAGCTCAAAATTTTATGTTGTAAACATTCATTAAGGTGTACAGAAACTAAACAGAAAATGGTTAAATGAGCAACATAAATTCATTCATAAAATTTCTGTGCTGTCCTGTCGCCTACATTGATATTTCCGACGCTTGAAAAGTTTCCCGACTAGATACTCCAACAAAATTAATTGCACAAATCCTTCGCATGCAATTAATTATCTCTAAAGCTCTCGGAAGCCGTGCACATATTGTCAGAACTACCCACATTTCTACAACTGCACCACCAACTCCAGAAACCGAAATTCATCAAGCAATCTATTTTCATTCCCTTTCATTCCTGCTAGTGACACTCGATCCCGGATCATAGAAAACTCAACCAATTCGAAGATTTTTGAAATCCAAACGCAACTGCACACATTACACCATCTGGATGGATGCAGAGATGCAACAAACAAACCCCGTCACGGATGAAAAACGGTGCGGAAAAACCGCTCCGTCAGACAAACACTGCCTGTCTTGACTGGCGAATTATAAACGATCGCGGTCGTAAATGTATACCATAGCAGTGGTACGCATTTGGTTGCTGCTGGCAACAGTTTGGTGGACGAACCGTTCAGAAATGGGCGAAAACAGCATCATGCTTATTGCTCACGTCGTCTACGCCACCTACACAAATAGTCAGGCGTGTGGTGAAAGAAATGACGGGAATAAATAGTCAAACTATCGTCAAACATTTATTTTTACACGAGCGCACAGACACAGCATGATTGGAAGTTTTCATTCGGAACACATGTGATATGTTTTGAGCGAATGTTGAAATAAATGCCATTTCACGTTTATTTCATTCTGGCTTCTAGCTGTCTGCAACAGGCAATACTTTTTCTTTTTTCTTCCAAAAGTTCTTGAACTAAATTCATCTCTTTTTGTAGCTAATAATCGAACTAATTGAAACAAATATAAAATATTTGATAGATTGTTGAGATAGTTGTTGTAGATAGTTGTAGATTGTTGATAGATAGAGAAATGTTGTAGTGGAAACTTTGCTTACGATAAATGAGATTTCATCAAAGAAAAATGGTCTAGTAGTGTAAATAGAATAAGTTCGCAGTACAACAACGAAAGATAAAAATCAGAACCAACAAAACAACGTTTCACAAACTAGAATCAAGTCATACTTTCGCTAGTATCCCTTGCAGATTTTTCTGTAAAACGGTAGCGGCCCAAAATCCGATTTATCGATTCCCAGACCGCTTTCCGTACAAACTTTTCTGATAGTGGTCGGTACGATGCAATCGGACCGGGTTAGACAGACGGGTAAGCTATGTGCTTCGTCGTAAAGAGATGGCCTAGGGCTTTTCTTCAGTTAGCGCACCTGCACAGAATATGTTCCAGTCGGTGAAGATAACGAGCAAGGACAAGGATACATCCTTCCCTAATTCCTATACGAGGAGTTTCGTAAGAGATCCACCCCGTAGCTGAAGTAACATTGTGCTCCACCGTTTGATGTCTTGGGAGTTTTGTGTTATGTTTGTTGCCTGTTCAAACCATTTCGCGTCACTCGTCTTATCTTGCGCGCTTGTACAAATAACTCCCATCCTAAAAAAAGGTACTTCCCTCTCAAAGCGAATTGTTGAAATGGGCAAGGAAAAATGCGTTGAAAAAGAAATTCAATGATTCTGGCCGTCTCTTAGAATGTGGAGATGGTGGCGCCCACCAACGATAGGGAGATTGAAATTTTCAAAGCCAAACTGGGCAGTAGGTAGAAAACCATGAAAACGCACCTTGGCGCACCTTCGTATACGACGATATGCCTTGTTTCCGTGTGCCACATACCAAGAGAAGCAACAGCACAGAAAGTAAAGAAAAGGTTTCTGGATGGTTGTTTGTTGTTTGTAGGACTATTTTGCTTTGATTTTCCCCGTTTCATTCCAATAAAAAACAGAAGGCAAATTCCAGTAGAGAAAACGTCTCAACATAAGTACCACACTTCCGGAAATGGAATGGAATACTTGGTGGAATTCCTCTTCCGTTTTCCTTTGGGCTGACATACAATCGTTTTTTGCCTTTTTTGCAAAACGAAATTTAGAGGTCAGAAATAAGGAAACTGGCATGAACGGAAATCGTCTCCACGGTACGAGGCGTTGTTGGGGGAAATGGCAAAACGGAAATCAAACACGCTTTTCAATTGCAAATTATACACCGGTTTGTGGGAAAAGGTGCCTTGTGAGTAGCAAGGAAAATTTAATTAGACTAATGAAATAATTAAATAGAGAATGAGAAAATTAACGACTGGGGGGAGATTTTTTTTTGCGAACTAATACAACCCAAGGATGGCTATTCGTCGGTACCACCAGAGACTTTGATTGTTCATTCCCGGCCCTTTAAACCGAACTGGCACAATTAACCGGTTCTTCGATGTAGCAGTCAATGCATGAGGCTTGGTTAGAATATCCCGTTGCAACAGAAAATTGGATCATCTTTGGGAAGGTGAAAAGCAATATGAATTCTTTGGAGTACATTTGAGATGAATGATGACATTGAGGAGGAAAAAAAGCAAAACGCTAGCAGTTAAATATTTATACTTTAATTTCACGCACAATTAAAAACCTCATTTAATATGCGCCCGAATATTTTTTCCTCATAAACGTAAAGCATAAAACATAAGGTGGCATTTTTTCATTTGAATTTCTCTGAGTGCTCATTTGACAGCTTTCTCCAACAGGATGCCATAGAATTGGAACCTTTCAAATTGTCCATCAAACTCAAAAAGCACAATACAAACAGCAATAATCTTTAAAAAATGACAGAATATTCCCCTCACCGGAAGCCCTTGGCTGTCAGAAGTGGCGCATTAATTACAACGAACCAAACCTAGCTCGCAAACGATTCTACTTCCTGGAGTGTTGTTCTGGTTTTTTAGACTAATCACGCGTCACTTTTACAGCGTAATTCGGCGCAGCCCATTTCACGATAAGTAATCGTAGTAAAAATTTAATTGCTTCCAACAAATGCCAACCGCGCATAAGGTAACTGAAACGTGCCGAGCGGGACTCGGGGAACTTACCGACCGCCCAGAACCCGTCAATTAACCTTACCACGAAAGTGTCACACAAGCTCGAAACTTTGGAAAACAATTTTGCTAAGCCGGGCGCGGAAAAATTCGCCTGCTTCCGCAAAATGATCTCGCCTGCTGAATAATTCAATTCCTTGGTTTTTCAGGTAAAAAAAAACCAACGTCCCAAAAACTGGCAGTAACTAGGTCTAGAGCGTAGAATAAGAGGACCTAAACCAGCTCTTACACTGCAACATAAAATAAAGCATGTAACGATATCGTTTTTTTGTCGCTTGCTACCTCTTGCCTCGGTGTATGGTGGTTGTTCCATCCAACCGCCACCATAATCTACCCAAGAAAAAGAGGCACAAAAAAGGACCAACAGGCTTCTTCGGCCAGAAGGGGACTGTGTGGGTTGGAGAGTGAAAATGCCGCTCCAAAATATGGCTTTTACTGGTTTAATGATCCAGAGAAGACCTTGCCGTGCCCGAGAAGCTGTTTTGTGGTATAGCGGTGGAATGGATTCAACTCACCGCGACCGGTCGGCAACAAACTCGAACGACACATTTCGGTGTAATCTCTTACTGCTCCCACCGGTTCCCACCTTTCGCGAATGGTGGAGTTTTTAAGATGATGTATTTCTATAAAATTAATATCCTTCTCCGTCCCAAGGTGTTCAAAGCCGCTTTTAACGAACTGGAGAAAGACACTCTCGGTGACTGCCGGTACACCTTTCCCACACCATATGAAGCAACAGTTTTGGCGCTTGGCGAGGAAAGAAGCGAAAAAAAAAAAACACACAGATAACCATGTTCAATGGTTGCACGCTAGACGTTGTTTCGTGTTGCTGGTTGTCGTAAATAAAACTGCTTTTATGAAAAACGATTTCTAAAAACCAATAAAAGGAAAACCACCACCATCGCTGACGATGGCGCCCGTGGAAGGAATGTGTGCATTAAACTGCAGACACTAACGGGGCCAACCGTACCATCGGACGGCCCGAAAAAGACACACGCTACACAAACTGGCCTATCCTACCGACCAGAAACCTCGCACACAGCTCAGGTGCAGTGGTGTTTTTGTTTGTAAGTAAACGTCGCGATGCGCGAGCAAATTCGAACGAACGGTCCTGTCTCTATTTCCCATCAACTACACTCCGGACGGCGGGTCCATCAACCAAGGGGTAAACACGCCAGGTCTGGAAGCGCATGAACTCGGAGCGCACAGCAGTGCTGGTTGATAATCATAAACATAAATTTAAATTTAATTATTTACAGAAACATCATTTGCGCGCGGTAAACGGACGGTAGTTCCACTGCCACTGTGGGAAGCTACGAACGCCGTGTTCGATGCCGCTGGGTTAAAAAAAATGGTCGTGCGCATTTTAAAGACGGCCTAGCCTATCCAAAATCGGTAAGCTTGGATTTTATTGAAGACAAAGAAACTGCTGAGCTGGGACCGGCTGTCCGTGGCGTTTACCTGCAGCCATAAACACCGGCCGCGGGTTAATCGTATCGCAAGGATTTCTTTTCTTCAGCCTCTTTTCATCAGACAGAACCGCCCTTGCGAAGGGTTCACCGGGAGGGAAAAGATGTTGGCCCAAAAGGATTAACCCAATGCTGAATACAGCAAAGAGAAGGAGGGCCATGAACCGAAGGCTTACCACGCACAAACAGTGCTAATTACATTTAATCATGGTCGAGCGATGAAGAGCCGCGTGGGGGAGAAGGTGGCGTAAAAATGCCACAAAAACTTCAGCCATGGATGGAAAACTCTTCTGACCATGGAATACCCTGCAGGCAACGAAGTCAGTAAAGGCGTGTGTCGTGGTGCGGGTGGTAAAATTCAATTAGCAACGAGCGAACTAGGAGTCTTACAAAAGGGCATCATGGTGCGCCCGCGTTCGTTAATTTTAGATTGCGCCTGCAAGGTATGCAATCGCGCACACAACAGTACAGTACGCGAGACGGTTTCAGCCAACATTAAAGCATTGGGCGGTTTATGTACTTTGGTGTTTTGATTCGTTTTAAATTTTACGCTAGAGCTAGGTGGCTTTTGATATTTTGGGAAAATTTTTGCAAAACAAAATAAAAGTATACAAAAAATTATAGCCCTGGTTGACAATCTTAAAAATGAGGTCTATGTGTTTTATCACATCGTTAAGTATCGTTTTTTTATAACAAATGCCATGCAGCTTAAAAACGAATACTCCTCCGAAAAAGAAAATACGAGGGCTGACGAAGCATATTTTATTGCATCTGCCAGCATGTCCCTAAGCCGATGACGAGAGGTGTTAAAATCCGCGCCATTCAATTTTACTACATGAAACCACAATTACCACTGATCCTGCCCGACGATGCTACCAACCGAAGGTTGCCATTATGATGGTGAATATGTTTACCCCACCTGGCACACGAAGTCGCGTCGCGGAAGCCTGCGCTCCACTGGAGCCACTTTTGCTGTCAATAAAAGTAATTACTTAATCCTCCTAGGAGCTGGATTACATCATTAAACGATTCACGATCGCAAAACGTGATGCTGCTGCCCGCGAGTTCCTGGGACAAAACGCACCTAGCATTACAAAAATATTTTCAACACTTCCCACCGCAAATTCCATTTCCCCCTCCTCTTCCCGCATGACGATTGGGATGGCAAAAGTGAGCTCCCATATTTTACCAGGTGTAAGCATAAAAAGAAAAGAAAAACGAGACTCGAGCCAATGAAACTCCCAACAGGGTGGAAGGGAAGCAGCGTAGATTCGAGAAAAGTGGGAAAAGAAAATCTCTTCCCAAAACATCCGGATGCTTGCTGTTTTGCTCCATTTCTTGCTGTGTGCCACATTGCTGCGCACCGAAAATCGAATCGTACGGTAGCGGGCGGAAAAAGCGCAACAAGCATTCGCTAGTGCCACTCGGGACATTTTTTTTCGATTTCTTTTTCCTTTCCCACTTCATTCGTGTTTCCCCCTTCGTAACTTACAGCAATGGTGGCGCATGTTTCATGGTTGGAAATTTATTAAGTACTTACGAAATAATAACACCCTTAAATTTCAATCTACCCTACCAGCTCGCAGGCCTCCTTTCCTTGCTCTTGCTACCCGTGTGCTGTAACGCAAAACCCATCTGGGCACGCAGTACGTAGTACAGCCTTAATGTAGGCAGTGGGGAGAATTGCTTGTAAGCGAAGAGAAAGGAATTACTTGTTCGCTTTCGACGGAAATCACTGACAACTTGCCATGATGGTAGCGGTGATAGTCATGATAATGGTTCATGGAAGATACACACACAACGAGAGATTCTTTTACCCAGTAAGCACGCGCTGTCTAAACCGGCCGCAAATTGTTTTGATTCTTGGATTTGTCTTGCAACGCTGTCGCTGGCACTTACCTAAAAGTAGAAGAGAAAACAATGGAGAACAAATTAACACCAGAATGCAAGAATAGTCATTACATTAAATTGTATTTCAATTTGATTCTTATTCGACGGAGAAATACGAGCCCGTTAATGCTACCGAAAATCAGTTCATAATCAAATCTCCTCCCGTTCCGGGTTTTCATCGTCCACCGCCGGCGGGGAAACATTTTCTACTAACAAGATAAACTGAAGTAATAACAAATGTATGAATGATTAAATTTCATTCGGCGGATTGTGTGCAAGAATTTGCTTATTAGGCCCCCTAATGACGAACTTTTCCGGCATGTTTTGTGTGTAACAAACAACCGGGTAGCAACAGTGCAATCATGAGTGGAAAATTGAGAAAGTAAACAAATGTGAAGAGCTTGTGGAAGTATCCACATTTGTTTTTAATATGCCACCCTCTAGGCTCCTCCACTGTCCATACAGCCCCCAGTGTTTGCGCACCAACGATAACCAGTAATATTTTACTTCCCAAAAAAACAACAAGCGTGGCTCTTTCAAAGCGCAGTTATCACTTTTCTTTACCACAAGCCGTACGCGCGCGAATCAAGATGAAGCAAATAGGACACATCGTACCCCCGAAGACAAGCCACCCGATCTACGCCGACACAAAAGGAATTTCTGGGTGTAAGAGGAAGTTTCCCATTTCTTGGCGAAACTTTTTCCCGCTTGTTTGTTTGACGCTGCTTACACAGATTGTTGTTCTCGCGCCGCAACGCACATTCGTGCACATACCCACAAACACATGGAGAAAACTCCCGTCGTGCCTGTGCATGATGGTGCCTCTAAGAAGATACAGGCAGAAAGACAAAAGAAAGAAATGAAATCACAAAAAGCCAGCAGGTAACGCGCTTCTTCTCTCGAGTTTCTGCCACATGCGGCTTGCTTTCTTTTCGCATACCTGCGCCGTATCTCCATCATCTACGCCTCGCACAGTTAGTGGAAGCTAGGAAAATTGTTTTCCCTAATCTTTCAGTAACTTCTGTGTCTTAGCCAGCTTCATGTAAAGGGCAACGGGGGGAAAAAAGAAAATCAAACACCGCACAAACGTATCTCCTTCGGTGAGTCCCCGCGAGAAACGACACTGGAGAAAAGTATGCAGCAACCAACCAGAACACTCAAAACTCTGCTGCCAGCACTGTTCCAAAACAACGGCCAGGGAGAGGAAATTTAATTTAAAATTGTTTTCCCTTTATTTTGTGAGGTTTGAAATATTAAAATTCTTATGCACCGCTCGGAGCGGTTACCGAGTCAGCTAGCGAAACATCATTGCACGGGCATTGTGCAACAGTTTGTCAAGTGGTGTCACTGTGGAGTGAACGTCTTTCTGACAGCGGCTGAAGGGAAACGAGAAAAACTGCTGCCTGTTCATTGTGAAAATTTTCCGAGAATTATTTAATAATCTACTCCAGACAATCAGCATCAGCTGTAACACGATAGAAACATTGCTGGAGATTATTCGGAAGGAATTGTAAAAAAATAATTTCAATGAGCATTTCTTTCTTACAATTTTATCTCGTGTAATAAGATTGAACAATGTTTTGTTGTAGAACCTACCCATCATATTTTTTATATGTAAAAAATATAAGGAAAATAATCTCCACTACACGTTTCGAAACAACTGCAAAACAAAATGAATGTTTTCCACAAACAGCTCAGCCACCGGGCTCACTAAAAGCAATCATTAGATTACAAAAAGCTATTAGAGCCCAACATGGTACACCAGTAATTTCCATCGCAGTGCGGTTGAAAGGTGGCGTGATTGCTTCATTTCCTGGCACTCAGCAAAAATTACCACAATGTTACCCAAATGCTTGTGCTATCCATTGCGTTCAATTGGACAAAAAAAAGAATAGAAAAAAAAACAAACGGCAAGTGTTACACTGATTATTCATTATCTTCGAACGACTACAAGATTAAATGCATGATTGCAACACCACCGCACCGGGTGGCAGCTATGAAAACGTATTTAATAATATATTAAAGCTAAAGGAATCGATTTAATAGCCATTAGTGTTACAATCAAATCACTAGTCTGGACGATTCTTGAGCAACCTGGCGCCTCCACTACAGTCTGGGTATTATGGAATGGGATGGAAAAACGGCATTGCCACATACGGCCATTGCGAACATCACACACATGAAATCATTGGGTAATGGTTCGTGGAGTATCAAATGACCTAATGGGCCGAAACTCTCGGTAATTTAAGGGATGTTCACACTTGTACTGTGATTTACACATTTCTTTGTATGAATGTGAGCGTTTGCCGTCAACCATTCAACACGTCCATATCTGGATGGGATAGTCATTAGTAAGATAAAACTTATCAATTATAAGCTAGTGGATGTTTCACATTGTCATGTCACAATAGGTCAAAGCAAACCAATTACCCAAGCTAATAGGAACAACAACAAATAGACACTAGTTTAAACAAGCTCTCTATGATTTTGCAACCATTCTCCCGCCAGAAATACGCTCATTGTGATATCCCAGATCTTCCATTTTGATTGATTTCCCTCGTGTTTCGATTGCCGGTGCGGTCTCAGTTTACAAACGACTTATTCCTAACTTTGCATGTTGTCAGTGACACACGCACTCATATGTCTTCTAACCGGCAAAACCACACGCCACATTATGCCCAACACAGGCCCACTCACACTCCCACACACATACACATGGTATGATTTTACGGGGTGGCGTCCATCGCCGTATTAAATTCAATTAATAGCCCTAGGGCCATCCAAACAGCGCTAGTTGCTCTGGAGCCACGGTCGCTTGGTGTGCGATGGACAGCAGAGTTTGACCGATCGTCCAACAAAGGAGGCGTTCGACCAGCGAAACAAACGGTACACCCACCGGGGGCCCTCCTTTTGCGGTGCGAAAGTTTGGCGTGCCGGCGAAAGACAAATTGTTCGGACAGCTGGGAAAATAGACTTGCTAACTGCATCAATCTGCTGGTGCCGTAGAATGGGGGAGGGATAGTGGAGGGGGAGTTTGTGGTTGCTGACGAGCAGGTGGAAATGTGTCAGTGCTGTCTCCCCTGGTTCAGCATAACCACGCGCATACACCCACACTCGCGCACAGACGCAAGAAGGTAAATTGTCGCATCACGCGATATCCGGAGCGTGCTGACACAATTCTGAGGTTATACAGTAATTTTAATAGATGTGTGTTCAAAAGGCTTCACGTTGCCGCCCTTTACCAACACCCACATGGCCGCCGTTTGATTCATGTGTAGCCCGATCATACCATGCCGCTTGAAAATTGGGTTTGTAAGCTATACTTAGTTACTATAGCAGATAGGCGCACAATGCGCGATACAAACATGTCCTTCCTTCCCATCCGCACGGCCACATTCTCCTGATGTCACCAGCTTTGACACCAATGGCTGTGCATGTCGATTATCGTGCACGTGATGAAAACATGTGTGTGCCCGTCCTACCGCCTTATACGTCAACTATCCATTCGTAGGCCATCGCGCATCGCAGTATCAAATCAATAAATCAATCATTATTTATTCATCGTCAAACGTACTAATTTACATATTTATAGGCTAAAATTTACGACACGATGCGTTCTCCTGTGTGCAGAGCACTGCAACGGTTGCAGCTGGACATTGCACAGCAATCGATCACCGGAGCAAGCTTTTTTGCGCTATACCGTTCCTATTGTTTCCTCCACTTTGGTGGACCATCATTCCGTCATTTTTCATTTTATTGAAGCACCAAAATAAAACGCACCCGAGCACATGGGAATTGAAGTTTTAATTTTTTGGTTGTTTCATTTCGTGAAGGTTACAGCATTATACACCATTCCGCATTGCCACAAATCTATCACATGGGGAATAACTGATATTGAGCCTATTTTCTATTTCCTCTTCGACAACAACAGGATTTATATTGCCTCGTGACAAACTCAAACTATTGTCTGAACGGTAATAAAAAAAAAACTTCAAAATAAAGTTATTTAAAATAAAAAGTTTAATATCAACTCGCTTACTGAGCAAATACCATAAAATACGTAATGTAAAGAAAAACATCGATCGTTCGTGCTGCATAAAACGCAGTGGGAAAATAAAGCCACTAAAAACCGAACCCCGGCACAAAAAATAAAAGAAACCAGTTGAAAACCAATCCCATTCATGATCATGCATGCCCAAAACTAAAAAAGTTTAAGTTGAAAAAAAAAACACAAATCGTGTCTTGATTACCGTCCATTTTTGCCTGCTTAAGAAGACGGGAAAGATTTTTATGAGCCTCTGCTGCTGCCCGATTGATTTTATTTTTATTTATTCTTTTCCATATCCTTCCATCCACACATACACCGATCCACGTAAACTGTGGATGATTTATGCTTTCCGCTGGCTTGTACCAGTGACCGGGCGTCTCCATCAAAACAGTACCCTAGCAGAGAATGGGGGTACGGATTGTGAGGTCCATGATTTCTGCGCTATGCAACACCGAACGCAATGGATTGAAAATAATAAAAAAAAAACCCTCGGAACAGTTCAATCTACATTCGAGGAGTGTATTCCCGTACCTTCTTAAAGCTATCATTTAATGTGCCCGGGAAAGGTTTTGAAAAGCTGACCTGTAGCTGATGGATTTACGATCGGATTTTGCCTTCTTGTTCCTCCTTCCTCTCATCGCAGCGCTTACATCAAACGACGCCTGACCTAGAGAACGCTGGTCGACCTTTAGCACAGTCGAAACCTTTCATCTTCCATTTCAATCTTGTCGACGATGCCTTTTGCCGTTTTTTTTTGTTTTGATCAGTTAGTGAGGGTTTTTTTTTATTTAACCTCATCTAAATCTTTATTTTCCTCTGTGCCGGTTTTACGGCTTCCCTCGCTAACCAATCGACCCCGTGTGTATATTATTATGGAAGTCGAACGGACAGCCCGCCCAACGTTTACCCTCCACGAGTAAACGATCGCAAAAAACGGAGCGAGGAGGGGTTACATTATCAATGCGATATCAATTGGTATACTTACTTCCACAAACATACCCCCCGCGCACAACCCCCGTTGGTATGCGATGGAATTTTTATGACTTTCCTTGGTTTCCGTTCCGAATGTCTAGCGCACTGCCACCCTTTGCAAAACCTGTTGCGTGCCGTTGGCGACAGGGGAAAAAACCTCCACAGAACTGAAAGGGCGCACACGTTGGGCTCTGGTGGAGACACTCGAGCAGTTGTTGACTTTCCGCTGCCATTCCCCGGTGGCTTCCTTCGAGCACTAAAACCAATAAGGATGAAACACATACCCTGCTACGGTGTGCCTCACTTTATCCACGCTCTTATCAATCCAATCCCGGTTGGGACAAGAGTGTACACCACTGTTTGAATAGGACGGTCGGATATCGATCTTGCTCGATAGGGGAGGGAGCACACTCGCGATAGGCAGTCTTTGCCATCGTGGGAAACTCGAACGAAAAGACCACCCACCCAGCCTCCTCTTCATAGCAATCGGAATCGATTATGATTCAACCAACGCACTAGTTGAGTTGTTGTTTTTTTTTTTGACTGCGCTTTATCTTTCTACACATTCCGAACTCTCCACCATCATAACACTGTCTGTTAACGCAAAAACGAACGAAACACGGCAAATTGATTGTAGAAATTGAAAGGGGAACAAATAGAACTGTTGAGTGGCGAACGAACTTCTTCATGTGTGTGTGTGTTTGCGTGCACGAAAGGGAGAGTTTTGAAGTACCAGATTCAAACAAAACGTCCATTTCACTTAATTTGATACATTGACAGTACCACGCAATCTCACGGAAATGGAAGTGAGCATCCATACCAACCTGTTTTTGCCCGTTTGTTTGTTTATCTGGTCTCCCGTGGGAACATCAGCACGAGCGTAAAATTGTGATAAAATGAAATCTTTCTCTCTATCTCTCCCTTTCTGTTCTTTTTTAGCCGGAAAAACTGCCCCCCAACCCCCTCCACAGATCGGATGTGGAATGAAAGTTTTCCGAAGCGCTACTTCACTCAGATCAACTAGTTTGTCGGCGTTGCAATTCGTTGAAAGTGATTTACCAATTTGGAAAGATTCATCCAACTTTAAGAAGTGGGGGAAAAGCACACACCGTGGAAAACTTCGCATCATCTCCTGCTCAGACTGAAATTGTAAGAATGTTTTCCCAATCCCTCCGCCCATCCCTCGCGGCGCGTGTTAAAGTGTTTTGGTAAACTTTGCAACCATTTCCAAACATGCTTCATCAACAGCTTTAAAGTTATGTTGATGAATTGTTTTTAAAAGACTTATCAAACTTTCCATCCCTTGCGTCTCCTTCTCTTCTATTGCAACCAAAGAAACCCCCATCAAACGGTGCGTGGTAAAATGCATAAGATGTGCATCAAATTTGCCTGCAGCACCAACTTTGCTCGGTGGTGAAAACTTTTAACCCCTGCTCGTATGCTCGTTTCACGCGCAATTCGCAGCTTTTCCTTTCACGGGAGAAGCAATATAAAAAAGTTTAGACATAAATCGTACAATTCACTTCATGCCTTAAGACAAGCGCGCTTGCTACAATATTTACCTTTCGCGAGGGCAGCGACAATCGCACACTTTATAATGCGACGCGCTAAACTTACTTCTTCTCTCGCAGCACAAATATGATGTTTGGCTCCTAGAGGCTTCTAGGCTTCCAGGCAGCTCTTCCAGCTGGATCTAGAGAACCGACCAAGGAGCTGAAAACTGAGCACTGTCAGTTTGCTGCCACCCAAGCAAATGCAGCAAGTGAACGTAAGTAACATACCCAGTACAGCACGTACCTTTACATGCAACTTGACACACCCGTACCCGGTTGTTCTCGTCAGCATGTCGAATAACAATCTTGTGTTACTTAAGCACTAACTTAGCTCCTTCAAGAGCTAAGCCCTCCCGGCTGGAACGGGCGAAGGGCAACAATCTCATCAAACCAAGGCAACAGTACAAATGTGCCACCCGGCGTGCATGTGTAAGGAGAGCTTCTCAAAGCCAAACCATGGGAAACCCCGGGCAATATTTTCAAATCCCACAGGAAGCAACACCGAGCTCAGCTGACGCCGCTGGTTGCGGTTTTTTACTCATCTGAGAAAGTGATCCAGCACAATAAGGAAGAGGGAGTAAAAAAAAACATCTGAAATAAGGACTTGGTGTACGTGATTGAAATATTTCATACCGTACGGTTCCAGTGAAAAGTGCGTTCACGTTAACCAACCAACAAAACGGTACGAGTTGACTTGCCGTAATCATTAGAAGGTCGCTAAATGTGCTACACTCAGAGATTCGCTTCAGCAAGCGACCTCAGTTTTCCGGAAATTCCTTGGATTTTTGTAGCCTTACCTACCACAGTAGTTCTACAGTAATTTCACAATACTTCAGAACTGCTGCAACTTTGAGAGGTACTCAGGAAGTTGCATTCCCCAACACTACTAACTAGGAATTTATGATGAATCAACACGAATACACAAATAAAGATCTAGAAAAATGCTGGTGAAAGGCACGAACTAAAAATTATACATGGGTTGTTGTAAAAAAATCCTTTTCTGTAAAATATTATCACTTGCGGCCTGTACAGATTTTATACTAATGACTCCTACCGATTTTCCACTGTTTTCCTCGTGCCACAATCTGCAGACCTGCGATTACGGTGGAATAGAACAAAAAGGTTAACATACGAATATGTATCCAAGTTAATGAGGAAGAAACTATAGTTACAACCGTAGCAATCACGACTACATTCCCTTGTATTATGGTTGTTCCTATAAACAGGCTAGAATGAATAGCATGGAAGCTCTAGCTCGTACAAACCAGACGTGCCAGATTTCAAGTGTATCTTCTCGCATGTTTCTGCATAGTTAACATCATAACGACTGATATTCCTACCGTCGCTGTAAGGACTGTGGTTCTTGATGATGTGTTAGATTTAACAATGAGCAACAACACTTTTCAAAAGGCAAGATTTACGAATTAAGTCTAACACAAAATAAAACTATCTAAAACTATGTTTTCTAGAAAGCGTATAAGATATTATAGAAAATATTATATTCCTGTCATGAGTGTAACAATACAGCCTACTTATTTTGTAAAATCCTTACAAAGCTATTTCAACTTCTTAAATTACCTAAAATAACAAATACAACGACATTCTACACGCAAACAGACCTATCCACCATACTGACATAAACCAAACCACTGGACTAAGCTTGAAATTGGTCAAAACATTTCCCCAACCTCCAGTCGTCCTCAACGTGTTCTAAAAATCCCAACCGTACACGACACTTAAAGAGCTTTCGTACAAACCAGCACCCAGAGAGTACAGAGCACTCGCTTCGGGTGAATAATAACGGACAGCCATCAAATGCCACACGGGACGGGTACGGGTCCACCGCATGACGAATGGATGGCCAGACAGATCAGTTTCAAGATGCAGCATACACTCGAGGCGATAAACAAAGGCGCACCGAGTGGCAGGGTGGAATGTTGCACCCGACAATCCTTTACTGTCGCAACGGTATGGTATTCTTCAGTTTATCCAGGAGATTTTGCGTTCATAATGGTACGTAAATGTAGCACGCACATGATGACGATGTAAGCCAACGTTGCATTGTACTTTCTTTTTTGTGCTGAACAATACCAACATTGTGAGGATTGTGAATCGGATGGTGATATAATTCGCTGCAAGATGGAAGATTATATTTTCCATTACCAAATTTTAGACTTCTTATCTTGTTCATCTGGTAAGGTGACATTCTTGTTAAAGGCACAATTTTTCAAAGCGATTTTCAAACAATTATTTGAAGCAAGCATTTCCTCTCTAACCAATGCGCAAATGGAATTAACAACTAACTAGAAATGATCTTCCATTTTCATTACCTTCCCACTTTAGTTTGTTTTGAACGAATCACCTTCAGAGATCCTTTTATTAGGAGGACCACAACAAAATTCTACACCCTCTTGCTTTCGTTTGAACAGGCAATAGATGATGGTGTTAATATTTAATCGAAACATTTTCCATCCTTTTCTGATGTTCTGTATCTTCACCAAGGATGGTGGATATCAAGTTAAGAAGAAAGGGGACGCTTCCTTTAGAATTTTTGCTCTGCGTTGGAAAACAAATACCCACACACACAAAGCGCATTAAATTATTCATCCGTCCCATTCAATATGTATCTCTTACGTCCGGTTGTGCTGGAACACCGGTGCAACACCGGGAAGAATTTTCCCGACCATCCAAGATGGGCAAGATTCCCATTAAGGAATCCCTTTCTTCCCATACACACCTGTCCACCTAGGGCGAAGGTATCCCATGGTCCGTGGGTGTCGTGGGCTAAATAATAAAACTTTGCATTTATTTTCCACCCACCGTTGAGCGAAAACAACATCATCGGGCAGGGCTTTGGTGTCGCAACATGCGCCCCCAACGCGAAAACGATTCGGGGAAACTTTATTAATGGTGGCTCATTTCTCCCTCTGTTTTTTTTGCTTTCTCCCCCTTCTGTTTGTTGGCCACTGGTGTCACAAAGAAAAGCCACCGCAAATGGCAAGCGGAAAGGTGTAAACGATTCGCCGGTGTTCTTTTGCTAGAGCTAGATTTATTTTCCACCCAATCCTTCTACTTGGCGAACAATGCATCAGCGGTATCTCGGCGAAAACGATTTGCAAAGCGAAGATGACAACGGACCACAGCACATAAACACACACACACACACACACAGAGTGTGTTTCACCATTCCCAAAACATTTTCCCCTGAACACACTGGGAGGAAAATGTTTCCACAAGTCTCCAAGCTCGTTTCAAGCACTACGGGGATCCTCCTGTCGGCGGATGTGCTTTGCCACATCAAGGCGCGGGGTGGCAATAGTCTTTCGCTGCTACTGTGTACATTTCTCTCGGGAAATTGGAAGCTTACGGCGATACAAAAATGTCACTGCAGGGTAACCCGGCCACACCGTGCAAAAGGGAGCAACGTGTAACCAGGGCGTCAACATACACGGGAGCGTTGATTCAAAAGGATCTCACACATATTCAGCTCAAGTGTCATCCTGGCGGAGTGGAAAAACCGCGCGCTGTATCCTTCATAATGAGCCCCGAAAACAAAAGGACAGAAGATACGTATACGTGTCCGGCCCGGTAAACTCTTCAAAACTTCAAAGCCTTCAAAAATATTCCTAATGCTTCACTTATCTTACCTCACACGAAACGTCGCAAGAGTATTTAAAGCCGCTGGCAAAACATTGTTTACTCCCTTGCTGCTAGGGATGTTAAAGTTAGGCAAAAGGTGCAGAAACTTTAAGAAAAATTAACCTCGTTCACTCACTGATTTGGTCGTTTGCAATCCCGGCCGGTACGTTAGGCAAATGCTAGGACGACGAGCTGTGTGGGCAATAACTTACGACAGCTTTAGCAAACAGCGACGCTGTCCGTGATGCGACAAGACAACTCTCGACTACTGACAGCAAATACTGAAAAAACTAACCATTCAACGCCCAACAAACTGAGAGTTCAATCTGCTGCAAAAGTCATCCCAGCCACCAACACCCCCGCTCAGCAGGATGATCTTCATCAAAGTACGGGATAAAACCGAAGGGACCGGTCACGAAGGCTACATTAAAAGTGAAATAAATAAACTTTTCACCCAACATCGCTCCATCAAACTTCTACACCGGCACGGGCAATGTTACCTGCCTCTCTCGCACTGCACGGTACTGCAGTTTTGTGGTTCACGAAGGAAAACGAAACACGACAAAAGTAAGTGAGTTTTGCCAACTTTCCCGCTTCACACATTTCGCACAGGTGCATCATCGAACTGTTCCAGAACGCCAATTGAGCCACCGGCGCAAAGGAAGTAACCTTTCAAATTACAACGTAACAGCACAACAGATAAAGTCGATTCGAAAGCAAAACAAACGTTAACAGGACTAGGGTGGCAGTATTTTTTTTTGTTTCCATTTTACAATTTAATCTTTCGCCTTCACAACCAGCCAACATCTTCACGGACCGTTTTGCCAAAGTTTCATCACATAGGGCACGAGTCGTTCGGTTTGACGGGGCGTAAATTAAACGATTTTCTTGCCTCTCCTGTCGATGTCTAAAACGGGCGCCATATTTCGCAAAGGATTCACCAACTTTCACCAAAGCTGGTCAAAAGTCGAGTAACAAGTTTATCATTGTTTCGAAGCAGAAACTTCGGGGCTGAGAGATTTGGAAAGCTGAGAAACCAACGATCTGGAAAATTAATCTGAACAACAATTATTAAACACCATCATTTAACGAGCTGTAAACAAGAATTTGCTTACAGGTGGTAAATTATTGCAACATAGCCAAAACACTATTTCGCAATACGTGACATTATAATATTATTTGTTTTAAAAAGAATGTGATGATCCAAAATGGTAATTTAATTTCACTTTGCACATTACCTCCCGGGAGGTTCCACAGCAAATAGCTACTCATTTTCTCTGACAGCTACGCTTAAGAATTTGAAATAGAAATATATGAGTTGGTTCTTTGCAACCGCTTCGAGCAGGTCAGAATGATAAATTAAAAAGTAAAGCCTCTTCCGCGGACGCAAACCGTCCGCTTCCCAACGACAAACAAACACAATATTCCCAACCCAGTTCCGAAGGGACCCGACACGCACCAACCCATCGTCAGCCGCACCTACCGACGATGCTAAATCAAAATCAACATTAGAAAGAAAAGGCGGCAGTAATTTTTAATTCGCTTTTGCACTGCGAGCCCTAACCCTACGGAGTTCCATTTCGCACAGAAATGGTTCCGCGTCGTGCTTGGTTTTCTTTCCTCGCTCACAAAACCTGGGTGATAATTTCATGCTGGCCCTAATCCTCGGCACCTTCTTCTTGTTTACCTCCCGCACCGAATATGGCTCCGCACTTTTCGTCCTCGGCCTATGCCGTCATCATCATGGCTAGAAACGTTTCCTTCCTATCGTACAGAAATTCTCCACCCGGCAACGTCTGCGAAAGGCTTCTCATATTTTGATGCTCTATTTGACGCTGCTGCAGGCGGTCTCAGTACGGCGAATAAGGTCGCATGTACATGAGAGACGGAGAAAAAATATTGGGACGGAAAAAAAGGGAGCAAAACACACCACCCACCCATAACCCCTCGAGGTCTTTTTTTGTGCTGAAAACTTCTCATTTCCTTCTCGAGACCTTGGCAAAAAAACTCCCCATTTTCTACCGCTCATCAACAGACCAGACCAGGTCACAGGTCAGCACATTGCTCACACTGGGCAAGGGATGGTGTATGTTTGGGTTTGTGTGAATAAGTACGAATGCGTTAGTGGAGGAACCGCTTTTCATCGCTATTTTTACTTGAATGGGTTTCATTTCGCTTTAATTGGGAAAATGTTTTTCCTGCTATGAGACGAACCTTAAATACGTGGGTCATTCGCGGAGGAAAAGCGGAACAGGCGACGGGCAAAGGTCGAAAGGAAAGTGCTTCCTTCTTCAGCTTCACCGTTCGCGGGGTTACGTTTCAACAGACGGAAGCTCGTTTTTCTTCGTTTCCCTGCCTTGTGTGCATGTACACTTTTTTTCTCACAACAACGCGGGATAAGGATAACGATTTCTATTTGAATAGAAAACCAACACCCAACGTAACGGGCGAACTGAGGCTCGAAAGGCCGGGCAGCAACAACAAAAAAGGACCTTCAGTGCATCGTTTGAGAGCTATGTTTTAAATTTAATTTTATTTTCATTTCTAGTGGAAACCGTTTCCGCCTGCGCTGGTACCGGCCAGCGAGTTCGTGAATATAATTAAAAAAAACAATCCAAACATATCCAAAAGAAAAATATCTATTTTCAACGAAGCATCATGGTTTCTCTAGCTAGCTTTACCGATAATATTGATATTTTTAATTTGCTTAACAATTTCGTTCGTTGTCGATCATCCCCAATTCAAGCCTCAAACTAAATTTCCCCATGGACATGGAATGGTCGGGAGTTGGAAAAATAAATCAACACATCTCCTGCACCAAAGTTTTTTAATAAAAATTCACTCCTCCATTCGCGTGTATTCTAGGCATGGCAAAATTGGAACATTCATGCTGAGTGACGGCAGAATTTTGACCAGCGGAAGTTTCACTTCAATCGCCTCAGTTTCACTGGAAGTCTGCGAGGAAGTTTTGCTCCATTGCCTTGTTGCGATATTTGCAAGGTACTCCCGATACATTTCATTCTAACCATACGAGTGCATAACGAAACGTTGAACATTATGGCGAAAATTTTGGAAAGCAATGCTCTAGGAAATTAAACAACTTTAAGAAGTTGTTCTTCCTCTAGGCAAACGTACATCTTTTTAAGACATTCTAATTAAACTGTCACAGACTTCAGCTGTTTTCGCGAACAAAACTACTAAAGAGCTATCATTTTATCAACTGCGCAAGATCAAGACGACAAGCAAGTTTATATTCTGAACACAGAAATATCAACCAAATGTAACCATGACGTTGACAAGACCATCAACACAAGCGGTATTTGATATTGCACTTGAAACAAGATCGATTATTTGTTCTAATGATTGATGGCAATAATTTGTTGAATTTTATTAGCAGATTAATTGCATTGAGAAAAGGATTTTCATTGTTTCAATAAAAGATGTTTCAATTTTTTTTTGTAATGATGGCCAGCAACCAAATGTTCATTGAATAGACAAGAAGTTAAGGTATGATGAAGGTTTTAAGTTGAAATGGATGTGATCGGTTTATTGCTGTATACTTTTCAAGTTGAAATGCAATTTATGGAGGTAGGTGTGGAATTCTTCAATTTTTAAAAGGCGGAATAGAAATTTCTAAAAAAAAACTCTTAGTATAGAATCAATTCTAATCAGAACAAGACCTATCAAAATAGAATATTTCACATTTACCATTTTACAGATTCTACTTTAACTTTAAATGAATCTAGATTTTGGCCAAACTTTCATAGAATTCTATTTGCATATATTTAAACTTTTCCACTAGCTATCAGTATAAAACATAAGCATAAAAACAATATGGTTGCCCTATTTAATTTCCTAATACGAAACAAGTTTTCGAGTATGCTTTCACTGCCACCACCAAACTATACATACTAACAACGTCCCCCAGAAGGTTTGTGATTGAAGCTCTTGCTAAAGACACATGCTTATCGATACGATAGACAAATCCGATACCACGATTAGGAGCCATTTGCACTCAATAAATTCCATCCGATGCAGCACAACAGACAAGAAGTTCTAGCACACGCTTGCAAAAACCTCATGTACAACCGGCAGGAACGAGCAAACGAAGCACAGGATTGCAATCCCGGCTATCGTAATCCCTATTCAAGTTAATAGCCCTTTACCAACCTTGCCCTTTTCCATGTACACTCTCACTCTAATTGATTCTCGACAGAACAAAGTTGGCTTAACGTGCCGTTGCCCCAAACCGGCCAACAGTAATAATTTGATTGAATTTTGATTATGTCACTTTTGTTTGTACTATTTCCACATCCTTCCCAAACCAACGCATCGCCCGCAAAGGGACGGAACAAGATAAGCGCTGTCTCTATTTGGTCGCACTTCAACCTGACTACCATCTCAGACCGGGCCCCTTATCACGATGATTGTCAACTAGCGCTGGTGTGTCGACACTGTACGAGTTCTCCGTCTCCGTAAACTGTTCACTTTACTTCCCATCGGCATTCATTTCCGACGCCTCCCGAACTTGGGGTGGTTCCCCCTTCGGTGGAGGACTCAGTCGTAACGTAATATTTGCATTTATGTTTATGACTCGCCCGTTTTTACAACCACCACACCCGGGCCAACGCCGGACCTTTTCCCCGGTATGTTCCGAGTGTTTTTCGTGCACTGTCACCCCCGCAACATTCCTCGTAAGCAAGGATGTTTTATTTACTTACTTATTTATTCATTTTACCCATCATGAAGGCAAATATGGTCCCGTCGTGTGTCTCACACTCCAGTGCTGAGCTCCACGCCAGCCTTGGATACATACTCCAGTAACGCACATCTCAGTGGTCCCTTTAATCCTAAGCTCGTTCTAGCCGTAGACCGTACTCCAGCAGAATTCATCCCTGTGCAGGTCGTTGTGCTAACTCCATCACGCCCATCATCACCGGCGCTACAGAAAAGCTTGTCGAAAAAGATGCTCCGGGGAATAGTTTCCCATGCAAATGAATGACAATTTTGCTTTTCCAGTGAGACGACCGGTAGAGGGGTGTATATTACCTGAGTACGGAGCGGTTTCGGTACGGAGCTAAAGCATGACATTAAAGCGCCGGTTTCTATTCATTCCGATGCATGATAGAAGAACACACTGCCACAAAATCCTCCAGTTCTGTTCGAATTGCAAAGCTTATCAGAGGTGGGTACATGGAGGTACAAAGAGAAACGGAGACAAGGTATATGACGCAGTTTGCTACCTTTACAGGTTATGAATATTGGCTAACGGCGTGTCTACGGGGAGATGCTGTGCCTTACAGACGGAGAAATGTTTCTCAGACAACCCAAATGACAAACAAGTCAAACAACGTACAGTCACTCACACTCACGTTCAAGTTGTATCCAAAATCATCGCATTCTCTTTGCTTCTGCATCTCGCAAACCTTATTGAGTCCCATTCGGCATTAACTATTATAGTGTACGACGAAGATTTTAAGGTTGTGTTCATCGCTTGTGACTCCAGTACTTGGAAAGAAGGAATTCTTACGCTACTTGCAATCGTAAAACCGAGAGTATTAAATATTGAAGTGGCTTCACCATCTTTCTGCTGCTCTGCCTAATAGGAACGAACCAAAGATTTGTAATAACAATGTGTCAGGAGTACCGAGAGTACCAGGAGTATGCGAGAGTTGAAGCATAAAAAAAGAAAAGCACGAACAAATCGGTAGTTCCTGGCATGCCTTCCAAAGCTTAGTCCGGATGTTTCATTGTTCTGCTATATGTGGGGATAGAGATAATACTCAGGGAAAGCCTTCTCCTGCACGGAACATTAGCAATCTCCATTCCATTGCTCGATGCCGAAAGTAATGCATATTACCTGCATACAGAGGTTTAAATATTGTTACAGTTTTCGACAGTTATCACCGATGCATTCGTTGCTGGAAGGAATGAAGTCCTATGTATGTAGGATTAACGTGCCATCAGGTACCCGAACCGTAACCAATACATCCGTAGTAAAGTCTTTGAAACCGGTCTTGTGTTTCCGAAATAATATTTTCGAAAGGAAAATAATCATTGACGTGACAGCTAATCCGGATGTTGGACGATTAGACGAAGCTTGCACAACAGAGTGGGAGAGTTCTGTTGCGTTCAATAATATTCTCGATCGCATAATAGTGACACTGTGTACTTCTTGAACTTATCGTATCACATTTTTCTCCCTTCCCGGTCCAAGAAAGTATGACAAACGTTTCGAGCCGGAATCTAAATTGCCGAAAGCAAATTTCCTTTTTAGGATTGCTTTCAAATTCGACTTCAGTCGTGTTGCTGCTAAGGATGACAAAACCGATGACTGGCAACTACTATTATGAATTACCCTCCAGAGGGACCTACGTACCTGGTCGGTCTGGCAACGTTGACTTCATTGCATATGAATCGCCACGGTGCGCCAGAAGGAAGAAGTGTACGGGTCACGGATGAAATAGACATCAACAAAACCGGCCCCAATCGTTATAGGCTCTTTGCTTTTCTCGCCACTCTCTTCAAAACTTTTTCCCTACACCTTCTCCCATTTTATGTATGAATATTTCATTTTCATTAATAATAGCGCAAATTTTCACCTTCCATGAAGTGGTGACAGGTACGATCGGAACTCTAACTCGACCGTCAACACACATTCTTTCTCTTCCATGCACCCATATTCCATTGGAGGTGTGTTTCCCCCTCCCCAACTAGGCCAGCCTTAACACTCCTCTTTTCGAATGGACCGGCGGTCACCAGACACATTAACTGGTCACCCATTCATTTGCCGCTAGGGTGTTGATGAACATTGTCACGTACCGATGATTGGCCCATGGTACCCCATCGCCATATGCATTCGTGTTGTCACATGGTGCCAACCTTTGCTGGGTCGGTGCTGGTGGAGACGCATGGTACCGCACTGCTACGACCCGTTTGGATCCACTTTTCTGTACCATTTCTTTCTACCACTCAGTCAGACAGTGAGGAAATCTATCGATCATTAACCTCGCCGGACCGTACCATGAATGATACGGTCGAAACGGTGTCAAGCGTGTAAGCGCATAACATGGACACAGATTTGCTGAACATGCAGTTCATAGATCACAACCACCGAAGGCCACAGACAAAACAAAAGAGAAACGGGAAAGAATGACCCAATCCGAAAATAGTTTTCCTGCCTTCGGGGGTTGGATGGCTCGAATGTACACCGTATTCATTCCAGCCGAAAGCAAATGTAAGTGTTTTATTTTTCAAATCCTCCATATGTATTGCATCGAGCGAAAACAAAACATATCGCACGCTGTTGGGTTGTGATCTGGTCGGTGAAACATAAAGTGAAAGGCAGCACACATGGGTAGGAGTAGGAAAGTAGTTCAGGAAAGAAGCGACACTATCGTGGAGCGGATATTGCAGGAGTATGACACTGCTGAAACGACGCACATGTGCATTTGAATGTAGTTTGTCGCTACAATGGAAGTACACGTGTCATGGATAAAAGGAAGCCTTACTGCATACGAATGCAGTAGGCTTAATACAATCGATTTTAAACAGAACGGCACAGAGGGATATGTCAGAGCTATACTTTAAAATAATCAATCGAATTTTGGTGTTGTTTTAAACAAATCAATCCACAATTTGACAAATAATAGCTTGCCATTAATGCGATGCAGAGTATTGCATATCTAACAACATTCAAAAAAAAAAAAGTTGTTTATTAAGTTTCATTACATACTTTATGCATAATAGCCTTCATAAAGAATGTATCAAGAAAAAATCAAAAACGATCACACCCAACGGCACCCTTATATTTCGATACACAGAAACCACAGAGTAATGTTGGTTCTATCGCATCGTTTGTCTTCTTTAAACATTAAAGTTTAACATTTGCCATACGTTCCCCAACGCCTTTCCGGCTGTCCTTTTCCTTCAGTGTGCGTAATTAAGATGTAATAATTTATGATTACGCATTTTCCGCGAGTGTGTGTACAAAGTCTGCCCGAAACAGTGTGGAAGAAACTGAACTTTTAGCAAAAACCACCGTGCCACGTAAAGCGCACAACAAATGAAATATGCGTGAGTTAAAATTTCACCCCACGAAGAAGGGTGATGATTGTTTAAGCGGGCAGTAACCGGGGTGCCTAGACACGCACGCGTGCTAATGGTGGAGAAAATTGGGCGAAGGGATAAGCGTCAAAGTTGGTCGTTGTCGTAATTCACGCGGTTTTGATCGAACAGCCTACACGCATAATCCTATCCATCTTTGTCTCGCAAGAAGCCGTATGGCCGCAAGGCGGCCCGCCGAAAGCCACATTTTCATATGCTAATTATTTTTCAACCAGCCGATATGGGTGCCCCTGTTCATCTCTTCCACGTTTTAACGCTTTGTGGCGATTTGTATGCGCGCGCGTGTGTGTGTGTGTGTTAGAAAACTGTGGTAGAATGAATTTTAATTATTCACTTCTGAAGCTACCCTTTAGGAGCCGTTTGAGGGTTTCAGCCAACCGTAACCGACAGCACACGTTTGTTTAAGCCCAACTTTACCGGTTGACGTGGTACCACATTATAGCGCTCGGGCGGAATGGTGAATGGTGAATGGGAATTGGGACGTGGGGATTCAGCACAGTTTGCGCTACACCACATAGCACCAGTATGAAGTAAAACAATAAACCATCCGCATCGCGACAAGGCGGGAAAAAAAAACATCTACAATCTCAAGCATTAGTTATCAAACAAAAAAAGGCAAACACGTTAGGAAAAAAAGTTCTGCTGCAATCAAATATATGTTATGAGGAGGCTAGACTGAAGACAAAAAAATACGGATGTGGCAAAACAGAATAAAGCTACAGAGCGAAAAAAAAACATGCACAATAGAATGTACCGCTGTACGGTGAGAGTAGGACGTGCAGCTTGCAAAATGCACTCGAAACATGTTCTCCACTTGTTGCACCGGAACTGCACTGGCACGGTATCGCGCACAAACCGAACGAAGCTAGCTGCAACATGCAACCGGAAAATGAATTTTGCAACATCATCACAATGTGCTTGCGGTAAGTGCATGTGGCACGTCCCATACCTCTTCGGATGCACCGGACTGGTATACGGTTTGTGCTAGGTAGAAGTAATAGTGCATGAAATAAAATAAAACAAGAAGCGAATAAAAAAAACATTGGCCCGTTTTTACTAGACACTAAGGGGCGGCAGGATGTTTCCGTCAGCAATCCTCGAGCCGAATGCTGCTCGCCGATCGTTATACGCCATTAGCCATCATCATTGGCGTAAATTTGTTCTCCGCCAGGGATACACTGATACGGGGATTGGGGGAGCATAAAAATAAGTACCACCACTGAGCAAACAACCAAATCCAATGTCTGTATGCACGAGAGGTTGTGTCTGTGTGTGTATACACCACACGTATGCACATTTTCACCACTTCCCGTTTACTCGCAACACGGTACGAGGGACGAACCATGCGCAAATTATAAAATTTATTAAAACCATAATTTATACGGCATGTTTATTTATTCAAACACACAGACGCTTCCCGTTTGGCGTCCCATCTTTATCATGAAGTTAATTTAACAGCGTACCCCGTTCTATTATACTTCCGGCATGCCGGAAGCCAAAATTCACCGAACAAGGCAACCATGCATTAGTCATGTTCGTTCGAACTGGCCAACCTAAACAACGCCGCAAATGGTTGGAGAAAAATCGGTTCGTGTTTGGAAGGCGATTAAGATGGATTTTTTGTTTTACAAGAGATTCTAGCCGAACGATGCTAGAATGTTAACATGAACAAATCGTTTCCCGGTAACTTACTATTTATTTTTCAAATTTTGAGATAATTCCTCAAGTAAAATTCCCGGTAAAAACGAAATTATTGACGGAAAATTTATTGTTTTGTTTTTTTATATATAATTAAAGTATTTTCTTTTTAAACACGATTGATTTCATTGGAAGATTATTGAAGAACCAATATCGATTCACACAGATCTTAACAACACTGGGCCGAGGTTCAAATCCCATCCGGACCATTCCTCCGTAGTATGGACTGACTATAGAAATCTCTCACATTTTACACTTAAATTGTAATTTTGTGTATTAAAGCATCAATTTTTAAATAGCATATAATTCAAAACGGAAATATTTAAATACTATCTAAGGCTAAAACTATATTCCTACAGATCCTTTTTCTGAACACAAATCGATAAAATTGTATGAAGCAAACTCCCCCTTTGGGACAGCTTGCTTAGAAAGGATTCAAAATGTCTGGCTCATCTGTGTGATTCTTAGTTTCTGAACAAAGACCATTTTTCTGACTAAAATGTGCTCTTCGTAATCTTCACAATGTCTAGTATACGTTTAATATTGTAGAACAAAACATGAATCCAAAAACTCTTATCACAATCACGATATTTTTTAAGTATATGAAAAATAATCGAAAATAGAATGAATTCAGAAACGAACTAAATAAAATTTATCGAAGTATACAAAAAAGCAACGGAATGCTCTAAAAGCAACATCACAAAAAAACAACACCAAACAAGTTACATTTTTGCTTGCTTTGTAAACTTAGGACGCTACAGCAACATTACACAATGGAGCGAAGAACCCGACTCATCGGTACAAGGGGTAATAAACAACTCTTTGCAACTGGGATTGAAATTACGATCGGTTGAATAATTAAACGCGGCACACAAAACTTTGTCCCTGGCGCGTGGCATTCATCTTGTATGCTCTTTCTTCCCCGCACACTGGACCGACTGACGCCAGCATATAGAAAGGAGAGAACTAAAAACACTCCTTATTTTGTTTTGCTTCTAAAGAATAAAAAACATTGATTTTTCATCTATCATCACCACTGAAAAACAAGCATCGACAAACAGCTTACCCTTGGTGCCCAAAAACGTGTTCTCCCCCCTATTGCCTTGGTTTCGGCTAATGAAAGGCAAGTAAACACAGCTCCCGCAAAAGTAACCAGGATGGTAGTTTAGGTGGAAAACTTTGAATAAATTACGGTTCATTGAAAATTATTCGGTTAATTTCGAGCGTTGGGCTCGGGCTGCGTTGGCCGGGTGGGACCAGTTCGAAGCAGGACGCACGCAAACCATTGCCGCCATCCTTGTCCAAAGTACCGGTGCTAGCCACCGCTTTACTATTGGCCAACGGACCTTGCACGGGGCCAACTTCTCATAGCTTCTCCTTTCTCCTCGGCCATCTGATCAGCGGCCCAGAAAGAAACTCCTTCGAATGAACGGTCGTCCTTCACGCCAGCTGCGAATTGATGGAAAAACAACAGCCCCGTGGAAGGAAAACAATACCGTACCTTTTCCGGCGGCACCGAAACCACTGATGAGCCGGACCCGATCCCTTTTTGGCCGAGGTGGAGTGCTACCGGCTCGCGAGTTCGCAGCATCTCGGACCTGCGCCCCAAAGTTATGATGGGTGAAAGTTGAGTTATGTTTTGAGCGAAAAGTTTTCCTAGCGTACCCATTGCAACAAGCGAGGGAAAAACAAAAATAACGGCTACTTTCAACCGCTGGAAGCGGGAAAATACCCGAAGCGCGGTGTTGATGGCGAAATACTACCACGAATCATATGGATCCAGCATCCCGGCACCGAAACGAATCCGTCACAAGCGAGGGCAAGAAACCAGGGATGGGCGATGGAAAATTTCCAGATCGCCTTCCCTCGAGAAGGAGAGAAAAAGAACCAAGAATCACCATGGATGGTGTTGCAGCAAATTATTTATTTTCCCATAATTAACGACTTTCCCTTGGTCGACTTTTGGGGCTGTGGCGACTTTTAGATGAGCGATGGCAAACGGAAGCCACCTTTCGGCAGTTCGAAATGGAAAGCCCGAGATCTGCAAGGTAAGTTTTCCCCGTTTGCTAAGCAAAACCCCCACGTTTATACCGTTCCGACGGTTAAATTGGTTCCTGGAAAATAACTCGCCATTTTATTTATTTGCGTTTTTTTGGTTTCGTTACACTTTTCCCAGCGAATTGATGGCAGTTAAATGTTGCAGCGTTGTGCATTAGATGCTTATGTTTTAAAAATGTAAAAAAAATGTTAGAATGAATCAAATGCCCAAAGTTGTGATTTTGACGAATCATTCGAATAACAAATAAAAGTAATTCTAAATCATACCGTTTGCGAACTGTTTTCACTTGTTTCCATTGGTGTTAGGCTGACTTTAAACGAATGTTGCTTACCTGTAATAGAAATGGAAAACAAAAGATATAAAGTTTAGAATTTTGTTTGACTTAGATGTGTGAGTAACACATTAATTTGTGCTCCATTTATTTATGTTTCAAATATATTTGAAATTAGAAGACGCTTTACGATGTTCAAAAACGATCCGAAATCATGTATACTTGAAATTTTACAAACTCGTACAATAACATATGCCTTGGTAATTAGTGGGTGATAAGACCAAAAATTTGTAGAAATTCAAGCTAATGCGTGTCGCGTACCTATGACATTAATAAATTTTCATATAGCCGTCGCTACGAGACCATTTATTGAAATTATTATTATTGATTAAGTTAAGTACGAAAACGCACGAAAGAAAAATTAATCGTTGAAGCAAGAGAAATGTATAGCCACAATTATTCACGAGAAAAATAGCGAAAACGATACAAAATGTAACTCTCAAGTGCGGCGAAACGACTGCAAGGAATGATCTGCTAATTTTCTATTCGCCGCGTGATAAAATTCACTGCTTAAACGCCATTTTTACATAGCTCACGCGCAGATAAAATGGAGCATTTGTAGGCAAAAACTCAACGAAGCAAACACGCACATCGGTGGCATTTTGTAATGGTAGCTCACACTACAAGCAACCACCCATTTGCAGACAGATGCATCTTCTTGTGGTTGCACAGTCAAGCAACTTCGCCAAACCGCACAATCGTCTGGCACTGTAGTGAAGTTTTCTTTCGCTTCTCTTTATCCCACCGGTGATTACCCTACGCTGGTGGTTAGCTATTTGCAGGAATGGGAACAAAAGCCGTACCATAGTCATGCTCGGCGTGATAATACGATAAGAAAAGTACAAGAAAACATTTAAGAGAAAAAAACGGCACAGCAAAACGGTATGGATTTTGTGGCGTGCCGGATCGGGATGCACCGACCACAAGAATCGTTCATGCTGGGTTAGCTGGTTTAATTATCCACCTGCCACCCAGCCACCGACAGCTCCAACGGACCGATACATAAACACAAGGCCGGTTATGGGTTTGTGGGCACGCGAAAGAATCGAGCGAAGGGGATGAAAAAATTGCACCTCGCGTCAAATTGTGGCCACGGATGGCCAACAGGGTGGTGCTTATAATGCGCTTTTGAAGAGGGTGGCAACACCTCCTCAGCCACAACCGAACAGATGGTTCCCGCCGGGCAGATAAAGAGGCAAAGTCGCTGTAATCTATCGAGCTCGTGCAATGCATTCGGTGGATGCAACAAACCGGAAACGTGCACAACCGTCCATCTCAAAGTGCAGCTGCCCGGAAATCGGCTTACTTAGAGATGGCTGAAAAACATAGCGAGTAGTAGCACCCGGAACGTAAAGGGCATTGTAATGGGAGTCTACCAAAGGGTCGAGACGAGACTACGGATCAACAGATGAGAGGAAGAGAGAGGTATTTTTTTAGCTAATAAAATTTCAATTAATCTTGGGTCTCATAGTGATGAAAAAGCGGAATTGCATTAGTAAAAACGTAAAAAAAAACACACATTACAACTTCTCCCTCAATAGCTACAGGTGTACGTGGAAGGCATAAGATGCTTTTGGCACGCGAAAACCTTTGCAAAACGCAAGTAGCGGAAATGGCGAAACTAATGGCTGATCACCTCCATCACCACCAGCCGCTAACGCCAAACTGACCGACGCCCTCAACTTCGGGGAGTTTATCGTACCTTAAGCTTCAGATGGGCGGGGGTAAAAACGGAAACAAAATTATAGCAAGAACCGAACCGAGATCGTAGGGCTTATTCTTCCAACAGGTATTCTCGCAAGGATTATACTCCTCCCCTCCTCATTGTAAGGCACGCAAGGGTGCCCATTCCTCGCGGGACGTGTGTTAGACGAGCGGAACTAGATTGTGGTTGCGAAATTAATGGACTAACCATTACCGGAACGAATGTAGCTACCGGGCAAAGCGACGAGCCCTGTCTGTACCCTGTATGTTGCCATCCGTTGAAAGAAAAAGTGTAAGAACGCTACAAAACGACAGGAGAAGGAATATAAAAACCTCTATCGAGCGAGAAAAAAAGCACACTAACACGAAGTTAATGGTGGATGATACAAGAACAACGACACACTTAGCCTTTGCATCGCGGTCTAAACTGGGGTTGATATTAGTGAGTGCAAAAAGGACAACTGATATGTTATGTTCGTTCCCTTCGCGAAGACTATCATCGTCGTTGCATGCTCACACATACACACACATACATGATTTGATGAAGAATGAATGGATATGAACATTAGCACAGTAAAGCGGCAGACAGATTACCGAAAGTCATAACACTGAAGAAAAAAAGAATACCAGTACGCGACTTTCACCGAACACGTGAAACACCAGGCGTCTCCACTAAGTCGTGATAATTTTTTTTTCTTTTTGTTATGTTATGTGATTTGTTTGTTTTATTGTCTTTTGTAAGCAAAAAATCAAAATTCTAATTTCCGTACACCATTTTAAAGCGAAATCGAATAAAAAGAAATAAATTCCTTCATTGCACAGCAGAAAAACAACAAAATCGTTAAAATAACGATACACCACTCGTTACAGACCGTTTAAGCTTTCGCACGGTTATGACCTAAATTTTCTGCTTCATTTCCTTCTACAAAAGTATTGCTTTTGTTAGACTTTTTTCCACCGTTTCTCCCCGCCCCTCTACCCAACCTAATATCTATGCAAAACAGAACAAAAAAAAACACTCATCGTGCCGTATCACGTTTTGGCCATCGCAATCGTCACAGCCAAACAGCCGCGGAATGTACACGAACGGAAATTGTGCCACATTTTGGCGCGATTCAGCCTACTGTCACCGATTCGCCGGTACGCATCGTTTCGGTGATGGTTCTTTTCGGTGAGTTTTTTTCGCTTTTCTTTTCAACCGCGAATCGTTTCGTATCTGTTGTGATTCTTTGCTCAGTGTGGGTTTTTTTTGCCTACTACTAAAGCGTGCTGGAACGAACAGTCGCTTGCAGTATGTGTGTCCTTCCTTCACCGCCGCCCAGCCAGCCAGTCAACGTATCCGGCTAGAGATTGAAAAATTAAAATCGCAATTTCCCGACAGATAGCTACGGTGGTGGAAGGAGACTAACGTTCCTGACTGGCTACTGGTGTAAGTAAGCAAACATTGTCGATGCTGGAACAGTGGAAGCAGGGCCGTTAGTTTTTACTGTCTAACTGTGCTGGAGAAGATCGATTATTGCTCTCTTTCAGAGGACACTGAACTTCAGGTGACTTTAGTTCACTACAGAATGGCAACTAGCCTAACTTCGGACTATGTGTTGACTGTGGTTCAGTGCACACAAAAAAAGCCGGATGAACGTAATTTTATCCGGAAACGACCAATCCTCTCAGAACATTTCTTTCTCATTCCACTCATAGTGCTATGCCAATTTGCTTGCAACAAACATATAGTGTTTGTATTTTTTTTCCTGTGGGCCGCCGTGAGGCAGCCTATCTGCTCTAGTCACACAATCAAACCCACACATGCAACACCGATGAATCCATCATACGTATCCGGGGCTGGCTGCCAACCAAAGCCGACGTCGGTCGGTGGAATTTAATTAACTTTATAAAAGATTAAAATTTCATTTAATTAATTATTTGCTTTACTCAACCACCGTCACCGCAGCTTCGGTTGTGAGTCCTTGGATTGGAGGGGGGATTGTATGTGTGTCATGCACGCCCAAATAGGTAACAAATTCCACAACCCACCTTCCAATGGTGATGCAAACGAAGGGTGGCGTCAGGGGAAAGCCGAACAAAACTGCATGAAAATGCAACGTGCCATCGGACGGTGTCAGAATGGAGTGTTTTATAAATAAACTTTACCGGAAATTCCAACCATAACAATACACGGAGATGACGCGACAGGGAGAGATGCACTCGATGCATCCCCCTGATGATGAGCGCTTGGGGCTGATGAGCGTCGTGTTCGGACACAAAACCAAACATGGAGGCGTTAAATCCATCACAACAATTATTAATATACGCGCAGGAATCGTGAATGATGATGCGGTGCTGATGAGGTAGCTTAGCGGCAGCGATAATAACATACACCTGGCGAGCAGGCAACCCGTCCACGAGCGCAAAAGTACGGTGAGGGAGGAATTAAAGCCGATTTTAAGGATTGAAAGCACTCGTGAGTACGTGGGGCTGTTCGTTCCAAAATTTACAGGTAAATGGCTTTATATATGCAAATTCCCAATTCCATCACCGTCAAATTAACAACAATAATGATTGAGCGGCACAATGAAGGCAATTCAATTTTCTAGTATTAATCAATTTTGTCACAATCGACATTGTTACTAATACGCTGACATTATATTCATTTCTTTTTACTGAATCTTGTTAATTTTATCATATCAATTCATTTTCCAGTATTGCAATTCATTTTCCTAAGAGTCGAGATAAACCAATTATATATGTAAAAATATAAAAACTTCTAGTGTTAAAAATGTAATCGATTGTATCAATTCAATCAAAATTATTTATATAGTTTTTTCAAGCTACAATGTGGAAAATGCAAATGAAGTGCATCTGCTTTCCACCATCGCATCCAATGCGACCTTTAAGTGTATCGAAAAGGAAAGTAATGAAAAGCGGATGCTATCGCTACGGCCATCAAACGGATAAACATCAGCCTGGCACCTTTTGCACCCCGGGGGGTTGCTTCCGGCGCATATTGCCCGCCGAGGAGGGGTGAGATAATTTGTCATTCATATTTGTTTAAGCCCACCCCTTCTCCATTCCCACCGTCCCCACAATACATATCTTCCCTCGTCCAATGCAACAACCGGAGCGATGGTAAGCTGGTCGACGACACGGCATAAGATTTTATCGCAAACCTCTCGCTATACTTTCATGCTGCCGCAAGCACAAAATCTGCTACTCTTTTAGTGACCATTTCATCCCATCCTAATGGTGTCTTGGGTTGGGGATTTGTAGGGAGGGTGTGTATGTGTGTGTTTACGAGCGCACGCTTTTCCGAAACGTGCCCGTAACGGAAAATAGCCACCGGGTATTTAAAGGCATTTCACTTCAGACACGGTAGCAAAGACGCAATCCTTCTCGTGCGGGTAAAACCGGTGATGATATGAGGGAACCGACAGCAGCAATAGAAGACGACGAGAAAAATAATCACCTAAAGCCTGACAAGCCCGTCCCAGAGTTGCTACACTGCCGGCTACAACGAACGACATAAAACCTTAAAACGACCCCGGGAGCCCATCAACACATGGACGAAGCAAAGACCCAACACTTCCAAACCACGGATGCACGTTCCAAGCCAAACCACCGGTCATCAAAAAGGATATGTGTGTGTGTGTATATGTCCGTGCTTTGGCACCGCATCCGTACCGGTCGGTGAATAAAACATCATACGCACGTAAACCCCACTCACGCTGGCGTACGGTCTCCGATGGTATAGGATAGGCTCTCCGTTTATTGGAGTACCTTATGGATTTTTCCAAATATTTTACTTCACTCTAGATAATTAACCGGCCCTATTGGTACCAACAAAAGGGGTAAACTGCTGCAAATCCTTGCGTGCACCGAAACTTCAAACCGAGCACGTCCAGGGGTGTGAGAAATCGGAAACCATTAGTTGTATGTTGGTGATGACACATATCGTGCGGTCTCTGTGTCTTTCAAACGACGGTGGCCACTGGCGATGACATGAAAGAGCCATATCCTTCAGAGTGAAAGTTGGTTCGCATTGTATTCAATGATCTCAATTATTAACATCCAGGAACGACGATAATAAAAATAGTTAAAAATTATTTTGTTGTTAAAACAAGCCATTAAGGTAACTTTGCTTCAGAAAAAAGTCCATGTTACTACTTTTAGTGCGTATGTAGACTAAAGATGGTAGTTAAACATTCCTAAAACAGAGTCTAGATTTTAAGAAACTTTTCAATCAACATTCAAACGTTAATAACATGAGTTACACAATGCATAATATCGCACATAACGGATAGTGCGATAGTCCTCTCGACATTACACATCCATTATCTGTCTTCAAGTGCATCAAAGTGCATTTCGTTCAACATTTGCACCCAAAATGTCCGCAATCGTTCCGTGTGGCACAAAAAGGCAATTACTTTAATGCAACCTCAGAATACCTACGGCCCGAATGCACCGCCAACCCATCAACACCACCCTCACACCAGTGGAACTGGTCGATTGTGTTCATCCTTTTCTTTCTTGCGAGAAACACCCCGGGGACCATGGTACCTGGAGCGCTTCACCCAGCACAGTGGAACGTATGCGTTAGTTTAATTAATTTGATATTGGAAAAGCCTCGGAAATTGGCCCCCAACACCTGCGAACTGGCATCGGGGCCGATTCCCGGAATGTACATGCACAGTATGCAGAAGGAAAGAACGAGAAAGGGACCCATCTGGTTGACCAGGTTCCTGTCGCTCACGAATCCACAGGAGGCCCATCATTCATCGTACTGCCTCCTGTTCCAATGTGTACCATCGCGTTGTTTTAGTAGTAATCGTTTGCCAAAATGAGAACGAGCGAGAAAACAACCGGCCAACTGAAAGTGGCGGAGTGTGAGAGTGCATTGGAATCTTGCTAATAAATGGTGAAATTCTCGATCATTTTTAATTAAAAGCTATTGCGAATATTTTGCCCACCAATCAGTCGTTCGGTTGAAGTGCTAGTTTCACATATTAATGTGGACTACATGGGCCATGCGTTTAGGCGGTTTGCATTGGAAGCACATTCGGAATAAGCTTGCAAACAATGCTGCGCAATGTCTGGGTGTATTTTTTGCCAATTTTCAACAACGACAGATTGTGCACAAAAATCTGTAACTCAATATTGCATCATTGATTGTTGAGCGATTTTGTGGTTTGAAACCGGCAAACCACGAAATTTCAATTGAAACCAGCATTGAAATGGACTGTAATCTCGCATATTTGGTACGGTCGTCAGAATCCATTTTGTTCATCAAGCATAAAAACAAACAAACCTGCTTAATGTTTATGCTGGAGATGGAATAAGCCACAAAAATTACAGTTTGTACATAAAACTCTACAAAAAAAAAATGATTTTTTCCTTTCCAACATAACTCCAATAAAAGAGATTAAGCAGAAGAGAATGAATGTATGACTATCAACATATGGAACAAAGGTGGATTACATTCAACTCTTGCTAACTGCTTCAATTATTCAATTTTGTTAAAAGTAACGTAACCCGAATTAAACCATATAAGCAATACGAAACATTCACGTTTAGAGATGAACTTTCAACAATTTGGATTATGAAACTGATTGCAGAGTAATCCAATACATCAAACTAGTTTTTCTAAAAATGTCTTGAGTTGAAAAATGAGTTGAAATCTACCATAAACCAACTACTGGAGAAATAAGGACAAAACATTCGACTTTTTAAAATGATTTTTAAGACATAAAAATCAAAAGCCAGAACGATTGTGTTTTCTGATTCGAAAAGTTTAATGAGCGCGATTAATACCACTAGCCGTTTGTCTGTTATCAATGTAATTGGACCAAGCACACGAAACCTAGCACTGTCGCTTTTAAACCACCACATTGCCTTATTGAAAAAACCCATTATACAATCGATCTTTTGCAAGAAATTGCCTGTTTCTTGTAATTCCCAATAGACTACACATTCCACATTCGCCATATCCTGGCTGACTTCTCCGATTGCTGTTTTGAACCAGCCCGGTGTGTGTAAATTGCCCTGATTGGGAAATAATTAATCAACTGATTAGCAATTCATAAGGACTCGGCGGTACAAATTATCTCGAGATAAATAAACAACAACCATTGAACGGTTCCACGCTACACCACACGGTTATCTCACGCAGCCCGGTTCCAGCCAGCACTGGTGTGTGCCGCTTCGCAACAAGGACGGAGGAGATTATACGAGAAGCTGTGGTTTACTCGGCTATAAATTGAACAAACCGAGCCGAATGTGTGCTTCGCTGTTATTCGCTCTGGCTATAGGTAAGTGCTGTTGCTTCCTCGCATTCAGGTCGGTTTACTGGGTTTGTATGTAATGAACCGTTCAGTACACCCGAGACGGTCAGCTGCGGTACACAATGGAGGGATTTGAAGTAAACCACCCGCACAGTCGGTTCGAAAACCAATCGTAATTAATTTACAACTGCGATCGAAGATGTGGAAAACTACTAATTCCATCCTTCATGGATGTAGAATGTTCCAGCTGGTAGTGCAGATACTTGAAACATAATTGTATCATCCAATGGCAATGACGAAAAATTGTTCATGAATATCATCGACGAAATTATACCGTGATAAGATCTGGACTAGGCAAACAATGTGACCGCATCTTTGAAGTCATCCAAAACTTCACCTACCTTGGGTCAATGGTCAGCACCAACAATAACATAGATGTTGAGATACGCGCTAAGATGCTGGCCATCAACCGATCATTCTACAGGCTGAGGAAACTTTTCCACTCAAAACACTTGTCGCGACGGTCGAAGCTGGGACTGTATAGAACTTATATAGTCCCAGTACTCATACGCCTCTGAGACTAGGACATTGTCCAAAGCTGACCTAACCCTCTTAGCCGCGTTCGAGAGAAAAATTCTCAGAAGGATTGTTGGCAACGTGCGTGTGGAAGGACAATGGAGGAGTCGTTACACTGTAGAGCTCTATGAGTTGTACGACGACCTCACTGTCATACAACGGTATAGACTCGCCAGGCTCCGGTGGGCTGGTCACGTCATGAAAATGGCACCAGACGACCCAGCCTGTACAGTCCTTTCAGACCGACAGAGGAGGCGTCCGCCACGAAGGCCGGGATAATGGATTGACGAACGAAGGCGCAAGACCGTGAGCGGTTCAGAGGACTGCTGCAGCAGGCCAAGACCACGAAGCGGTTAAAGCACCGGATAAGTAAGTAAGTAAGTAAGTAAATAAGTAAGTAAGTAAGTAAGTAAGTAAGTAAGTAAGTAAGTAAGTAAAATCTACACTGACTGTTCGACAACGTAGTATAAACAAACCTAAGGTATTAATGTCTGGTAAGACGTTGAGCACAATCTCACAAACACATCACATACATAGCTTCATTGATATTTTGGCTACATTGATCGACTGGTAAAAGATGATTCAAGAGCTCCTGATAAATAGGTAAGCATCAAAAGGTGAACACAAAACATGAATGATCCGAACATGAAACAGAGAAGGTAGATAGGTGATTAGTGAACAGAGATAACAGAGGCTAAAAGAAACGTGATAGAAGCAACGACTGTGGTTGCCTTAATGCTGTACCTTAGCGGGATGAGTCGTGTTAGCGGTGATGATGGTGGTGGTGCGGGAATTGGTGCAATACGCGAGGACCTCCGTAGCGGAGCGGGTCGCATTGCTTGCAGTAATAGTGGTGGAGATAGCGGTAGTAGTAGTAGTAGGTGTAATGGGACTAAGATAGACAGAGAATAGTGGACCGGTACAGGTGCCAGGATAGGATGACGATGGTAATGGCCGTAATGGTAGGAGCGGATCATCCACCGGTTCCCGTTGGTATGGCAGCAGCGGCGGACCGACCAGCACCGGCAGCTCGGAAAGTTCCGAACTCCAGTAGTTCTGCTCGCCCATTTCGTCGTACTGGAGCGTCGAACTATGCCCATTGGCATAGTGGTAGCCCACCGGTGGCGGTGGTAATGGTGCGGGCGTTGCCGCCATCCCACCATCCGGCAGAAAGATTGACATGGCGGACGGTGGCGGCTTCACCATCGGATGCAGTGTGTCGAGTTTCATGCTTACCATGCTTAATGTTTTGCTGCTGACGATGCTGCTTCCGCTGCTGTTGCTGAGACTGCTGTGACTGCTGTCGAAGTACTGCTGCAGATGGTGGATCTGCTGCTGCTGCTGTTGGTGGTGGTGGTGATGATAGAGTTGCAACTGTTGCTGATGCGCAAGCTGCTGAAACGGTTGCTGTACCAGCAGTGGATGATGGTGGTGATGAGGAGGAAGATGATGTGGATGGTGGCTCAACAGCTGTGGAGCCGGGTACGTGTGATGGTACGGTGTGGTCGTGGTGGTGGCGGTAGTGCTGGTCGAATAGTAACCAATCTCACCGGTACCGGACGTTGGCGAGGAGTGATTAAACAGATCGGTGCTACTGCTGCTACTACTGTTGGCGGTCGTACTGACTCCACCAGCTAGACCGTGGATGTCCGGGTAGCGTCCAACGACTACCTGCGGCGAAGGCTGCTGGGCGAGTAGCGCCGGATGCGTGTAGCTCTGTGCTGCTGCCGAGGGCAGATAGATACCCGGGTGTTGCGACTGGTAGCAGTGTCCACAGTAGCACAACTGCTGACTGCAGCAAAGTCCGTTCGTAGACGAGTTTGCAAGATCACCCGAATTCCCCTGGCTAAGGTCGTTCGCACTCACTAGACCCGAGACCGGTTGATGATGGTACAGGGATGCTGCCGTAGATGCTACTGCTGCTGCTAGCTGCGTGCTCTGGTTTGGAGCGGTGGAAGGATGAGGAGGATGATGTAATGCGATGGATGGGAGTGTTAGTGGTTGCAGCGGTGGCTGCGGTTGTGGCGGAACGAGCGCGGAAGGTGAACTGTTCGCACCGAGACCGGCGGACGCGGAGGCCGCTGCCGCTGCTGCTGCTGCTACTGCCGCTGCCGGCGAGGGTTGTAAAAAGGGGGGACAAAAGATCGGACTCGGCCGGAAATACGTGGTGGTGACGTGAATTTTTCGCCTCTACCGGAACGGGATTCTCAACCGGTGATCGGGAGAGAACGCTCGTTCGTCTGACGTTGCAAAACACACCTCAGAAACAACCCCACACACACACACACGCGCGCACTTTGACGCTTCCTGTTCGTGTCTCACACGTAACAGAAAATCGAAATAATCTGATCGTTATTCTCTATGCCTTGTACACACACTCACACCAAACAACCCGTTGGTGAGCTGCTGTAGATGGCGCAATTTGCTACTTCTTGCCACTCGTACACAACTTGGAAAAAAGCTAACCTTAAAACCTAGACACGATTGGCTTATAATTGCACTCCAAAAATTTCTCTATATAATTGATCTTCAATTTACCTTACGGACTAGGTTACAGCTTTACTGCTAGGCGAGCGGGAGTATGCTCCAACACTCAATAGAAAGTGAAAAAAGATAGTGTTTGTAAAGTTCGCTACTTGAGATTTAGATTGTCTAAGAGAGCCCAGCACAAACAGGGGCAAGTTATACCGTGATTGTCGAAAGTGAACCTGACGAGGCGAGTCAACCGTCCCAAAGCCAAGAGCCAATGTTAAAGTCTCCTCAATCTCGTTGTGAGCTGATTTGGCAGATTCAACACACAGAACGTTGTCTCGGAACCGGAATCGCTCGCCACCTAGGTCTAGATTGTACAGCAGAGAATAGATTCTAGAGATTGTCACCGTTTCGAGTACCGACGCGTACGTCAAAAGTGTCTGCGATATATTTGATGATTGTCAAAACGCGCTTCTTTTGATTGTCGATCCTCACGTGGGTTGAGCACGGTGGATTGTCTTATCTAGAGTTCTTAACCGCTAACTTGCCAACGCCCTCGATTGCTTTTACCCTACCGTACGCTATCGTAAAGCTATCTGCATTCACCTATCGCTTATTAATCGCTACAAATATCTGTGCTCAGTGTTTGCTAATTACACTAGAAAAAGTTGCCTATACACCTGTCGTCACACCTGACGTATTAACGATGGGTGACGTCGTCCTACACGAATACACACCCTGCGTTCTTAGCTCGATTCGGTCCAGCACACCCCACAGCAACCAAAACACGCACTCATACGACCACACATACACACTCTCACGCACTTACACACACCTTTTTTTTAATAGGCTATTTTTGGGAGAATTCACACACGGTCCGACTTCCGGTAAGGATTCACCCACCAGGCGGGATTGATTTTTTCCTGCAGGAAATTAAAACTCTGCACAAAACCAGCGCACGTTATACACCGCGAACAATCGTCGGATACAAGTGAACGGCGTTCGGATGGATGCGGGATTACTTCTGACGATCTTTAACTTCCGCGCGGCGTCGCTGTACTTCTGCTACGCTGTCCAGATCTACCAGCGTTCCAGCAGCGATCAAAGCCGAGCTTCAGAACAGAACCAAAACCCACACCGCTGATGATCGAATCCCCGTGTGCGTTGTGTATGCAATAGCACACACATCAACAGCACCACCTCGCCCCGACGTAAACAGCGCTGAGTGGTTGAGGCAACCGACACGGGAAGATCACGCAAACCTGTCTCTCGGTGTGTGTCCGTGAGCAGGCCCGGCTCGGGGTTGTATTGGTTGGTAATTATTTTTGATTATGTCTGGAACCGGTTTTTCGGTATGGTTGTCTGCACGGTCGACGATCTTCGATTCGAAACCACTCTCCCGCAGCAGCAGCAGCGCATGAAGAAATGCCGCGTCAGGTTCTCTTCTTCACCGTCCCGGGGTTCTTACAAGCCGGGACACGTTGTGGTTATGCTTCGCCCTTTCCTTCGCGCAAACTGACCGTGTAGATAAAATACAGTCTGCTGATGCGAACGAAAAGAACAGCAACCCGCTGCGGGTATGTTCAACGTTTTGCTTTGGGTCGTGGTTTTTTTCTTATTTGTTTCGTCTCGCTGTGTCTTCCTTCGTACCTTTTAAGCTTTGGCTGATGTGTTGCGTAGCTATACCCCCTTTGGTCTCACACCTGACCCTATGTACGTTGTTTCCGCTTTTTTTTTTGGCTTTATGCTTTCGACCTCATACCCTTCATACCCTTCTTGGCAATTCCGTTCTTTAGCTCTCTTTCTCTCGCTCATGCACACACATACATACTATCTAGCTGTTGGCGGAGAACGTGATCTCGGAAGAAGATCATAAGCCAGAAACACGCAACAACGATCAGTTCTGGCTTTTCACCTTCCACGTGTTTCCCTACCTCGTTCAACTCTCCTTTTACTTTACACTCTTCCAAACACACGCACTCACACACACATACACACTCACACACACCTGACACGGGGAGGAATTCTCTTCAGCGCAACCCTAAACACACCCTTTCACAGACACACGCTCGGATACACTTGCTCACAGTAAGAAAATACAACTAACCGTCCAGCTCATCAAAAGCTAAGAATCTTGCATCCCTTCTTTGGCTCTTAGTAAAAATTACACTGTAGCGTTACCGTGTATATGTGTGCGCTGGCTGCCTTGTAAAGGTTTCGATTTTCTCCTCCCTCCGATCGTTTTCGCCCTCCCAAGGTTCTTCTCGCTTTCCGCGAGCGCTGCTTTTCCTGATATGTTTCTTTTTGACTTTGTTCTTACTGTTCTTCCTCAAAGGTTTTAGTTGATTTGGTAGCTTTCGAGTCTTGGTTCTTTAGCCGCTCATTAGCCGCCTTTTCGACAGCCTTGTTCTTTTTTTTCTTTTACTTAAACCCGTTTGCTTCCTTTCGCTAGCGTCTTCGTATCTATCAACAACAACAGAGAAGAAGTGGAAGCAAATACGCACGGAACTGCCCGAAGCACGGTTACGGGGCGTGTGTGGTTTGTTTTATTGAGCAAAAGGAAGAGAAAAAAATGGGTAAGGAATGCGAGAATGATTTGCAGTTCGAAAATATCACCCACCTCACCCCCTTTGCTCCACGGCAACGTGTGCCCACCCGGTTGTGTGTAAATTGCACAAACGCGTCTGGCAAACCGGACGAACGAGCGATCAGTCAGCGATCGGCGAGAAAAGTTTGAGATGCAAGTATATTTTTTTGTTTTTTGTTTTTTGAATATTATCTAAACGCGTCACGTATTATATGATCCAAGAACCGAGTGTAGGAACCGTTGTGACCCCTTCGTATTTTTTTAAAGACAATTCGTAACCGTGTTCCCTGTTCCCAGTGCGATCAGTAGCAGCAGCCAGCGGGTCTCATACCATGCCCATTCGAACTAACCTGTTAGTACACACTTTGCGTTTTCGCCCGTTTATATAAGCTATTGTTTTGCCAATGATTCGCGTCCTTTGCTGATGGGCAACGTTCGTGAGCCAACCGGACAACCGAACACCACCGCGGTATACGTGGCGCGTGTTTTTTATTGTGTGTATGTCTGTGATGGACCAAGGTAAGCGTGTTTCTGGTACGGAAGGACTTGATTCCAAGAGGGGCTGGGTGGAAAAGCGAACGGGAAATAGCGTGTGAAAAAGGGCACAAGGGATACACCACGCAAGGGCGTCGCACGTCGATGCACGTTGCTGCTCCCTGACTTCTGTTCTGAATCCGTAGTGGGAAGTAGTTGGGGATGTGTTGTTTTATTTTTTTATTTGGGAGGAAGGGACCTGTTGTGTCAGGTTAGTTGATTCACCCTTCTGAGTCGCCTCTAGCTGAAGAGTCGCCGTACCACCACTACGAACGCACCACACTCAACTCAACCACAGTACCACACACAGAAACACATGTGATGACGCTGTGCGGGCTCGGGGATCGCGTACGGTCCGGATGTCTTTTGGGGTAGCTGGCTGCACTGAGGGACACGCTACTGCCGGGTCACGGTTCCCTTACAATCATACGGGGTGCACAAACTTACGTTAAACAATAGCGCAACCAAAAATCGCCCCCGGGCGCGTGTGTACGGAAAACAGAGCTGAACTTTTGGCACACGAAACACTTCAGAGACGCACAGACGACACTTTACACACCACCGCTGATTAACAAGACGTTGACGCACTCACGCACTAAAAGAATGCTAGATATCGCGATCGCGACATCACACACACACACGCACGAGCACACAAACACACGCAAGTGGAAGGAAAGAGAGTGAGAAAGAGAGATAAAGAGAGTGAGATAAAGAGTTAGAGAAGTGAGAAATGGAAAACTAAAATGCAGCTAGTTGAGATATGTGCTGCTTGCCGTGATCCGGTACGCGATCGAGCGGTACGTGCCCGGAAAAACCGGAGAGGCCGATGTTGTGACGCGGCAACCTTAGGCACCGAAAACACCCCGAAACCGTGCGAGACAGAAAATAAACAAACACGTACACGACCGCACCGGGTAACTTAAGCCCTATACGCGGATGATCGTCTGCCGGAGCCCTACTGCTTTCGTTCTCGCTCTTCCCTTACAACACGGGGCAGTCTTTCACGCGGGAAAAAAGAAACCACCCGCACGGTACGGGTTTCTGGCGGTGGATGATTCTTTCTACGGTGTAGAATTGCTTGGTTGGGGAGGGCAGTGAAACCGAGTGTAGCTGAACTGAAGCAGCAAGAGATCGAAGGAATGCAACTAGAATATGATCGTATACCTCTGCCCCAAAAGGGTGCCACACACTCGGAAACCGCGGGATCGTTACTTCGCGAAAACGTTGCTGGAAAAGTTCAGCCTTTCGGTGCAGAAAAGAGGGCGAGAAGCAAGAGAAAACAAAGTACACTACGATCGAACAGTTTGTGAATGTTTTTAGCAGAAGCGGGAGCCAACAAACATTGAAAAACAAAACCAGATTTAACTCCTCAGTACGAGTCGGTCGTTAAAAATTCGGAAGTTCCCGACTCGAGTTTGTTAAGATCTGATTGCTGGACCGATACTGGCGCGCGTGTTAGTTACAAACTTTTGTTAAGATATTAATATGTTGTTATTGTTGTTGTTGTATACTGATAACTGTGAGAGCGGCGGATAGATTGGAACGGGTTAAAGCGAAGACTGTATGAAGACTGAAACGAAATCGACTGGTTTTTCGAGGTAATAACAAAACGGTAGAAACGCAACCAACATAAATACATAAAAGATATGTACTGCGAGCGCGAAGCCGGACCGAACACGGCGGAACCCGGGGACCCGAACCCGATCCCGCAGCCCGATCGGGCAGCATCGTCGTCGTCGGCATCCGCTCGCGTTTCACAGGGGGAGAACCGGGCCGAAGGAAAACCCATGTTGCCGAGGCCCGCAGTGGCGATGCGAACGACCGTGCTCTTTCGTTCGCTCCTTCTCCGCTCAAGGTGAATAGCTGGCTGGCAATCATCCTGCTGATGGTAATGATGATGATGATGATGATGATGCTGTTCATGATAACCGCGGTACGGTGGCGGTTGATGATGCGCGCGAGTGAAGTCGGTGCTCTTTGTTCCCCATGTTGAGCTAGGGGTGACCGGTTACTCGTGCCAAAGTGAGAAAGTTGCACACCAACATACACTCACGCGTATCCAGCGTTGGCACAACGCAACGCACCACCACGGGATGGAGCATAGGCCCCCTGAGGTGGAAACGGCAAAGCTAGAACTATCCGCACCATCTTGGTACGCGGGTGTGAGCAAATGAGCAATAAGAACATCTCAATCGCTTTCTCGAACGAGAGTTACCACCAACAAAGCAAAAAACAAGCCTACAACACGGACGGGCCACGGTACGCAGTGCGCCGAATCGACGAGGCCTTACGGAATCGCCAAGAAAATTCCATCAGAACGAGAACTTCGGACGAGCGAGTCCAAATGATGCTTCTTCACGTGAACGGTGGTATGCCGACTCACTCTTTCGCTCTTCCTCGATTCCACTACGTTTGCATTACCACCGTACTTGGGGGGAGCCCGCTTTTCCTGTGCATGAATAAAACATGTTATGTACCCGACCAGAAGGAACCGTACACCGATGAGTGTAGTACGAACAATCATGACAGTGCAAGGGAGAAAGCAAAGTGAAGTAACATCAACATCCACCCAAAAACGCATTCATGAGCTACCACAGTGCGCGTGGCGTGAGTTATTTCTTCTGCGGCAAGAACTCACCGGGAAGAATATGTTCACGCAATTACACAACAACAACGCCGGTACGATAGACCATATTCGTTCATGGAAGATCATTCAAGTAGCAGATGAGAAGAAAATGAAGATCACAAGCGATGTGAGTGCAAATTGAAATGCTGACGATAAACCGGAAACCGGATGAATAATTACATGAAAACGATGCTAGCGATCTTCCAGCAATCGAATGATCATTGTGTAGCTTGGTTTGTTTTGTGGTTTATTCTTGAACAAGTACGTCCAACATTTATGGCTGGAAGTTTGTGTTTTACAATAAAACGTATAATTATTTCTACTAGTTTAAACATCAGAAAAAATCTAATGTATGTAATTTTGCTGTAATTGATGATGTGGTAAGCCATAAACTAAAATTTATATGATTAACTAATGAAATAAGTAACTGATCTACGAACAGAAAAGTAAATATTCATAATTTATTAAGTTTATAAAACAGAAAATAAAGAAATATAGCTTATTTTGCTGTAATTAATGATATTTTAACCCTTAAAGTAAAATAATAATTACATAATATTATATTTACTGATTCACGAACGAAAAGGAATACGTAAGAAATTAATTTACGTTTAATGCTTTTTGAACATTCATCGCAGTACTCGTCATAATAATATCACAGGAAAATTGTGCCTCGATTGGTACTCACTTACATCGATTTGCTGGAAAAACCTGCACCTCCTAAGGCAGGTGAGTATACGGAAACGTGTACAGAAAACCCGAACCCACTAGCTACCAACGAACGCAGTTACAAACACTTGTAGAGCATGCAGCGAACACCTGTGTGTATATTCGCGAAACCGAATCTGACCGCTGCTCATGTAATGCCCATCCAGCATACCGTACCGACCAACCAATCCATCCGATCTAATGCGCTTACGAACAAATCCGACCTCGACTACCCAGAACACAGACGGCCGTTTTCCACACTTCGGTTAGATAAACGACTGCCCTGGCGAAGTCGGGCTTCGCGGGAAAGTTCGTTCGTGGAAAAGGACAACTAGCCGTGGCATCGTATTGGCGACCCCACCAGAGCCATCATCATCATTTATCCATTCCATTTCCAGCAGAGTGGGAAATGTTTCTTATCAGCGTACCATCATCGTGTGACAACGGACCGGGAAGCTTTCGCTTCGTATGAGGGGAAATCATTTCCCTGTGACCGCACGGGAAAAGCTCACCCTGTGCTGTGTGACAACTTCCGGTTGCGTCACACAACAACAGGTTGACAAGGATGCGCAGCAACAGGGTGAGCTTTTTGTGCGAAAAGCGTCAAACTTGAAGCAACAAGCGACTGGCGTTGAGCAACAAGCGAAGCTTGTTGCTTCCTGTGACACACTTTCCCCAGCCTGTAACGTTTTATGGAGGCATATCGTTGGTGTGTGACACTCGCTGCGACTTTTGTGCTTTCGAATACGCAACCATCATCGGTAAAGCATCATCGGGATGTACCACTCTTGGGACGGATTTGCCTTCAAGATTCCCACACCGTTACTCTATTCCCAGGCTTGCCGAACGGGCTCTACTGCGGGCGCCTGGTGATTTGTACGACGACAACGGAAACGAGTGTTTTACCGGGATCTGTTTTAGGAGTAAATTACACATTAAATCTGGCCTACATTGCCCAGCGAAAAGTGTAATGTTTTGGATTTTGTTTGAACAATAAAGTGTTAATGTTCTTTATTTATTATAATATATTACATCTGTTAAGGAAAAATTAAATTAACAACAAGTAAGCGTGCCAGAAATTTAAACCGTCGGCAAAGGGATGACAATTCAAAGGGCTTTCATTTGTGCTTTCGACAACAAAATTTCGGTGATAACGTGTTCTATTAGATAATTATTAAAAGGAAAGATCAAAATAACAATAAAACCTCAACATACAATATTTTTCACAGTTTTTCGGATTGAATGCAGCTAAAATTATTCTTTTGTAAGCTAATATTATTTTCCGATTTAACCCAATTCAAGTAAAACATATTCAACCAGAGATTTACATCAAATATTATAATTTCAACAGGAACAAAATGTTTTGATAGGAAAATATTGCTGCTGTGAATAATGTGTAGCCAGTTCGATAGGAATTGGCAAATAAGTTATTGTTGATAAATAAGCTTATTCAAGTGATACGACATGGATTACAGAAAACAACCTCGATTAAAACGATTCGCAAATCCAAGTGCTTATAAATTTCAGCTAGTTACATGATAATTATTCGTTAATTGGTGCTTTTCGATAATGCTTTTTTTGTGAAAGTTATAGCATTCAAAAATTATGATGATAATTGTTGTTATAAATATGTACAGTATTCTTTTTACAGAGACATATTGAATCAATCACAGAAATTGTGTTCAGCAAGCTATACATTTGAAAACATATGGAAAAGAAAATTTAAATTAATTTTCCCTTTATATTCATATTTTATGTAAATACAATAATATGGCATCGAACATGTTATGTCCTTAGGGTGTTCTGGTAAGGTAGTGGTACCAATCCTCCCACGACGAAACGGGACCAAAATCTCATCCAGACCATCCCCTCATTGCACGGACTAACTGGCTACGTGGAACGCAAAGCCTTCAATAACAAAAAAAAAGCTCGATTTGTGACTAAGTTTCATAAGTTTAGAACTATTCACTGTTTAAAGAAAACTGTGCGTACTGAAAAAGATGCTCACCAACAAAAGAACAGTCAAAACGATCTAATAATCTGCGAAAGAAACACACCAAATTGAAACATCAATGCATTCATCGGAACTAATACGGGTCCGCCCAGCGAAACAGATGCTGCCCATAAGAAAACGGACCCAATATAAGCTCACTCGTGACCAGATCATGATGCGCCCAACCGTGCATTATTGGGTATTGAGAAAATTGAAAGGTACTTTCTGTTCGCATATCGCTCAACCATTACACACACGCCATGGCCGTTCGCCGAACTGACTACTTATCTTCTTCTTTTTTTGACCGTCAACACAGCAACACTCCGTACGAAAAGGCACCCGGGGCTGGTTGATCTCATTGTGTGGATGGGTCGAAAGATGCGTCACACATTACACGTCGTGCTCGGGAGCCCAGATTTATGCAGAATCCGCTTCTACCTCGCCGAGCATCTGGGCGGATTTTCCAACGCGGTGGGGAGGACCAAAAAAAAGGAAGGTAAAAACCTTTCACACAAAGGCGAGCACAAAATGGATACGCATCTTATCCTATCTGGGGCACTTAGGCATCCGGGACGAACCTTCCACCGCGTGTGTACTAAATCCCAAAGGATCGGCAACGATGGCAGTTATGCATTTTCCATTAGCCATTTAGCTGTTTCTCTAGCCTCCTCCTGCCCCCCCTGATCCATATGGGAGTGTGTGTAAATGTTATACCTTTTTTCGTGTCTGAAAACATTACAGAAGTCGAAACGACGAGCCTCGATCTGTTGCTTTTAGCAAGGTGTAGATATGTCTTGCTACTGCTGTTTATTATCCTTGTACACCTTTGGCACACGCTTCTCGATACGTTGTAGCCTTTTCCAATCCTTCGCCGAACGATATTTTCGTATGAATAATCGAGATGACGGAAACAAAGAAAATACCGAAATCATTGGCCATCATCACATCTGTGTTCCCGACGGGTGTGAGCTTACAACAACCGTCAAAATCTGCTGTGGACGTTGCTTCCTGCATTGCACCAAGTCGTTTACACGGTCGTCATACTATCCTTACGGTGGAATACGAAAGGGAAAGGTGAAAATCAAATCCGCTCCATACAAGCCACAGGAAGGTTTTTCATTCTTTTATTGTCAGCTTTTCTCTTCGCGTGTGTTAGAATGCAACCGTTGCTTCTCGATACGGTGTCCTGCAAATGTTCAACGGATGTAGTGTTTTTTTTACTACTCCGTGGAATTTTTTTGTCACCCGACTGTATCTTCCATTTGCAAAAAAGAGGATTTAGATGACCAGCCGCCATAGGGGATCGCGCCCATCATCATCGACCGTTGCGCATTGGAGGACGAAAGCTATTACGACCCGGTTATACCTGACGTTACCTGGCATCAGTCCGCCAACGCTCCGTAGTTTTCTGTTTTACTCTCCCGGCACGAAATATCAAAAGGGATAAAGGGATCTCATGGGACGCAGTAGCGCAAGATCTCATAGGTCACAGGTCAGTTGTCACGCGCTGCACGTGGATATACGTATGTGTGTGTGACCGGAACGATTAACATATTTATCCTTGCCACTCACTTCGTATCAAACGAGGGGTTGCATATCCGGGCCCTGCTGTTTCCCACCGTACACGCGGGTTACAGACAATTTTTGTCACATTCTTCGTTCCCGCTTTGTTCCCCTTCGCAAGTGTAGCAAATTAGTGATTCACTTGTTCATTACCATTAGCATTTCATCACCGATCGCAAGAGATTCACTTTGACGGTGTAGAATTTATGTGTGTCTGTGTTTGCATTTTTTTAAAGTATCTTACACACGCACGGCTCGTTTTATCCTTTGTTTCTTTATGCTCGTTTTGCATAATTTTTACGACACTTTTTATTTCCTTTTGATGTTACGATCTAGCATTGCAGGAAAGAAAGTGTAGAAAAAAAAAACGAAAGTTAGTTCTACTTATCACGTTCGTTAACGGCGGAATGAGAGTTGGTAGGGCCGTGACGTACTGTCCCCACACAACGGTTTTGGTGTCCGGCTTTTTGTCGTCACTTGTGTCAAGTTTACGCCTTTCGTAGAAAGGTTGGTTTCTTTTCATCTTTTTTTCTGCCACGTAAGTGGATATCTTTTTTTTACGTTCAATCTCACTCTGGAGCAGGTCCTTTTTATATCACGAACAATCTAGCGAAATTCTCCATCCCAACTTAAACCTTCTATTTTTACTTTTTTTTATTACTAAATAGATGCTAGTAGAAGCTACAGCGCACACAAAAAGCGAATAAAATCGCATAACGTAGAGCACATATACACAAAAAAAACAGCCATACACTCAGTCCCACTAAATGGGGGGTGCACATTTGTCTCGCTGTGTCGTATGTAGGGAGAGTGAAACAAAGCGTACATAAAAGCTGGACACGGTTAGGCCAGCAGCATACCCATAGCAAACATGTCGAGTCGAAAATCCGTCGAACCGGAACCGCGTTAGTCCGCGAACCCGTGATGACAAGCGACCGAGCGACCGGCTTTGGAAGGATTTGCACAAACAAATTCACAGTGACACATTAAATCCTCGGCGGGCTGAATTTTGTCTTTCGTGTCATACCCCTACTACGGAGGCAACGGTGTGCCGTGCTGGGGACTTCATGTAACAGAAGTAGAAAGGATAGATAAGGTTTTCTGTACATCAACATTGATAATAATAATATTAATGGTTAATAACAATTTTACAACAAATAAATCCATTTCATTTTAACAAGTTTTTTATGAAAATTATGACAACCTATCGATCTTTAAATCTTCCTGTTAAAAATGTTACTGTTAAAAAATATAATATTTATAAAGAATATAAATAAAAATTATGTCAATATGAATTAATGTTGTACGAAATCAGTATATTATATTGGCCTGGTCTATTTTGTTCGAAATGACTAGAAAACTATTCGCAATATCTTTTAAAAATTCTAGCAACATTTGTTCAACCTCGGGGCGGCCCGGTGGTATTGTGGCATCGGTGCTGCTCTCTCACACGACAGACCGGGACCAAAATCCCATCCGGACCGCTCCCCCGTAGCTGTGATTGACTATCCTGCTACGTGGTAAACTAATGCTAATGTCATACAATAACAAAAAAAAATTGTTTAACCTAACTTAAACCACGAACTATTTTATACAGCCGCTAAATGCGAAAGCCAAACTAACTTTAAAAAAATTCTCTGTAACGCGACTATTCGCTTTTAGTAGCAACATTTATTGCAACGGGATCTTTAGTAGTATCGGAATAATACCCTTACCGCACAACGGGGTTCATGATACCTTAGGCCAGGAAATTTTAAATTGTTATCAGCATTTAACTTGGGAAAATTATTGTGGTTAACGATATAATATAATTATAATAATATAATTTCTTGAAAAAATATCTATGAAAATACCATGGGTAAATGAATTAAATTCAAATTATTCGAAAAATTGTATTATTTTTTTTTTATAAAATGTAGATTTAGAATGAACATAAATACTAGTAATTTGAACCATGTACGGGAGTACAGGAAGGGGTACAATGAACATTCAAGAATTGTTACATCAATTACAGTATTGTTTCCAACAATACGGATGATGTAGTTTGTAAACAAACGTAGAATAATAGTCTTCTTACTTGAGATTGTGTTACTTGAAACAGGTAAGAGGGGTGATTGGAAGCTTAGGCATTATTTAAAAGAAACATAACTAAAACTTTCGAACTGCTTTATTTGGGAATAATAAAAAAAAGCTTTATTTTGACATTTGTCAAGCAGCTGATTGAAACTTTTATTAGGAAAAATATTTCAGCCAAAAATTGTGAAACAAACTAGGCTTGCCACTTCGCATAGAAACCTAAAAAAACGTCAAATCATACACAAAAAATTGTTTTAGGTATTACAGATAACCGTATGTTCGGACATCACGGATTGTCAAACATATTTGAGTACAATAAAGTGGAACGCAATTTGACAAGGATCGTTCACAGGGTTAAACCTCAGGAAAATATGCCAACCTTAAGGATAACCATAAAAAAATAGGACAATGCCGAATTTTTTTTTTTCGATGAACGCAGAAACAAACACAAAACATGGACAAAAACCAACATAATTAAAAGTTCAAAACGCGATTGAATTGGTGCTACACATGCTAAGCATTGGGGCTCATTTCCGTTCCGTGAGTAATATGTGCATATTCACCCCCAAACAACTCATTTGGCTTATTCTTTTTTCTTTCAAATACATTCTGACGAAAACAAATGATGAAAGAACCAACACTTTTCCTCAATGTTATTACAAATCTACATATCTTTGAAGCTTAACTATTGCTAACCATTGTGTGTTACTTATCCAATACAGCAACAAAAAACTGTTGCAGATGTTTTAGAAAGCTAATCCATGTTACCTCATTTGTGCTGCTTCTCTTCGTGAAGTATTTAAATTTTCCCCTATCGGAGTGAACAGCGTTTTCCCTCATCCGTTGAAGCCTCTTTTTTGGAAAACGGTCCAACCTTACAAATGGTGCCCTCTTCAGCAGACATCTGAAGCGTAAAGCTGCCGCCTTTCATCACAAAACACACCACAAATGTGCCCATAAAGGTTCGAACGGCGCGATGGTGCGGTTGAAGATGGGTGTCATCAGTCTGAAAAGCGCCATTCAAATTCATTTCCCTTGTTAAGACACACATACAATCACACGCACACAAAGCTACAATCGCGAATTGTTTTGCATCCCATCCCTTCCATTCCACGTGTCGTAATCGTGTGCAAGCGTTGAACAACCAAACGGCACGCGTACATCTATGGCGAGATAAAGTTAGGCCGCTCCATCCTTACGCGGGCCACGGTGAAAGGATAACGTGCGGTAATAAGACAAGAAAACATCAGCAATCACAGCCACAGGTAGGCAAACCGGCACCAATCGCACCGTTCCCCCAAACGGTAGTTGGTTGGGCTGGGGATTTTTCGTCAAGTGTAAAAGCTTTTCCGCGTTTTCCGTTCGCTTTCACCATCATCGATACTGTGGAAGTGGGAAGAACGGAACGGGTGGGGTTTGTTTGATTTGAGTCAAGCAAAACATTATCCCGAAAAAGGACGGGAATGTGTTTGTATAGCCAGCTTAATATGCGCGAGCTTGATGTGATGATGGTTAGGGCACAAGTTGTTCCGTCTGCCGACGGAAGGAAATTGTCTTTAAATGCGCAATACAGTAAGCAACCCATACGCAAACACGTACGCACAATGTAGAACCGGAAGCGTGCACGAAAAGATAGCATCGAATTGATGTTGCACACTCAATCCGTGCACGAACAACTCGGTGTGATAAAACAATAGAACACAAACGCTATCGAACAGCGCGTCGAAAATGCGTCGATATGTTTGAAAACCGTTTTATGCGTCACTCAAGACACATAAAGTGGGGGGGGGGGAGGAAGTTAAGTAAAGTTTACAATAGGACCGCCGTCAAGGTAAATGGCTATAAAATATACATAAAGAAAAGCAACTTTGTCCCTTAACGGCCTGGTTTGGCAATCGAAAGATAGCTCTGACGCTTCGTTATTCCCCATGGGAGCAACTGAATATGCTTGAGGATACAGTTTTGCAGTCGTTTGTCTTGGGCGTTTTTATTCCCTTTTTCTTTTGTGATTTACTGAGTTATTTACGAACATACATTTTGAATTATTCCTCTTTCTTTCTAGTGCTGTCAGCAATACATTTCCCCACAGTGACACACAATTTGATAATTCTTGCAACAATTGATTTCAATTGCACCCGCTTTACTGCTAGTTGGTGTACAGTGGACTTTTCTTCATGGAAAATTATGTCAAATACGTTGAAAGAACATATCCCATATCCCCAAAAAAAACATATAGCATAATAAAAGCCTTTATACTTTCGTTGTTTGCTTTCATCTTTAGCCCGCATGACGTTATCGGCATATATGGGACAGATGTGTGTTGGAGAGTGCCAATGTACGGACTTACTTTCCCTTCGAAGCATTGAAACATCTGACCATCATAACGTACCGGACAAGCGCGGCCTTCTACTCGAAAACTTTGTTCACTGGCCAGATACCAACGATTGCTAGCGTTACGCGCACAAGACAATGCAACGTAACATTGCATTACTGCCTGTTCCAATACGAGTACCGAGAGCTCATCGCCTGCCATGCGCTATTTTCCTCTTTTACCCAGTGATCTCGACTAGTGCGAACAGGGGTACACGGAAACCACCACCGAAAGATAAGCCGTCCATTGCTAACCGTGTCATCTATAGTGGGATTCTTGCAGGAAAAATGGAAACAAACCCACCCACACAGACCTACCGAAGCGTGGAGGAAAAGTTTAACATCTCAAATGGGATTTACCTTCAGTCGGGTTTTCCATCGTGCAAATGTTTGAATTGTGATATTGCCTTTTCTGCTTGAGCTGCACCAAATACACGTACACACACATACCGGGTAAACGGAAGAGGTTTACGTTCTTCGATTTCTGACGGATATACATCGAGGCGTCGGATGATTTCCTGGCCCGAAAAGTTCCTTCCGTTACTTCGGAGCAAATATGTTTGGGAGCCGTCCCACTTGGATGTGTGGTTGGATACTGGTTGCACTAAGGAATCATTTTTTTCCTACTGTCTTCCCTTCGTATGAAACACATCTATCGTGTGCAGGTGGGATTTCACCATTACCCTACCGTCGGGCAACGTTGAACCAACGATGATCGATAGGAAATGGATTAATTTTGTAATATTTACAATTGTCTTTCGACGGACGCGCAGTGGAGCCATGGAAGTTCAAACCATTTCTTGTCTTCTTATGTTAACGCGACTGCAAAGCAGATACAATAAATTGATCTATTTCTTGATGTTTGATATGATAAACTTTTGTATACATACTCTATTGGGTGTACAAGTAGGTTTTCAGCTTTTATCGTAAGATTTTATCTTTGAATGTGAACAGATTTTACCCAATTCAAAATATTATTTGTTAGAAATGAGATTAAATGCTTTTGAAACCACAAAAAATAATACTATCTACTTTCATTCGCTCAACTGAAGTGGAACATATTCCGGAAAGAAAAAGTCACATCATCTCATCACAACAAGTAAAAAAGGATATGGTCATTTTTCGATACACCGGCGTATAGGTTACATTAAAAAAATGGTCCTACGATACCTTCAACTTGTTTTTCTGTAAGTGTTTTGATATTTGGCGACAAATTAAGGACAAGCTTTTCATTCAAAAAGAAATGGAATGATAGCCTAGATATTCCGTGAATTAAAATTAAAATTAAATTAATTTCTCAAAGAAAGGTCCGATCAGCTGCACGAAAAACATCATAACAAGGCATTTCTCTAGCCAATCTGACTCAGGGTAAACCCTGGTATTCAAACCTGATTTTTTTGTTGCAAAGAGACTTTTCACTAAAGTTTGTGGCACATGATAATTTATTTTGGATTGTTTGAACAACAGCTCATTATGCATATTATTTTCAGGGAAACTCATCAAAAAGTGAAATTGTTACGATCGTTCTCCATGACTTAAGTTGAAACGATCTGAACATATTGACCACGCGAACTCAACTTTTGAGGACACTTTTTCATTGAAAAATAAAACTAAAAAAATATAGAAACAAACGTAACGACTCTGACCAAACTTTTTTTCTGGAGATTAATTAAATAGTTTCAAATGAAAGCTCGTAAATAATTGTTGATAACGAAAGTTCTGATGATTTCGCTCAAAAATATATTAATATACCATTATTTTTACATTACATGGTTTAGTTTTGATGGCAGCGTATTTTTGTCTCAAACGTTCGAAACTTACGTGTGTACCTTATTTAATCACTGACAAACATTCTTCATCCACAATATATAATGACAATATAATTTTTAAAGGTAACTAACGTGTTACATAATATTTAATTAATAAATTAAACTTCGCGCCCATTTCTCTTCTTCTCGAATGTATGTGCATGTTTCCCATAAACAGTTTAGATACTAGACGTATACAATGATAGTTTTTTTCTGTTAATAATAACTATTGACAAAAGTCTGTCTCTTTATCTTGTATATACTCATAATTTCTTCCACCCCGTGATCATCTCACAAATGCCAATCCCTTGAAGCGTATTTGACTAACTTCAGTCATTATTATTTAACCAGCCGGAAGCATACGCGAGTCCGTGTGCGTCCAAGAGCCCAGAACCGTATGTTATAGGACATATGTACAGATGAATGAGTTTTCGCAACCCATCACAATGGTAGGCTTACCGAACTAGTAATGTACCACCTTTCGTACGTTATAACCGATACATGGTCGGATTTCCTGCGCTCACACGTCGGTTAGTCGTCTGTTCCCATTTCGAGACGACACAGCTAGAGAATGTTTAAATAGATACGAACCAATATTTACCCCTTTATTTCAATATCGCTTTCTAATGCGATTCGTTCCATTTCCTCAGCGAAGAAGCAAAAAAAAACCCTTTCCTCAAAAGGAAAGCTACCACCGGGAATAGACACCCGTATGCCAGAAAATCGAATCCGAAACCATATTTCTATTCAATCGGTCGGTGGTGTGGCAGTAAGCAGCAGGGAAATGATACGGCAATGAGCACGGAGCACAGCACAGAAACGATAAAATCAGCATAAGAATCTTGAAATCCCGTCCGTCTTGTTGAATCCTAACTAAGCACACGCCGGATAGGAAGCGAGAAGAATGTTCTGAAAAGGAGTTCCCATTTTCCACCCAACACTAAGCCCCCGGTTAAGCGACTAGGTAAGAAGCTAATTTGTTTTGTTATTATAAGAGGATTTTCTCCCATAACCGTGGTGCGTATATTTCAGTGCACCAAATTTGGTTCACGTTGAATGAAAAGGGGTTCGGTGATGCTTTGCTGGTACGCAAACTGTGCGACTAGTGTGAAGGTATAACGACTTTTCCGAATGAAGCGTATGTCTCACCGAAGCTTCTATTATTCACAAATTGATAGAACTTCCATCAGGTTTAAAATTATTCCCTGCAAAAACGCAATGAACATTTACTTCGCGGAAAGTAATGGATCCCCTTGAAGCGGTGGAACGCCATATCAACCTGCAAACTTACTCACCGATGGTACAGTTCGCTGATTATACTCCGCCCGTCAAATAGTGTAAATGACGCACGCTGAAGCTTTCCAGATCCCAGAAGCGACCGGCACTAGAGCTTGCGCTATCATTACACGTTTCATTAATCAAAAGTTCGGTCTGTATATTTTCTGAGTGTTTTTTTCTTCTTAAGAACACTTCCAATCTCGCTTGCGCCAAAGCTGTTGCATGAATAAATGTTGCTGCAAGTAGCGCGGAGGCTAGTAGCCGTAACAGTGGGTCAGGTTATGTTCACTGTGAAAAGAATAATGAAGTATCATGCTGTGTGAAGGTGCGGACCACAGCGTCTGAGTTGGACGGGGCAAAGGATGACACTTTTTAATTTTCTAGCATCTGAGAGCTAGGACTTTTCATTCTACTTATTTTATATTATAAAAATAGTTTACTGTACGTAATGCAGTGTGTGTCTCAATGAGAACTTACGAAAAATGGAATCAATTTTAGTTTTTTTTTTTTTTTTGAAAAAACGTTTAAACTCACATATTACTTCACATATTATTTTTTACATATTACTTCATAGAACGAGACAATAATCAAACATTAGTATAAAATATTAGGAAAGAAAGGACAATAATTGTCAAAGTAAACGATATTGTATCCACCGCATAACAATCTTTGCATAGTTTACGACAGACCGCCTGGTTCGGGGAAACACTTCTCCATTTTCCACAGATAACAATAAACTGTCTGATGCCACTTTCGTCTGCTCTCAGTGTCTCCGGTCGGTCCGGTTGACAGAGAATAATAATTTCTCAGTCTAATTGATATGGAAACGCTTTACCGTGTCATCTGTCACTTCCGATGGCCATCAGCCTGACATTAACACAAACCAGATATTTAATGCTCAATTTCATTTGTAGTGAGTATGAAAACATTTATGCTATCAACGAAATACTTTATAAATATCGTTTAATTGTTTAATACCTGACGAAATTTGTTCAGTTATCGCATAAGGAATGATTTCTATAAATTAAGCCATACAACATAAATCAATACCAAGGGATTTGTTTTTCCAACAACTACTTGAAAACTATAAGGGATTGATTTTTGAATTCGATATAACATCTCAATTCCCTTCTTCGTCATTCTCTTAAAAAGCCGATTACGCCAATCGAAACAATTCAAACAAACAACGGTATTCAAATTGTTTCGCACATTCGTTGCTACTTTGCTTCAAAAGCATTCCAGTGTCTCTGAAAATTTGATACAGCTTCAACCCGGTAACCAGTCACCCTCTATTTCCCGTTTCCCTTATCATGCATCGCACTGGAAAGGCCAGCTCATCTTGGTACACGGTACACAGAAAGGCTTCAAGAAATCAATTTCGTTCATAAATAAAACATGACGCGCTGGCGCTTCGGCCCGCTAAATAACGCACCGAAACTTTCCGTAGCGGCAAATTTGAATGGGAATCTGCGGCTACGGCACGTGCAAATCATGGCCGTTGAGTAACGAGCCAACTCCACTCCACCGTCCTGATGCCAGCCTTCGATTTAATGGCTCCAAAGATGAAAATATTTGAATATTTTCTTTCGTTAGCATTTGCTTCTTGTTTTTCTCTTAGTGTGTATAGAAATATCCTGATTGCCTGGAACCATTAGGTTAAGAAACACTTGGCAACACGATAGATAATAGACAAAGGATGGTCGAGGAGATGCGGAGGAATACTGTTTGAAGGAAATATTTGCTAAAACTTTTGCCACCTTGATCGATTGTTGACATAGCTTATGAAACGCGTTACAAAACACATCAATAAGTAACCCTCCTTCTTACAGACACATTTTCATTAACAAAAATCAACACACAAACACACATTTGTATAAAATTATAAATCACAGCTTATCACTTATTTTTTTCTAGCTTCAATCTTTCTCATCCAATCTGTCATTGTTCTTACCTCGAAAAGATTAAGGCCCCGCTAAAACGAAATGGAGATAGATATAAAAAAACATGGTAAAACACAAAACATTCACTTGTGGTGTACACAGCCGTCAGCTACGATAAACACTGGCATCTGGTCGAGGAAACGAAACACGACTATACACTACAATTAGAAAGAGAAGTAAAAGTGTAGCTAGATGCAAGGTAGAAGAGATATATCTGCAAGGTCACGCTAAAGGATCGGACAATTTACATAGTTGAAAAAAGACAGAAAGAATAGAAATAGAGTTTAGAGTTGAAGAGAAAGCTTTTTTCATGGTAAATGGTATACAAAACTAATTTACTTTGTTGTTTAAACAGCAGAACTGAAAAGTGCACTAAATGCTTTACTAATGCAGATACTGATGTCAAAATTAATTATTGTTCGACAAAATAAACTGCACCCATTATCGTCATGTACCGGCTATCAAACCGGACTCGACTTGGCGTGGTTCGATCGCAATAATCATGTGTCATTGAGTGAAACTTGTTCAATATTTTATTAATAAAAAATATTCGTTAATTGAGAAAATTAGTGTCTCTCGCTTTAAACACCTTTCATGCAACGTGAACTGTGGCTCATTTCATTTACATTGGACCATTTTATTTCAGTAATCATTCACCGGAGAGTTCGGTGTCTGCCATCGTTACCGAAAGCTAATGGAAAATAATTATTAATCAACAGTTTTCCGGTGCAGCGCGATGCACAGTAAACATGGCAATGCACAATATCGGATTCATGCGAAACGTATTGGAAAATCAGATGACATTCCTGTTACGTTCTTTTGATTCGGTTTACAAATGACGAACCATAATCAACAATCATGGGTGCACTAATTTTCAGCACCAGTAGCCATTACCTGTTTACCCGTGATGAAACACGTAATGGAGAGTGCGTCATTTGCAATCGGAATTGCAGCGATACGATGGGCACATAACCCCACAAGCTGCACAGACTAGTAAGCGTGGAATAACAGTTGGTATTTTTCTGCTCAAATCCTAATTCATCCTGTTGCATTGGATTGTCTCCGAAAAGCGGCACGATTATGCGCAGCGCATACCAAACGGGGAAGAATACGTACCTCCTAATCGCGGGATAATTATTTCCAAATTAGTCGGAAAATCATCATCCTCATTCCTATTTTACCTCCTTCCACCGAACAACACATTCGAACATCTCTCCCTCCATATTGTGGCACGCGGGTCAATAGTCGTACACAACTGAATCTACAATTCATTTGATCACCACCATGTTTCAAGAGGCCTTTCATGGGCTACGGTGTACAGTTCTGGAGTCCCCACCGATTGAAGCTTTTGTCAGTGGAGTAGTTAAAAGTTGTTTGATCACCATTAGCTACTGCCGCTCAAAATAACCCACGGTAATGTGGCATGCGAACAGAAGGGAGGACCAGGGGATGGACAAAACGAAACATCAAAATGCACACACAGCGCGAGGACGACCACTCTCTGCCCTATTCGCTAGCAATGATGCGTTACAAACTAATGATAATGATATCAAAATCCCAATCTCGGTGAGTCCCCGCTGGAGTTCCCGCATTCTGTGGCACAGCATAATGCAGCATCGAGCTATTGTGAAGATGTTTTTGTGAAGCATTTGCGTATGCATTAACAGCATGCAACATAACGCGATGCGGGAGCGTAAATGTGTTACTCCGCATGGTTCGAATACGAAATTCATCCGACGGTACAAATCAATGTGGTGAAAATCGGCAGATCATCCGGTAGAGCCTTACGTTCCTCAATTCAAGCAGTTCCCAACCAACAGCGGAAAAGAAGCAGATTTCTGCCCAGCATGTGTACAGCATACACACACACAGGCACATATGCAGAAACATGTTAAGCAATATTCAGCCCCGAGCAAAGGTGGACATAAAATCCCTACCGTTAATAGCGAATGTAAAAGATCCGCACAGCTAGGCAACAATTTCTGTCCCCTTTTGTCTGTGTAACTGTTCCAACCGGAACTAGCAACTATTATCCTGATGGTTTCTACCTAGAACCGGCCCCGGATTTGACGTTCGCGCTGAGATACGGGTTTATGTTAGCTTCAGCTTACAAAATAGCCTCCATCTAACCTTTCGCTGTTACACTCTAACTGAAACTATCCGGAGCTGCACTACTTAGAAACCTCATGATATCGATTGGGCCCGTTTTATATCGCCAAAAGACGCGTTCGCACGTTGAGCACAACCATCGCACGGTCCTATTTGCTATCCTGACGGACCCCTGCTAATGCCATTGCCATTATGTACACACCGTAGCGGCTCAATGGTTCAAGGATCCATTTCCGCCTTTCGGGAACACCGGAGTTTCACAAAAAACCCCGACCCCAGAATGTTAGATGGATTATACCTGCGCTGTAAACCCTGGCAGAGTTGGTGTCACTCTCATTAAAAGCGTATCCCGCGGTGTCCATCAACGGTGGGATATGCTGCAAAAGTAGCACGGAACCAATCATCTGGCAACACAAACGGATATAACCACGAACGCCGCAGTAAAACGTGTCCACGTTTATCGATCAATCTTTTGGCGATTTGGATTCGAAGAGATTACAGTTGCCGAAGGCAATCTCGATATAAAGTTTTTTTTTTATTTTACCTAACGTTTTTAAAAGAAATGGACGAGATTCTGAAACATGCCTCAAATTAATGGAGACGCCTAGTACTTTGTGTATCGGGTACACAGAGTTGGAGAAAGCGTTGATGCAGAAAATAAATCGGAACTGAAACAAATCAATCAGTTGAGAAAGACTACAAAGCAGCTTCTCTACAAAGAAACAATTGAGTGAATGTCGAAAATCGAATAGAATTGTAGTGGCACATAAAAGAGGTAAGAGAAAACATCTGAAAAAGATTGAGAGAGCTAAAATAGATTATCTATACGATCAAACTTAGGATTTATAGATAAAAATAGATAATACACAGTTTGACGAATGTAGAACAATGCTGCTATCACCAGTTAAATGATATAGCATCGTGTGTGATTGTGTGTAACAAAAATCAACCTTTACAGAATAGTGTGTTTTCGGCGGATGCATTTGTTGGTTCGTGATGTCACTTTTAACACTAGAACTACCAGAATATTGGTGCAATCCTTTGATGACAATTCCGTTAAATTTGTCATTTCTTGACAAAACATCCGAAAAGCTGGATTACATTTTTATGTTCCTAACAGTAAATGAAAATAATGTATTGAATAAGATATAATTGCTGAACAAAACCAAGTGTGTGTAAATAAAAGGAAGCAGGGTAGTTCTAGTGCTAAAGGCTTCAGGTTTAGAGACGTATAACATGCGTGAAGAAAGACTTCTAGGGCACCAAGATTACCAGTGTTGTTGACGAGCACATTCTTCCATTCCGTTCTCTTAGCACCTACCTGCAATGGAAAGGGAGATAAAAATTGAAGATATTAGAATGTTAGCATTTGAATAACACAGCAAGAAATTATATTACAAATTAAATCAATAAATTGTGTATAGGTAGAGGATACATGAAAAATAAAAGTAACTAGGTTTTAAAGAAGCTCGTCGAATCCGGGGAACTTCAACAGTTCGAAAACTCATATATGCCTTTAATATTATAACCCTGTTTGAAACTGCCGCTATTAACCATTTTTAAGAGAAAAATGCAAAAAATATTGCCGTTGATGCGTTCCCCATGAAGGCCAGTATATTTAATTGGCAGACAGTTTAAAACAATACAGAATTTGAATTAGTTAAGTGAGAAGGTACAACGGCGAAAACTCTGTATTACAATTAACTGTATCCATTCGTCATTGCTCTCCACAACCGACGAACAAGATTTGTGTGTCGTCTTACAGAACGTCCGCGAGTAGCTAAACAGCTGTTTGATGATCTCTGAACAAAAAAAATTATCAGGCAACACGTATATTTTTATGATGTTTGATTGACCAACCGCAAAATATGATGTTCCAAAAAAAAAACTATTTATTCATTAATTGACCAACCGTACGTAATCGAACATCAGCGGAACCGCTGAAAACTGTGAACACGTCCAGATGTTCAAGCACATTCTACACCATGCAAGACTAGCTCAAAACGGTAACCTCCACATGATCTTCAGTGCAAATCCCCCCAAAAATGACCATCGCGACCAAAATTTATGCAAAATCTCGATGCTGATTTTTTGTTTATCAACTCTACTACGACCTATGTATCCCTGGAGCTTTACTAGCGAAATATCAATTTGGGGACAACAAGCACACATACAAACACAGGGAAGATACAACATGCGGATGCTAGCATTTCCACGAACATTATAAACGCCCCTGGACGTGCGAACTCTGCTCTCGCACAGTCGGTGTGCATCAGTGAGGGTTCTTTCCCGTTTGCGTTGCTGCGGTTGTGTGCAAAATGGTTTTTGGGTGCTGTTTTGCTGCTACGCTACCGTGCTACCCTTCTAATGGGAATGAATATTTATCAGAACACTCCACGGGGATCGCCACGAACAACAACTCGGCGAATCTAGGAACGCACCATCCTAGCGATGGTACGGTTGAGGAGGGCCGCGATTGGTTGGGTTGTTGTATGCGTTGAATAGTCACAATGCCGTATTGTGTGGGAATTGCAACATCCGGACACTGGGCGCACACAGCATACATTACAAAACACAACCTTTGATCCTCCACCGTATGCCACGCGCTTTCCCCCATTCGAAACTTTGCACCAATTTTGCAAATAAATCGGCGAAAAACAAATCAGTTTTCCACGGTAACAACATCACATTCGAGAGAAACGCAAGCCGTACGAATGATGGTTTTTGTTTTGCATCTTAATTAGTAATAAGTTTAAGTTGTAATGCCAGCTCAATTCGTTTACCACTATGCTAATAATGCCGTGCACACGCAGTGTTACATACCACGAAATAAACCTGTGGTTGTGGGAAAATGTTTAACTTTTAATTATGATTTAACAAAGATACTTCGACAACGAAATTCAAAATAGAATAATGTTTTTAGTTAGCAAATTAACATTATTTTATTAACTGTCCTCAATTAAGCTCGTATAATAAAGCGAAAAGGTTAATTGAATTTAAACAAACAATAAACTCTTAAAAGACTTCCGCCCCAACCTTATCACCTTGTTGGCAGACCAGCGACATTGTCTTTGGATTGCATTGTAAAATAGCTTCCGCCGATGAAAGGATTCCATGAGATTTCGGTCTCCGAACATAAACCCTCGGGTTGATGAGAAATAAGGTACAGCAAAGGCGTGCAGCAACCGCACACTTACATTCTGATGACTCGTTAAGGTTTTTGATATTCTTTTTTTTTTACAAACGAAACATCATCCTGTTTCGTCATGATCCGACTGGGCCCGGACCGGATGACATTCGTGCACATCCCGGAAGGAGCCCCACATCGCTTGGGAAAGTTCCCCCGAAACATTTACAAACACTCGAACCAAGCAACTATTATTTCCGGAGGCAAATATATATACACACACACCGTAACCGAACGAGAGTAGACAATCGAAATGGCATATGTGGTGACGTTGATGGTCACGGTAAGGGCAGAAGACTGCGGGTCAGAGTAACAAAGCAAGAGTTGATAAATCCGGATACACGAAAGTGCCCGAGAGCGTTAGGAAATATCATGAAAAATTTATAACATATTTAGGTAGTTTTATGGCTCCATTGTTGCTCCATCGTACCTCTCACCTCAAGCATACAACATGCCATGGTTCATCGGTAGGAAACGCAAAGCGGAAAAATCTGCCCGGTTCCAAGAGTTGACAAAACTACAAGACAAAACCAGCATTCTTCCATTTCCAAAGGAATGTTTCATGGAAAAATGGAAAAACCTGAACAACGCTGCGTGTGTCGGCTGACCGATCGGCACTGATGATTTCAGCAAACGAAGACAGTGTTTGTATGTATGTACTTTAACATGTATAGAAAACAGAGAGAGTGTAAAAAGCAAATAGAAGTCCCCAAGAAAAGCAGGTTTACCCTCGCTCCAAGCTTTTATGTCATAAACATTATATTAAGGTGAAAAAATGATTCCACACGGAAGAGGTCCGTCTCGGCCGCGCGATGACATTCAATTCACAGGTTTGAGTATCCTTTTCTTCGTTATGATTGTATCTACTCAGCTCGCTAGGACACCGCACACGTTTGAGATGATAAGAACACACCGACAGGTTGTAGGGAAATAACAAAAACGCAAAATGGAAGAAAGGGCCAAGGGGAAGGGTCTCCAGCAATACTAAATATATTATGAAATCTTTCCTTACATATCGGTACTTCTACGGTAGGTGCCGTTTAGGCGCAATGCCTTATTGAACACACCGGTGCCGTACAGGGACATACCAAGCACTGCCGGAAAAAGGCATCAAATTTGCAATACTGGACATGTTGGAAGCATTCCGGGCAGGAAAAAGAAATATGGAACGATGTATGCTTCAACTGAAACCATTCATGCACACATGAAAAAATCATTTTCAAGACCTTGAATAGATTCCGTTTTCCATTTAGAGCTTACAGTTCACAACCAGCATTAATATTGAAGGCAGAAACTGTAGTTAGATTTACTACTGAAAAGTATGTTTCAGAATAAGATTCGTGTGTTGTGTTGTAACGGAATACAAGATATGTGGAGAGTGGGAGCGGATGTTGGGTAAATCCAACCTAAAAGCGATGTTTAAAAATAATTACCCATTTCCATAGCCGTCTTTTACTACTGTGTTAGGATCTTTGACCAACCTCATAGCTTGGTAATTTACAGGAGGCATCCAATAGCTAAAATCGTTTTGATGCTCCAAAAATAACTAAAATAAAATAGCTATTGAAGCAAGGTTGGCTTATGGTTTACGCGAGCTATAAATGAAAATAAACAGGTGCTTAATATTCGTATTCTACTAACATTGTGTTTAGTAAAAGTTGCATGTTTTTCTAATAATATTTCATTAGCATGTTTAATTAATGTCGCCATTAAACATGACAGGTAAATGTATTCATGCGTTATAACAGCATTCTTAAAATATTGTTTCAGCTCATACATAATTTGATCTTCACTAAAAAAATTCTACAATGTCGTTGCTGAATCAACTTGACTTCCTTTTGCTCTTGCAAGTAAAACTAAGGGAATCTTCGTTATCTGCACAACAAGTTTATAGAAAAAAGATTTTATTTAAACTAAATACAACTTTGTACGGGAGGGGTTCGGTGACAGAGGAGATAGCGGCGCATGTCTTAAACGGCGGAAACGTGGATCTATTCCCATCCGGACCGTACTCTCCTAGCAAGGACTGACTATCCAACTACCTGGTACCTGGATGACCATATCTGTTTCCAATTAACTATTGTTAAACTGCTCGAACAGAATGTCTGGCAGAAGCAGTCTAAAAATTTGATGAAAAATATGATGATGAATTTTGATGTTCCAGAATCCCCTTGCCAATACATTCATGAAAGATAGCAAATTATGTATTAGTTCCCACCAATATGGCAAGAACAATATAAAAAAAATCTCTAAGAATATTTGACTAGATCAAAAGTTTAGACGATATAGGCTTTTAAAATTAAAGATAGAGACACACTTATTTTTAACAACTACAAAAACCACTTGATTTCCTCTCCATGAAGTATCTTATTTCATTAATCAAAAGAGACCAATTTTTTCACTTGGAGTCATTAATGCAATTAGTGTCATTCATGTTAGCCAATCATGAGAAGCACCCTAGTAGGAAGTTGAACAATTTTACGTTTTTGACTCTCATGTCATTTAGTACACCGATCGGAAAGTAAAGAAAGGTACCATATAACAATTGTCATGTTCGGTTTTCTTTTACCTTTAAAGCATTGTGTTGCTACGCTCGGCAATCCATTTGTTCGTTCGATTCTGTTGTAGATAGAATCTGCATTTGCTACGCTTCTTTTACAAACATTCGTTTCGTGTTTCAGTTACACCAGCTGGTTCCGAACTTAACGCAAGAGAAGATGCAGAACAAGGTAGAATCGATTGAGCCATCCATCAAGCAAACGGGTAAACTGATCCGTTCGTGCGGATGAAAGAATTTTCTTCAAGCTATGCCCCACTGCATAGGTTCAAACTTCAAACGAGCAATATTGCCCAGAAGCTTTTTCCAGAGCAATGTGAGATCTACTCCCCGCCCGCCGGACGTTGAGCAAAACGCACCGCCATTTCCCATACGTAGTTTCGCATGACTCAACGATAGCTGTGCACGTTAATTACTGCCGGTCGGCAGTAGCTGCGAAGCAGGTTTGGGATTCTTCTCTAGTTTTGCTCAACTACCTTTTACTCCTTTCGCTGCTGCACGGGGGTTGGCCGGTGGATAAATGATAACCAGCCAACGTTCCGGACACGTGTGCAATCATTCGCAAAAGGCAAAGCGAGCAAAGCAACAACATGTACAAAAATAACATCAACAACTACGAAAAAAAAAAACAAACATTTTCACCCACCCTGCAACATCTTTGCCTCCCGGCCACTATGCACGGTAATTAGTTTGTAGTTTACGCATGAAAAGATCGGATAAATCTTTCGCTAGCAGGTCGCTACCGCACACGAAAGTCGAACATAAAATAGACCACCAGAAATCAGCCGGTATAACAACGCCTTCCTTACACAGGAAATCGGAAGAGACTGAGCGCCGGACGCCGGGGTAAAGATATGGCACCATACACCATTAGCTTCAGAAGGCTGTTCGCGACCACCGTCGTGTGTATGTTGAAGGGTGTGTAATGATGAGCTTTTCTCGACCTGGTTTGGTTTTTTTTCACTGTGGTACTGCCAACACCCCGGAGATTTGAAGCGTTTCTGACACGTGAAACCATCTTTCCCTAGCACGGCTGGTGGTTTACCCTTTGCAAGACCTTGCCGCGTTCGTGCAGCATGCATACGAATGTGAACTATTTTTTTCTCTTCGTTTTGGTTCATGCAATTATCTCCCGTTTGATACCTGCGTTAGTGTGGGGTGGAAAATTGCAGCTTCAAGTGCAAGGTTCAGTGCGCTTTTTTTGCAGCTACGAGCTGCAGTAGTAGATTGCATGTGTTCACGGATGAGTTCTTGCCTAGCCACGAACATTCAAATGGTTGCATCTTTTGAACATGAGCATCTGTTGCAGAAATTTGGACTAGAGATTGCTACCTCTGGTAAGTCCACTCCATGCTCTGGAATTGTAAAAGTAGATTTGACTAAAAAAAATCGGAGTCAATCCGATGACCCAGATTTCTCCTCATCCGTTTCAAGTTTGGATTCCAAATTTGATTCCGGGTTTGAAGATTTTTATTTATATTACAGATTTATTATAATTGTTATACTTTATTAAAACCAGCTTCCGAAGCCTCCAATTCAAAGCTTGAAAACTAAACCTTGGCCTAATTATATTTAAAACTAAAAGTAAGATTATCTAGGATTACGCAGAAATTTGGTGAAACGAAAGCACTGATGGATTGAAACAGTCTTTACGCGTTTTGTACTGGATTGATATGGAATGATAGTCAGTGGCTATAAATTGTTGAGATCTTGGATGCTTGGAAGGTGCATAGATGTTTAGTGAAGACTACAAGTCAGGAGCGTCAATGTGTCAATATAAAACAATATATTAAAATTAAAAATGGCCGGGACATTTTTCCTACGATATTCTAAATGTCTCGAGTCCTAACATTAAATGACGCATCCTAAAAATAAGGTGGGAGAACTCTATTTGATCCCTCCATAGAAGTAAACGGAAGGAAATAAGAGGTTATTTTTATTCTTTCTAATCCGTTAATTCTAGTGGCTTGAATTGGAATCCATGCAATCTGACGCATGGTCTACTATAATTAGGCCACTCACGACAACTCTTGACCTTATTTCTTGATTAGCGTAACGATCTATACACGGTCATATTTAAGACCGGCATCATGGATGGATTTGGATTTGAACCTCGGACCTGTTGTTTAATGATCAGCGCAACTATAACCTCGACCAGCGAACCGCGAAACACAAGGCAACAAAATAGTGATTTTAACTACAAAGGATCGTGGAACATTGTACTGGATCGTAAAATCAATGAAAACGTTAATTGTTTAATGAATAATATTTCAGTTTTTTTTCCATAATATATATTTCTCGAACTCACTTGTTGGATAGTATGATGTAGATGATTGTAAATTTATGGGTATGTAAGCCAATCATTAATCATTTTGTAATTAAGATAATAAATACTCTATTTTCTATTGCAAAAAGGTTTACACAAATAATTCAGTTATGTTTCCTCAATGATTCAATAGTTACGGTACAATCGAAAAAATGGCCCCCGCAAACCAAGCAACTCGCATGTATTTTTGTTTTACGATTAATAAAACCGTCTCCATTTTACGACCCTGGTGTCGACAGCGGATCAATCGAGATCACAACGCGCCAAACGTTGTTGATAGACGTTCCAACCTATCTGCCAGCTTTTTTTGTGTGTGCCAGGATTCGAAAATTACCGTGAAAACCCGTGAAAGCGCATAAAACCGATCGGTGCATGTTTCAGCAATTGGATTTGTGCCTCCAGCATTATACCGTTCGCTGGCCGTAAAAGTTAAACATACAAAACCTTCTAACCATAACTTTAGAGTTACGTGTATGCCATGTGTGTACATATCTGCCCTTCCATACACACACTCCACACGATAAGGCGCCAACGACAACAAACATCACGATAATGCTACAAATGATGGTTTTATTTCATTTTATTCCTCGAAAGGATCAATTTCTTTCCCGTTTGCACTTCCTTTTCCTACCTATCTGTTTGTGCTGTGGTTTTTGTCTTTCTTTTTCTGTTAGGGCTTCATTTCCTTTGCAGCCGCTAGTGGCTGCTGTCACCTGCAATAATCTGCCAAACGATTGGTTTCCAGCAAATGTAGATGCAGGAAACAAATACGGGCAAGAAAACATGACGCTGCCCTTCGACTCTGGCAGCCGCTAACCTTTGCCGATTTTCCACTGATTGTAGATATTCACGGATTGAACCATAATCCGGCTTCCACCTTGCGTACTTTCTCCCACTATAAAATATGGAGAGATGGAAATCTTCGTACACACAAATAAAGCCGGAGAAGAAGCTTGAGCGATGGTTTCGCCCGATCGAGCCAGCTGGTTCTATGAGACGTCGAGCGTCTGATTTCTAACGAACCAACGACAAAGTCGGCTGGCTCACGGCAGGGATGTCAATCCAATTCATATTTAATTGATTGGAAGTAATTTCTGATGTATGGATTGAATCGATTAGCTTTGAGCTCTTTACTGTTTATCCCTTCAGGTGTGTAATTTTTATCTTACCTTTCTTTCGAGTGTTTTGTTTTTTTTTTGTTTTTTTTTGTTTTTTTTTGTACGCTAATAATTGTATAGCTAGGTTCAGTTCGAAAATAGCATTCAACGTAAGTTAAACTTTACTTTTTTATTTAATCAAGAAATTCAATTGTTTTGAATAAAACCCGTTTTTGGGTTAAACGAAAATATTATTCAAAAAAATATTGTTCGTTTAATGTACTCGTAAATGTTCGAAATACTCATAACAATTAAACTCCTTGACAGGTATGGAATAGATATCAAATTGTTCAGAGATGTAAGGATCAACAAATATGTAAGTATTTGTAACAATAAGGGATTTTTTCTGAGATACATGAATTCTTTAGAAATTTGTTATTCTAAAAGAGATACCGATATCGTATAAAAGAAGAAATCAATCAAGCGTGTCTATTTTCAGAGGTGATTCAAATATATGAAAAGATTAATTTAACACAATATTATGATTATTGACTAAACATACGATACCAATGTGAACAACAATTATTAATGAACTAAAACTCATAAGCCAATAAGATTTCAATTCTTCATGTTAGAGAAAAAATCTTTCATGTTAAACTAACAAACAAAAACTCGTACGTTCATTCCCAGTAGAGGGCCAAATCCTTTCGAACGAACAACATTTCCCGCCATATCATCAAATCTTGACATTTTACCGAAAATTCACGCAACAACAAACACTCTTGAGCTGTTCGGGCAATTTAACCACATACACGCAACGTGACAAAAGGTGATCTAGTGCTCTTCGGGTCAAACTTTGAAAGAGTACTGTTTGAAAATCAATTAAATTTTGCACGCCGGCTTGCAGCTAAAGCACTCGGTACAAAACGTATAACCGTGTAGCGGATGTTGTCACCCGTGATGCAGGGTGCGCAGACAGGCCGACCATCATCATGACTGCTGAGCTGGGTCACTGTTTGCACGGTACACCACGATATACAGCTACCCCTTATCATCTACTAAAAACCCACAAGAGACACGATTTTGCTACCCTGCAAAACCCATCGCACATTCCGCCCATCCTGTCCAAAGGTCGAAAGGTGTAGAGCGTTCGGAGCGGTGATTCAATTTTACGCCATTTTGAACTCATTTTCTTTTGTCACACCGAAAGATGAAAGGAATGTGGCACCAGCCGTGTGATAAGTAAACCCGTGGTGAGGATGTTACCTACTCATTCTGTCCGCTTCCGGTGGTGCTTCAGTATGATAGAATTCTGAGACTCTGTGCACTTTTGATTCGCTCTAACTCATCCGACCTTAACGGACGACCCGCTGAGGACAATAAAGCAACGCACAATTATTTGCTTCCTTCGGCTGCCGCCACACCACTGCCAAAACATCGGACATGCAACCATGAAGGTACCGGTAAAACGGTGAAAAATCCATCCCTCATACACTGTGCTTCTGTGCTTATCACGCAGTCGACTCACGTAGTCTGACCACGTGCGTGTGTATGTCGAGAAGTGTCACAGCACGCGGGTCAGAGGACATTTGTTGCTTTCTCTACCGACACGGTTTGACAAAGCGCGTTCGGAGGGATTTATATCACCGGCCGAAAAAAAATGGTAACAATGCTCCAAAAACACACCGGTACGCATTCAGCTGCGATTGTCCTTGCCCATCCCTGCAGAGGCATCTAAGCTGTCGGGCCACGCACGAGGACGACTCTCACACTCACACCTCCTCTCTGAAGTGCCATAACCTTTAACAAATAGATACAAAATGAGTTTCTTCAACCCCCATTCTCCCTCGCACCCCTTCTCAACTGCTTCCCGGCAGGTTACAGCATCCAGTCACGATTCCGTCCCATTGCGTCGTCTCAGAATCCACCTCCACTGAGATAAAAAAAAACCTACGCGCATAAGAACCACCAACAAAAGACGCACCGAAGGGGGCTCGAGATCATTCACATAAATATTTCAACGATATAGGGCCGAAATTTATGAACTTTCCATTCACCGGTACACGGTGCGTACCTGGTCGAAGCATGATAGGCGCGCCCGGCATAATTTTCACCGGTTGACTCGGTTTATCAGAGGTTTGAAGATTTGTAGTATGGCTTCAAAATGCGCCTGCAGAACAACCATCGGACGGAGAGCGGAATCGTGATACGGATGGATGCTAACCAAAAAATGTCCCATTGAATCCATGCTCGTAACTGCCCGACGAAGCATAAGGCGGCTGACAAGGTGTTATCGGTGCTTGAGCAACTAAGCAGTAGACATCCAATTGTTTCTATGGTAAGGAATTTTCCGCTTCGTTTCGGATGGTTTTACAATCCCTTCGAAATGGAGACGCACGGTTGTTTACTGTGCTTCAGAAGAAAATTAAATTATCTACAAAATTAGTATATTAATATGTTAAGTATAGTAAATTGCAACGAAAGAACGTTTTATACTTTTCCATAACGCTTTAGCAATATTTCAGTATGCTACATATTTTCATACCCTTATTAATATTCCAATTATTTATATATTTACATTAAATAACTCATTGGGACTAGTGTGGTTTACATAACTATAATAACTTCTAATTCAAAAGATCTGCAATACCTTACTTTTCTTAATAATAAACACCGAAAAAATCAAATGCCAATCACTTGTCCAAATTTGCTGCATTAACACAATATTATCAATTCAATCAATGCTACCGTCAATAGAGCAGTAGATTTTAATAATTTTTCAATAAAGTCTGGCTAAGTTTTTCATTCCCCAACTACCAATTAAAATCGAAAAAAAGATTAAACTTTGAAAAATATTAAAATTCGATACTAAGCAAGGCCGTTATTACGAATTAATCTAAAAAACATTCGAATCATGTACATTAAATTATTGTGTGGTAAATTGTGTTTATGTTTATGCTCTTAATTATGCTTAAATACATTGTGTAAAAAGTTCATAATAAACCCAAAGAAAATACCATTTCAATAATAGAATATTGTTTTTAATTGAAATTTATCATATAAAACTCACAAGTAAAGTTATCGAGAAAAATGTTGGTATCGAAACAGAAATGTTCTTCCACTATAGGTCATTCGTCGTACAGACATACACACGATCAGCAGATCCTAATCCACCAACGGCAGCAAAATCAATCATCCACGATACGATCCTCCGTCAGCTAGCAACCAAGAGACAAGGTTCATGGCTGAAGGCCGTAGCAACACCTTCATCCCTTTTATCGGATACAGGAGGGATGGAAAAAGTTTAGCGAAAATTGATGCTATCGAACACGCGGCAAACTTCGCCCTTTTTCGATGCCTCTCGCCCCTCACAAACCCCACCGAACTCCCCACCCCCTCAAATGTCTCACCATATCATCCATCGAGGGCGCGAAATTGTTTACTAAATTGAATATGTAAATCGTTCAATCTCAACTCCGCACCGTGTCCCGGAACACCACACTCACACACATACCCACCTGGCCTGGGTGGTAAGTTAGTTTATTTTATTTTTGTTCTGGTTCAATCATTTTCCAACGCTCATGGTTTGTGTATTCGGGACTCTACTGCAAAAGGCCTTACCCACGCCGCAATGTGAGTAAAATTGAATTTTTCCAATCCACCGTCTAAAACCATCGCGTTTTTTTCATCGCAACTCGTGAGTGCAATCGAATCAACACAGGTGTATATCTATTTTGCATGGAAATAGATCACTAAAAGAATGCGCTTAAAATCAACACAATGTATCGTTGGATGTCGGGGGAATGGGAGGATGTTTTATCCCATACGGCGTTATGACACCGTCCCGTGCACGGTGAATAGAGTTGCGTCGACCGTAATAGTGGATTAATTGGACGAAAATAGTTTCCCTAATGTTTGTGTCGCTTTCGCTCTTCGGGATATCTCCCGCTGATGATCTAATGAAAAGCCTGCTTCAACACGTGCCATATTTGCCACTACCGTTCCGGTTATGGTGGATTTACAGAAGCGCCAGTCTAATTGATCACCCATCAGTGATTAGGTTCTGCTGCCGGTACTTCTGCGTTGGACGGACGTCTTTCCGTGAACGGTACTGCTGTTTGACCCTCCGGGGAGCGAGCATTATGTTCGGAAAACAGGGATTCACTTCAGCGCAGAAGGAAACTAATTATTGCTCCGCATGTTCCAGCAGCACAACTCCGAACCATGAAAGGCGTACTACTGTGATACGGCTACCGGTGCCGGATATCTCTCATCCAGGCTAGGTAAGAATGAACCAAATCCTTGCCGGTATAAGGCACTGACTGACCCATGATTTTAGGGACCGCTCTTGCGCTGTTCCATTACGCTTCAACCAAACCACCAACCAGCAGCCAGCCGGTAGAAAGATTTGCCATCCACCGTCGTATCTTCAATGTTTAGCTTCCAGTCGTACAACGTCCATCATGTTGTTGCGCTGTACTCCCTGCCATTGGTGAACCATGTTCGATAAGCTCTCGTACCAAAATAGGGCTAGAGTGGGTTGAGATAGCCTAACCTAAGTTTCCTTTTCACTTTACATTTTACCAGCACGTCATCCACCAGTACCCAACCTCCGCTTCACTACCGTGCTACGACATAACCGCAAAAGCTTCTAAAACGTATCGCTACGAAACCGAAACCTGTTAACTTTCGCCGGAGCGTAAACTTCGTACACTCACTAAAAGCCAACGGACCGGGTGCGAAAAAGGGGGGAATATATTCCTTTAATAAGAAAGGATCTTACCTTAACTCCGATGTGCACCGGAGGGAAATCTGCGTGCAGTGCTGGTGGAAGTAGTGGCAATGGTAATGGAAGAGGGCAGGACATCATGGCCTCTACCTGTAACATGAAGAATTGAATCGTTTTTAGTTTCTTATTCAAACCGAGCAGATTAAACATGCAAATGATGCAGAAATTTTTAATAATTATTATGTAAACTTCAACATTATGCCGATTCAGTGTGTACATGGACAGGACAAAAATTTGTAAGGCGTTTCGGAACCTCAAAGCTAGATGTCGGAAGTAATAATTCGAGAATATTCACAAGAGCCTTGCATCGGTTTTCTTCCATCCATTAGACTCACGCACACTTAATTGGATATCCGATGTACCAACCGAACATGAGGAGCAAGTATGTCGACGAACTGTTTGGCAGATTAATGGTTGAATCTTGAGAAACATGGAGAAATGTTTTCGCGCTCCTTCAGACATCCCTGCATCCGGGAGCGCCACCACTGACGTCAGTAATAGTTCGTAGAAATTGTCGAATTTAATGAACGCCGTATAGATAACTCACCGCATGTGTACTGTTGAAGTTAATTAATTGAAAGCAACTGCCGGAAGGTACCCGCGATTGCACACTTCATCGTTACGATTTGCAGCAACAATGCAGCCCGAACAGAATTCACGCTGCACAAGCATTGGCTCCACTATGCACGTGTACTATTTTTGTCAAGTGCAAAACAACGATCCAGCAGCACAAAATGATCTTTGTTTGGTGCAATTCATTACCACCACACTTTGTTGTTATGGCAAGGTTAGAGCAGTCAGTAGTACACAGTCTTTGATCTTCCTGGTCGCTAATTGACGTGAGTGTGCTACTTCACGCTAAACAATATTCGGACAATGACAGAGGCAACTTGAAAATAGATTGAATTTGGGAATTTAAAATGTACAATAATGAAGTGCACTTCATTATTATTACGATATGCAATTGCAAATGATGACGACTAGCAATCGCTTTTCCGTACTATTGAAAATTCCGCAAACAATGAAACCTTTCTATTCCCTCATCAAAGGCTGTTAAGCGCGTGAAATTGAGGATTATGTGTCATTGGAATATTCAATAGCTGTTTAGTTTTACGTTCGTGTTATGAACTCATCAATGAAAAGAAAATTTTATCCGCCATTTTGCGTTTCGTGGTATCTTTTACCAATCAAAAATACGTGGAATAACACTAATGAAACTGAATGGTAAAAAGGCTAAATATTCAATTCCTTGAAATATTTGCGATCAGCCATTTTAGAAACTTTTCCAGGATGTAAAAATCATCGAATGATTTTTACTGGTAGTTCATCGTATTTCAATGTGTTCCAATCGCATAATTCTAATAAATGAACAGAAATACTATTTGTTGAAGTCGGAAAATGAATCCGATACAGTGCACAAATGCATTGTACAAATAATCAAGGTATGGAAAAATAAATAAAATAGAGTTTGAGATAATTTTGGTAATACTAATTTACCGCACAATAAAGCAGTATTTTACAAATGAACATTCAGGTTCATTAAGAATCAGGTTACTAAATGAAAATAAATTAAAACCCAAATATTGGAAAACAATAATTATGGTATTGCTTACAATAACAAAAATTATATGAGGGTTCTGCTTATTTGCTTTTGTAACATTTTTGAGTTAAGCCTAAACTTGTTTTCTACAAAGAAAATAATCAATCTGGTCAAGATTATACTAGCCTATCAATCCAGCATGAAACGAGACAGAAAAGTCATTCTCATTTAGCTCGTCTTTCCTTAAATTCTTAATTATTAAAACATACGTTCGAACAAGTTTCAGTATTTCATAATCTAGCAATGTGACAAATAATTATTAGAATTATTGTTGAGTTAATTAATTTACAGCCGTGACTCCAATCCACTAAATATTTGCAACGGGCATTACATAAATAACTTCAATCAAATCATCGGAGAGCCTTTCACTCTGGCTTATGGTGGTCGGATAAGTATAATAATAATCGTACCCATTATTTAGCTTTCATGGCAATGCATTAAACAAGGCATAATTAAGAATTTTTCCTTGTATCAATTTTCCTCAATACATGGTGAAAGAAATCATCTAAGACATTTTGTAACGCTGCGTACCGAACCAATTTCGTACGTGAGCATCCCTCGCACCATCGATATATATAGGATGACTTCGATATAATCGTTCCCAGTTCTCGTACACATCGCGTATCGGTATTGCACCATTTCGTAATGGAAAAATAATCTAGGATTAACCACGGCCAACTGCCGGAACAACTGTACCATCCAATGATCTGCAGAATAAATGAAATACAGCACAAACAAATTAAAAATGATTCCAACCCTAGTAACGGCAGCAACACACCCCACCATCCGGATATGGGTCGTATTAATTCCAATCACTTATAACCATCGCCAATGCACAACAAGCATAAACTCTCATCTGCCGCCCAGGATAAAGTCGTTCTCTCGCTGCACATTAAGCGCAGTAGGGATCAGCGAAAATATCTCAATAATGAACAAGGAACGAATGTTTTCTTGCCGTGGTAGCGGCACGAACGGACAGATACACAAAAAAAGACGTGCCCTAACTACAGCAATTCACCACTGCCCGAAAGCGACCGCTAAAACCCGCTAATGAAAATATGCTGACAAAGTAAGCAGCCAAACCACCCGACACAGGCAGATAGCAGTAGGGAAATAATAAAAATAAAACAAGAAAAATGTTCGACTAAATAAAACTGCACCGAGCGGTTGAAGCGGGTTCGGTTTACTATTTTGTGTGACAGTCGGCTGGGTTGCAAAACAAAATTGCACCCACACCATTAAATAGCCTGGGCGACGGGTTCGCTCCGCAGCCTAGCGCGAGTCATAAAAATGGAAAGTTAATTTTGTGAAATTATGTCGTAACAATTACGATAAGGAATTTCGAATTTTTCTCCTCGTTCCGGAGTTTTCGAACGAGCCAATCTCTGGCCATCCTTGTGTCGATTGAGCTATTCGTCGATGTAAGTGAGAAGGAGTCACATGGCAGTGATGATACAACTCAACCTTCCGTTTCATTCCGTTTCGCTGTGGCCGTGAACATTTTTTAAGTAGATTTTTAATATGTTGGTGGAATCGTGGTGTGTAAAATGGTTCCATGCGCAACATTCATCAAACGGGTACTGATGGACTCCTGCACTGGAATACTGGGGCTCCAGGAACCTTGAGCCACATAAACGGGTTATGAGGGAGATATAAAGAAGGAGACAACATTACTACAGCAAAACCAGTCTTCCTTGATCTTCTGGACCATTACTCATAGTTGCATGTTTGATGAATGCAAGAAATTTCTGACAATTTATGTCGATATTTACAACAACAAAAACCATTACAGGAAGAATATTGCTCATTTGAGACGAACAATAGCTGTTCAAGTACTGTCCCATCAGTTAGTATACGTTCACAACTGTTTTACTAACGGACCGTGACAGCATTAACATCAACAAAGAATGTTTTTCTACTCATACAATAAAGAACACACACAGGAAACGATATGTACTCGGTTTCGTTCCTAGAGCGAAAGCATGTCCACTTTTTCACAATCATCAGCTCCCACCACCCCAACTACCGAAAGCATATCCTCCATTCGAATCGATCCTCGTTCAACTGAACGAGCTACGCATATCGTGGTCTGGTGTCCTTCTTCAAAGAAAATATCGCCCCAATTGTAACGGCTTCACTGCCGATCTAATCCAACAGGCCAACACGCCCCAACCAGACGATGGCATGGCAAGAGAAACCAAAAAGAAACAAATAGGGAAATATATACTCCGGACAAAACGTATTGAAATCGAAACTAGAACTGACATTCGGACGTATGTAGCGCATTGTGTCCGTGCCTTCAGTCGTTGAACATCGAGAATCCTTCAGGACGGCACAGGGATACGCTGGGTGGTCGTACGTTACATCACGGACACGCAACCGGCAGCGAGGAACGTTGCGAGTAGACATCCGCAAAAAGGAAAAGACAAAACACACGCAAATGTTCTGTTTGACAGCGGAATACCCAACGGAAATCGACATACTGTGTGGGAGTTTTTGCGTCTCGTCGTTACCTTTTCAGTATTATGGCGATGGTAATGATAAAAAACACTCACACATGCAGCTAGTTATTGTCTTTGTTTGAAAGTTTTCAACTAAAAAAATATTGCATATTCACTAAGAGTGTTTCAGTAAGTATCTAACCTTATCTAGAAACATTAATTAAACAGATTTTTGACAAAACTTTGATAGAAGACCAATGCCCTATTGTATATTTATACAGCGTGTACCACAACTATACCGACAATCATTTATTTCGTTTTACTCAAATTCCTTATGAGATAGAGTAAAACGTTGTTGGTATAATTTTTGTGAAATGTTTTTGAAAACATTTCATCTCTTTCATATTTTTTTCGTGAAAAGATGATTTCATGTTTTTTCGTCGATAATTGCATTTTTTCTTACAAACTGTTTTAATACTGTAAAATAACTATATGGACACTTTAGATTTTTTTTCACATTAAATAATGTTTGTTAAATCATTAAAAACTACAACAAAGTTTACGTTATTTACCAAAAAATATTTATTTTTAATGTTTTTTAAACGTATTGTGAGAAATTCTCCCGATGAGACTGGTAACAATATCGTGGTTGAGTAGTGTAAGAAATGCGTGCGGTCTTGATGCCGTTCCGTTTGTAACTGTTTATTCGTCTGTCCGAGTTCATTTACATGCGTAGTTCATTTCAAAATTCATCCTTATTTTCCTTATTGTCAAGTCCTGTAGCGTGTTTATAATTTATGGGTGAGTTCCTTCGTCGTGGTTGAAAAGTTTAAATTCATGCAATATTTTAAATTCACCATGGTATAAATCTCACACGTATAGTTAACGTTGATTGGAGCTGTTAAAACATTATTATCAAATTTTTACATAATATTTATCACTTTTGGAATTTTATAATTTAAAAAACATATTTTAAACGTTTCCTTTTTATAAACTGTATTTGTTACTAAAATATATATCAACATATGGATACATGTTGGTAGATTTATTCGACAATTGAAGAGAGATCAGAGTGACATGTCAGTAGTAAAAGGCCCAAAATGAAATCAAAAGCATCAATGACTTAGAGAAGTATGTTAGAGAAAAACGGGCTAAACAATTCAATAACGATTTTTTTGGCAAAGCTAACTTATGGTTGTTTCTGGAAAAGTTAACTAATGTAAACACCACCTTTCCTACAACTACACACTTTATCATCGAAAAAAACGAAAAGACGTGAAATTGTATTTCACATAAATCATGCGAACAATGTTATACTCTATCTCTTAAAGATTTTGAGTAAATCTAAAAAAACAATATCCATATAGTTGTAGTACGCGCTGTACACTGAGCAAAATGACAAATAGTGGAAAAGCTTTGCCATCCAAAGTGACATTTCTCCACGTCACTTTGCAAAACAAAGCAAATTTTTTCTTTGTTCTATTCCAACACTATTCTCACCTCACTATTTCGGTCATAAAATGACACATCAAAACCGTTGTGTTGTGAGAATTTACGATTATTTGTTTTTGCTCAATGAATTTATGATATCCAAATCCACACAACAATCAAAATGATATCTTCAACTAACCGATACGTTTCTTTGCAATACAACTTCAGCAGATGATTAATTTACATGAAAAAATATGTCGAAAAACATGTCCAGCAGTCCGCACACTATCTCGCAAGTTGATGCGAAACGATGTTCGTTGAACGTTAAATGGAATTACAAAACAGGAACTTGTGGGCACTAATGCAGCAAGAATGTTGAAGGTGGAAAAGAGGAGAGCGGTCCATTGACCTAGCGCAAATTTGTGCTCCAACACGGCTCTATAAGCGGGCGCACACATGCAAAACCCAACCCCAAAACCAACATCTATTTGCAGTAATCATATATGCTTGTTTGCGTCTCTTCCACGATCATTTCAGATTCCCTATGGTATGTTTCTGGATCGCTGAACAGTGGGACTGTTTTTTTTATCTTCTATGGAATGCCAACAGTTCGGTGCTTGATTCCGTCATGGGTGTTCTGCTAAAATGTCAAACAGATATAAAAAACCTTGGTAACAAAAAAAAAAACATTCTAAAATTCGAGCAACAAATTCGCAATGTCAATTCTTCTCTCAGCATTTCTATCGTGTTAAAATAAAAGTGGAAAAGCATCACTGTAATGTCTGCCAGCGTTAAACGAGAGAGACAAGCATGATCATTACGATCGACTACGCCAAACCCCTTCCAGCCAATGTGGGGTAGTGCAGCATAGCTATGACGCAACGGAAATGGTACCAACACACCGAACCTGGAACGAACCGGCCGGCTTCGGAATGAAACGCACACTCTCGTACAATCCCGTGGCACGATCGCGAACCTCGCTGGTGAAGCAAACCCCAAGGCGACGACATGACGCGCACTTAACCTTGAAAATGGCCACTCGGTGTCTCTCCATGCGAAGATCCACCAGCAACAACAACAACAAAAAACCGGTCGTACACGGGAATGATTGGCGAACCATGCAACACACGACCACTCATACCAAACGCGCGGTACCATCGTCATGCTTCGCCGAAGTTAACTCAACATGTACAATCATCAACATCATCAACAGCCCCATGATCATCATTGCGAGTTGAATTTTTCTTTCTATCGCTCGCATGATTTCATTCGCAAATACGAACACATACATACAGGTGAGTTGAAGCCCGGAAAGCCAACGCAACATATTTTAGCGATCACTTACTTCTCTGATGATGTCGAGCTTCTTTCAAGGTTGCATCCGAAAAAAAAGGTGTAGTTAATATGCAATAAGCGTGAAATGTAATATAATTTCCTATTCCTATATAATTTAAAATACTCAAAACCATGTCCAAAAAAAATTGATTAAATAATATTCACATTGTAAAACCTTAACCATTCTTCATAGTAAAACTTTTCGTTTGTCCTTAATATTCGATCACGTAATGCCTATTTTTAATAAGCATAATCAGCAACAACTACTTTGAAAGATTGTTTTGGAATAATCACCTAGAACAATTTCAAGTTTTGTTAAATTCTACCATATTTTCCTTCTTTACAATTAAGCAATTATTATTCAAGTCTTGTTACTATAAAACGCTTCATAAAAATTCAACGTTGCGTTTTGGTTTCATAACAATTAACTCAATATTTTAAAATGTGTTTCGTTAATTCCTAAATGCCGTTACATCGTTTTCTCTTAACCTAGACTCTCCGATCGAATTGGTTACACCTCATTAGTTTGTAGCTATGACTCACAAAGAACTGCTTTTCGTTGTACTGTTCGTCGGATTAAAAATTCAACATAGAAAGTAAAGTACATTGAATATATTCCAATTGACATCGATCAACGCAAACCCATTTCGGTATCTTCCCATCAAATCTACATTCCTTCGCATGTTCGTTCACAAAATAAATAAAAACGAACCGCTACGTTTACTGGTACCTTTCTCCAGAATGGGGAACGATCATCCATCAGACCAGTTGGATGGCACGCACGTTGTGCATTTAGGTGCATAAAACCGGATCCCACAAGCAGACGAGCCACGGTCCGGTTTTGTAAGCTGACATTGGGGTGCGTGCGGAATCTCCAAATGGCTACATTACGCAATTGACCTCAAATCGAGTGGCCTACCCTAGACAGGGAACGTATCGAATGCTAATGATGCAAAAATTACGCACATACATCCCCCGGCAGACATTGTTGCGCTTTGGTGGGGAAAGAAAGAAAATAGCTCAATTGGATATGTCTGGAAACGGTGGCAGTAAAAATGGTTTCTCTATTTACAAAACGGCCGGTCGTTTGAGGTGCATTTTCAATTATTTAATTTATTGTATGCTACAGATAAAACTATTTATTTAAAGATATACTTCAAACAATAACTAGCCCGTTTCCGATTGAATTTGCAACAATTATTGCTCCATAAGTGATTCGTCCTTCCTTGTAGCAGAGTAAATCTCATCATTTAGCTCTCCTGATCAACGTCATAAGAAACCCCGCAAGCAACAATACGATTTCCGCCATTTTCATGGAACCATTTGCTCATCCTGGGGTTATGCAGAATTGAACGATAAGCACAAACAGGAAATGAAGGCATAATTGAGGAAAATGCCATCTAACGACATCCACACCTGATAGGACGATACGTCGCGAAGTAAAAATAGTCGTCTCGTAAGTATTTTGATTTTCCTTTTTGTATCTTGTCAACTTTCTCACTCAAATAAGTCGTTGTCGATGAAAAGCAGTCAGGTATGGAAACAGCGAAAGAAAACATTTTCCTTAGTAACTTTGCTGTAAAAAAAATCATTAGCTACAATAGGAAACAATACGCCCAATTGTAGCCGACGGAAAAGCGGGGAAAACCTAACGCAAGAAAGGCTTTATACGCGGCAAAGGAAGTGGACAAAGGGACAAACATTTCTTGAAAAGAATTTTCCCCCCAATTCATCCCTTACGTACACTCCCGCTTATTCGCCATCCAACCAACAGCTAAGTGCTTCGATCTATTATCGTATCTTCGTCTCCTAATGGGTTCATTTATCCTGTTTTCTGGCGATGGTTTGCTTCCTGTTTTCTTAACCTACACACGACCAACTTCTCCAGCGAGCAGTATTCTGCGCCATTGTGCCGGCCCGAACGAGGTAAAATTGAATCTCATTTGCCTTTCTTCCGTTTCCGAAAAGATCTCGCCCACCATTCCCGGGAGACACACCGGAAAAGCATCATCATCTTCACGGCTACCGATGGGGTGTACATAAAAGGTAAAACTGACTACACTTAAGATGCCACAGCCATTGTATCTGTAAGATTGCTCGCAGCACTTCTCAGCCACGGTGAAGTGGCGGTAGAAAGGTTGTTCGGGAAGACAACGGACGGTATCACACCGTTCTAGTGCGGTACTACTTTCGTGAAGCATTGACCCACCTTCGGACGTCAACTGCCCGTTAATGTGTGTACCAAACACCGAACCTCTGCTGTTTAACCTTCCGTTCTACCTACAACAGCATACAATAGACCAAAGTCTCCTTCTCCAGATTGAGGTTAAATTGAAACAAAATGCCTACCACCGTGCAAAGGCAAACAAGTGCGGTTGAATCGGGTGGCGAAAACACTTGTTGTATGTATTAGCTGCCAAAACGTTAGCGAAGGATACTCGACTTTATAAGGTAGAAAAACATCCGAGGGCAAATAAAGGTTATTCCAACTCCCCGAACTATCATCGTTTATTGATGGGGAGGTCTTCACCTACTGACGATGTGCTTTTCGTTGAAGAACCGGAAAAATGCCACACAAATGTCTCTTCCGCTCGTTAGCGATGACATCGGGCGGCACGGCGAACTAATCATTTGGCAACTGAGATTTAAATAGAAGGATTGAAGATCTTGTGCGTATTACATAACGAATGCATAAACAAAATTTGAAATATTCTTTTCTCGCCAATTTGGTAAAGGTTGTAGGTGAATTTTTGAATATCCCAAAATATAGGCCAAATTTTTCATCGATAATCTGATTATTGCAACCAGATTTTAAAAACAGATTAGAAACAACGTGCATATTATTGCAGATGTCTTTTCAGCTAAAGTTTGTCCAAAATGCAAGCAAACAAGAAAACAATAGTTGACCATTATGCTGTGTTAACATTTTTGTAATGTTTTGGTAACAAAATGTCTCCCGAAATGCTTGATAAGTAAAAGAAGTCAATAGACAAGTGAAGTCTAAATGATAGGACACCCAAATTAAGCTTACACGAATATTCGAGGTATGCATATCTTCTAATTTTAATTAAAAAAATTGTAACAAGACCGTTTCCACAACCCCGTCTGGGATGTCTCTTGTATTTTATTGCCTTCAAATAAAAAGAATACAAATTGCAAACAACCATAATGCGTATACGGCGCTATAATTATACTATTTGGAGCAATTTTCGACCTGATATAAAATGTTTGCTACAATGTTTGCAGAGTTATGCGAACTTCAATCTAAGAACTAATGTTTTATATAACTTTATGAGTGAGTTTTGTTGTTTAATTATATTTATATTACACCATCCCTGCATATTTTTTCCATTTTCAACTTAAAAACTATACAATGGAGGATGTAAATGTAAATTATATTCTACGCTCACTTTTCTATTTTTGCTTTGAGAATTGAGAATATTTTTCAAGAGATGCTGATGATCTATGAAGAATTGCTTAAACAAAAGTTGAAATATTTTGGACGGATCGAAGTGAATCAATTCTGATCTTCTGCTAACATGTTTGGATGCAAAGTGTTTGGAATGCTTCAATGTACCTTTTTACCAATTATTCCCAGCAACAAGTTTCATCTTTAATAAAATCTGGTTTTCCAGATAAAAAATTCAATATTCAATAACCACGCATCAGAAAACTCAAACCAGTTCTTTGTTTCTAAAATGTATCATCTTATTACCACTTCCAAACTCACTTGAAGACGAAAATAAACTTATACATCTTTACTCTTATTTCAGGAGGACACCTAAACACTTTCACCCTGTTAATCAATTTGCATTAATTTGAATTGCTCTTTTCCTTTCCGCCATACACCAACCAGGCGACGCTAGATGAAATTAACTAGATTGTATCATAAAGTACAATGTTAATTCAGGCAACGAGCAATTCCATGCCGAACGCGCTCAAACCACCCTCCAAAAACCGAAACGAAACGGCCATGAAACGATAACGACCTTCATTCATTAGAATCATTAAATTAAAACTCTTCAAAAAATCTGTAAAATGATATCGGATATTACAACGGCAGAAGGACACCGAATATCCATGAAAATCCAAACCATTACCGATGCCAGTATGATGGTGATTGGTGCTCCAACGTCGGAGAGCAGAAGCGCAACAGTCCGGATTCTTCTTTCCCCGGTGTCCCCAAGCAAGGTGGTGGCTTTTATGGCGATTTTTAGCAAACTAAATCTTACCGTTGCCATTCGGAATGCTGCGCTGTGACAACATGAATCGTGCGCTACAGTTACACACAATGTTGGTCGCGTTTCTTGAAGCGTTTCTTAGCAAAATATTGAGACAGCGTTTGTTAAAAGTCGCTTTCAATTGTGTTTCACTTCATTTCTTCCATTTCCGTCATCAATGCGATCAGAAAAAGGGGAAAAAATAAGTTTCCATCAATTTTTTTGCATACAAATCTGTTCTGCCCGCCCTTACATCAGCCGACAGCACTATTAACTATTTTCAGACCTATTGTACCGACGCGCTTCAAAACTTCTTTCGTATTCAGCCACCTTCTATGTGTTGAAAGGCATATTGTGGGACGGTGTAATACCACTCGGATGGATGAAATTAATTTTGCTATCCTTTGCTGCCCACAGACAGATCCCGGGGCCCGGTACCATATTGAGCTGATTCAATCAAAGATGGTTGAAAGGAAAACTTAATCTCAACCGTTCAAACCTTTTTCTAGTTATTACGGGCGAACAATGGTGAGGTCAAACCAGCCTTTCAAAATCTACAGCCGCAAGAGATGGTTCCCAGAAGCAGTATCGGGCAGTAGAAGAAGGATCGGGTTGTTGGGAGCTAGTGGAAAGGGAATGTTTTTGTATTGCTTTTTTGGCAAACTGCTGCTTTACCATAGTAAAGGACATAGTGCCAAATTTAATCTCTGCTACGTTTGCCTAACTTTCAAACCCTATTGTGAAGTTTACAGCTTAATCTATGCCAGAACCTTTATTTATGAAAGATATATTTAAAAAATATTAATAAATGTTATGAGATACAAAAATTACAATAAAAATTAAAGAAATTTCACTATCCAAAACTTTAACGTTAAACGTATTATTAACGCCGATCTATTATGAGCGTCAATAGCTTTCGCTTACTCATTTGATCAACCTTCCATCACACTGCGTGAGGTCATGATCAAGTGCCGGCGCAATATTTCGCTGTTTGAACGCATTTGACAGGGTAAAGACCCATAACTCAGGTATGGTATCACCCTGTCTACCAATGATGTAAGACGATCGCTCTCCCCAAACCATTCTACAAACGAATGAATGGTTGATCTAACACCCGCCGAACAACAATCCACCACAGGAAAGGCGTTGTGTTTCTTGGTGTTTGTTACAAAGGCGCGAAAACAAACCATGTTGCTATACTTGAGGAAAGGAAAAGGAAGGGAAGCCGCTGGACGTTAAATATGCTAATTCGATGACTGACAAATGTGGTGACCGTGCAGCAGTAACGATCACAAATGTATTTTTCTGCTAGATCTATACACCTTAACCGATTACTGAGCCGACTCATCACGAATAAGAATTCAACACCATACGGGTGACATCATGGCTTAAGCGGCACTGGTTCATGGTGAGCACTGAAACGAAAATGCATTCCTGCTGCAAATTCCATTCTGACGATGGTATATCAATCAATCTTTAAACTATTATATTGACGTGTACAGCAAGACAGAAAATGAAGGCTTTTCATGTCAAAAACTAATACCAAAGACCGTTGTTCAACTGACATATGCATGGGTTATCTGTTTTTAATTTAATAACAAAACACTATCGGTAAATGGTTGTCAAAATTCAACCTTTGGAAAGTTCACCTCCTATTCTGTTCCATCCACACACAAACACACTGCACGTGCCCTAATGGTTAGATATGTTAAGCCTTTGTAAAAAGGTTTTTTTCTGGTGTTTGAAAAATATAAAAATCAACAACCCGATCCTTTCCCGAAAGCTGTCATAAAAATACCTGAAACCCTCTCGCCGGGATCCCTTCGCTGGCTTGACATATTTTTGCTTGCAAAACAATTTCGAGCCATTTCGAGTTCATCCCCTGTCACGAGCCAAGCATGCCTAAGTAAGCCTAAAGGGACTGCGTCCCCGGCTCTCCACACTTCAGCACCACACTTTCCCGCCGGCTGTCCTGCACATTCACCAAGCCAAGAAAGAAAGAAATGCTCCCACCCGAAAAGAAATGATAGTCACTTCGACAAAAGGACAACAAACCACCCACTCACCCACCCACCAAGGCAAAATGGAAACAAACGCACTGCCAAAACTCAGAAAGCGACCTCGGCAACCAGAGCCCGGCGCCAGCCACCAGATAACTACCTGGAAATATAATGCCGAAAAATATGGAATGTGGCGCCGCTACGGGATGAAGAAAGAATGTAACTTAATGAAAATTTAAACCATCATCATAAATGAGCATCGGGAGCTGTGGGCATTTCGGCGATGGCGGAATAGATGCTTTTTACCGGGCGGCCCCGGCACAGCCCGGGCAACAAAAAAAAGCCCTTTTTGTCGAAGGTATTTCATCACCGGGGCTCCGAAAGTCGGTCAAATAGGACCGTCCCGATGGAAGCGCAAAAGAAGAAACACAGAAACGAAATAACAAAAAATCAGACTGGATATCCTTTATTCATTTCCATTCGGTACGAAGGATGCTGGGTGGGGTGTGCGAGGTGGCTACTCTTCCCTTTACCGGGATGGGTTTTTCATATTCTGCGGGTATAAGACTTTCCCTTCCCATTTTGCAGCTTTTGTTTTCGAAGCTTACGAAAACTTCAACGTCCCTGGAAGCGGCAACAATTTGGTTGATTCCCCCCCATTCCATTTATTTTTAAGGAAGCATTTCTCCTCCCCCGTTCCTGATGGGAAAATTCTTCTAGCAATTCTTCACGCAACCATGGGCAGTACAGTGTGTTCGTGGGGAATAAAGCGAAACACCCGTACAAAATAGAAAAAAAACTTTCCGTGCTGATTTTGCACTACCGAGGACATCCAGCCTTCTTCGAGCGCTTTGGGTAAAGGAAAAGCATAAAATGGGAAGTAGTAGCTTGCTCGATTGGTTCAATTTAAGGTATCGCTTAAACAACTGCCTGACCAAACACAGTAGCGGCCAGCGTCTAGTGGTCCAAGTGGCTAGAATGCTCCCACCCCGACTCTCGTAGACGATTATTAAATTATGTAAATGAGATTTTTAACAGCTTCCGAAAAATACATTGTTCAACTGGCAGCGCGAAGTGCTGACCGAACCTGGTGACAACAGCCGAAGACGAGTAATGGGCGCGCTTTGTCGACTAGCCGACGAAACATTATGCTGCTCGACGCCCCACAGAACAGATCGACTGCCCATTATGGTCACAAAAAACGGATAGTCCCCGTACGCTCACGGCAACCACCCTGTACAAATAATAAAATCGCAAGCAGCAATAAAAAAAAAACATGGAAATTGCCTGCCTTGCGCTAGGCAACCGTTTAAGATAAGGAAACAAAAGTGACAAGAAGTAAAAATATATAGAAAGAGCATAAGAAGAAAAAACAAACAGAAGCAAACCGAACAGGGAAACAGATAATGTCAAAAAGAAATTAAAGTTGCAAAAATGCGATCCAAATTGAAACAATTTACAATTTCAGTCTACTTTTCTCTCTTTCACGCTGTGTTGGGTTGTCCAAGGAATTATGAAGAAAAAAGCCAGCAGAGTGGCTTACGATTTCCAACATTACCGGTGCATTCTCTCGGTGCTGGGGAATTTCATTCCTGTACCATAACACACCGACAACAGTGAGCATTTGACGTTGAAAGTTGCATGTAAGGTTATTAAATATTTATTTTAAAACCCATTCCTCCGCCTTGCGAATTTTGTGAAGCATCAGGTTCCGGATGCTTACGGCAAAGACCGGATGCCTTTTTTTGTATGTGTATCGTAGCAACAAAAAAAAACAGATACAAACTGAGAGAAAATAAACTTATAATCATTTCAACGAGCAGCGTAGCTCTGTAATGGAATTACAGTGTGCAAAACTTATTCAGTGCAACAACGCAACAAACAAAAAAAATCTCCACCACTATATTGCGTTCCGCTGCCGTTCTACCGCTGCTTGTCATTTTCCACTCGCTCACTCACTGTGACAGCGCGTACGCCACTGGGTACTGTTGTGTGTCGTTCGCCCCCCCGGGGATAGCTAGTTAGACAACTGTACAAACAACAAGTCGCTGACATTTTTCACAGAAGAACAATTTCCCATAATCAACCATCGTTGGTGCCGTTTGGCGTGGGTATGAAATGAAACACGAAAGGATTCCGCACACTTCCGCGTGCGTGCTTATCCACACGCACCGCCGGAAACAGGAACTGGTGTAGAAAGAAACGATGTGCGAGTATGGGAAGGTTAAGAAGTTCCCCACCCCGAACCAACCGGTAATCCTCTGAATTTCCGTCCAAAACATCTTCCGCTGCACAAAGCGACCCGAATTTGGATCTAGAATCTGGGAACGTTAAGTAAGCTGAGATGATCATGAAAACGCACATACACGCAAACAAACAAATTCTCCTCCCAACAAGTTGCAAACGAAACGGAATCAGGTGAAAGTTTTGCGCAGGTAGCAGCAACCAGAAAGCACGTCACCTGAGGACCAGAAGCCCGCGAGAACAACCGACAATCAAGCAAGCTGCCTGGAAGAAAGTTCCTTCCAGAATGGTTCCCCATCCGGAACCTCTACCCAAAAACGATGACGTTAGCAACACTTGCTCAGCTCATCAACCCTACCATCATTATCGAATCGGAGCAAGCTGAACAACAGGCGGAATGATATACCGAATGTCTCCCAGTGAAAGATGCACTAGAATACGAACGAGAGAAAAAAAACTCCATTACACAAGAACAGAAATATAAACAAACGCTATTTTCATTTCATCAAACCCGCCGCTGGGAGGGTATGCACATACACACACAGAGGGCAAAAGAACATCCTTGAAGAAAAATAGCGGAAAAGCAGCGTCACCGGGTCGGTATCTCAGGATCCCATGAATCCTGAAGACCGCCGATGGCAAAACACAATACACGCCCGGCAAACACACTCACAACCACCACCACTACGCCGCCGAAGCTGTGCGGTTTGTGATGGTTTTTTAATTAAAGAGAAAATGAATTACACTCCTGCGTTGGCAAGAGCAATTCCCCCGGAAGGCTAGCTACTTAGCAAACGGTAGCGGTGAAGAGCGGATGAACGGAGCTGGAAAGATGGTGGTTAAGATCAAGAATGTTCCATCACCCATTGGTTTTGGGGAAAAAAAATAAAACCTCCGCGAGGTTTGGAAAAATAATGAGAACGAACTGAAAGCTTCACGGTACTTTACAAACGTCATCCCAGCTAATCTCTGCTGATGGATGTTATACTACCTTCACTCCAGGGCTGTTCCGCCCATTGCCCAACCAACCGAACCCCGAGGATCGTACATACACTTCGATTAAATTAGCAATCGTTATACTCTGGGAGTTTTCTTTTTATTTTCCGCTCGGCTGTATTTACCTGGCTGGTTGTAGAAGCCCATTCTGAGCAAACCGAATCCAATTCCAATTCCGCAAAGGAGTTGTAATTTAAACTCAATTTAACAACCGGTGTCGAGCAAAGACCGGTGTTGGAAAAGTTAAACAGCAAGCGGCAGTATTGAATGTAAATAATATAAAAATCATTTCGAATTGGTTAAGAGAAAAATATCAATATTTAACTGAAAAACGTTTTACCCGTCCATTACAGCACTTACATTTTTAATAGGTAATAGTGATTGCATACTTCTAGGCGCAGTTTAGCGATATTGTAAAAGACCCATGTTTTTTTAGTAAAATCGAAAAATTTTATGTTATTATCTGTTACTTATAAATTGAATTTCTTCCAAGATAAAATTACTTCGTGAATATTAACTAAAAAAAAGTAGTTAAAACATTTCATAAATAGCTATCAATTACACATTAATCAAACAACAAATTTGAACAACAGTCAACCTTCGTACAGAGCAAACATGTCAATCAAAGAAACAATAACAACTAAATCTCCGTAAAATTACTAATAAAACTGTAAGAAATATACATCAACAAAGAAGAAACAATTCAATAATTAAATAACAATGATAACATGAATTTTACTTATATTACACTAGAATCAGCCATTTCTTCACAAGACATGTAATAGCATTCATAGGCATCGTTAAGCTAATTTGAATATGTGCTTCACATCGTATCCGGATGATGAAGTGTAAAGGCACCGGACGTGTCTATATGCTTCAATGCATAAATAACGGATTACCGAACGCCGGGAATGTTTCCACCAACCGGGAGTCATAAATAAAATTTTACATATTTTGCACGAGTCTGCTTCACGTCCTCCTATATAGGGCGGACGGGATACAAAATCAAACCCCCAGTGGGGTTGCATCGATGCTGCCGGGTACGAAGCAGGTGTACATTCACGTGCAAGATCACCCATGTGCGGTAGAAAGAATACTTTTCTAAACCCGGATGATATCCTTCATCCGGAAAACTTCCTAGCTTCACTAGACACCACGATCTAGAATTAAAAAAAACACCCAAACATACTACATGCGCAAGGTCTCGAGGAAGAATTCTCGGGGGGAACGTGTGTGAATAAATCAGACCCCTCACTCGGTTATCGACCATTGAAAAAAGAAATAAAAACCGAAAAGGTTCGCGGGCTTGAGCGAGATAAAAATCGAACCCGAGACGAACCAGGGGGCACTCCCGGACAACAAACTATTGCTACTGCATGCGAAGATACACATACGGTGAGTGTATGTAGCGTTGGTGGTGCATGTGTGTAAAGAAGGTATTATAAATGGAGTTAAAAGTGCACTTTATAGGTCCCTTTGGACTTACGTACTGGGTGCAATGGAGCAGAGACGAAGGCAGGGAGCCACACAATTCAGAGGAAGGAGTCTTTGGATTCGGTGCCCGTTATGATTGTATGCTTCTCCGAAACTAGAGCGAGAATGCCAGGAACACCGGGAAACATAGAATCCCGCATCAAATCTTCGGCTAGCACTGTGTGGTGCAAGGCTTCTTCATTTGCATTGGGTGGCAACCCGTAACAGGATGCGTATTCGTCCGATAGTCACAAGATGCTCCGAAGACTTCCCCGGAACTGGGCGAGATGGCAGTGGGGTCTGCTGTGTCAGGAAACCCGACACGTACAATGGTTGTTTCCACACACACACACAAACACGTCGTTGCACTTCCCCGAGAGCACGCTAGTGATGCATAATAAACCGAAGCGCACTGCATTTTCTACCCGTTGAGCAACAGGATCGCATCATGCTTCTTCCGGGTGAGTTCTCAAGTTTGGAAAGCTTTCCTCTTCCTAGCACGCGGCGTACTAAGGCGCTGACGCACTCCCGCCCTTTCGTTGCAACTTCGAGGTGAGAATTCTATTGCCAACGATGGTAGGAAGAATAAAATATTCAAATCATAGCAGAATAAAGGTAACATTCATGCTATTTTCGATTTTTCAACCATGAACGGTGCTGCAACCAAAGATGCACGCGAGCGCTATTTCCCTGGTACCGGTCCACCGGTATTCACCGTCCGCCATAAATGCGCCTTTCCCAACGAACTGTGTTTATTTAGCACTAGCTGCCTTCCTTATGATAAATACATCTTCAGCATTTTCTGACTTCCTTGAAAACTTTCGAGACACTTCGAGGCGTTTGCGATGGAGGGAACTGATCGTGGAGCTTTAACAAACGTGCAGCTACAAGTTGCCGACGATAAAAACTTACGTAGCGAAAGATCCCTGCTGTTTAGTCGAGTGAGAGGTCGAAAAGCCGATTTTCATTTACCATGGTTGGAAGAAATTTGCATTGGCCTAGCTCGTCACAATTCCATAAAGGCAAGGATCAAATAGGGTACCATCAACATCGGTGGCAAAAAGTTTCATTCGCGCTGACTGAACATTGCCGATAACTTGTTGCATCGATTGCAAATTCTGTGTCGTGGAAAAAGATTAAGAAAAAACTGTTGCTTGGATATCTTGGGTAGGAACTTGTATGTCATGTGCAATATTGTGTGATTAATTTTGTTTGTTGCAATTTAAGAATTGAACAGTAAATTTTAAACAAATTCTTTCTATGTTTAGTAGAACGGAACGCGGTAAGAATTGCTAAACGTGAATTCATCCTTGCTAACAGCTAATCATTAATATGAACTTCGTTAAGCTTATCTGGCTATTTCTTATCAACCCTTACTGACGTATTCAAGCCTTGCTAGCTTTAATAATTAAAATCCTCATGCTTTAATACATTACTATTGATATCGGAGCCGATTGAACGAAAAAAATCTATCCGTAAACACAAAATTAAAACGTAGAATTCCTTAAACACCTACGAAAGCATTAGATGTTCTAGTTTGATATTTTTTGTTTTTTGCCATAATACCAATAAATTATCAAATAAAATTTGCTATTTAGTTTCTAACGTGAGCTATTAAGTGGTAAATTGTAACCTTTAAAACGCATCAAACCCAATTACATTTCAAATTATAAAACTTTTGATTTCCAATTTTTTTAACAAATTGCCTCACAATAATCTATTTTTGAACAAGAATTGCCAAAACATCCTGAAAATATGTTGTTGTTTGCGTTTTTCAACGTATTTTTTATCGAACGTTTAAATGTGCTTTTTCGTAAAAACCCTAACAAACCTTTAAGTAGTTTTGATTATCCCAAACTATTCAATTCATTCTCTTTTGAATGGAGCATAAACTGAAGGTATATTCGATCATCAATTATTATTTATGATTGAAACTAGTCGCTCCAGCACTAATGATAGAATGGATGAAATGAACGCAAAATTAAAAGTTTGCTGTAATTGATTTTCCATCAACCGAGGCTAATGAAAAGACATTTGCGTAAAGTACGACAGTACCTAGCCACCAAACCCATTAGAATTTGTGCGCCTGCCAAACCCGAAGCGTCACTTCTCTTTAGGGGGTTATTTCGTTCCGTTTCACACCCTTAACACCGATTGGCCCTTCAAGATTACGCTGGGTTTGCAATCCACCGTAAACACTTCCGCCATAGGCTGGCTGTACTAAAAAATGTAAAAATTTGTGAACATAACACAGCCGGAAAAAGGGAACGCCACCCACATAACAGCTGACCGACAGTGAACCCTAAGCCATCGATACGCCTTCCCCAACAATCAAACCACCACCAATCCGCTGCTGCCTGGGAGCAGCTGCCATTAAAATTTATGATAATGATTATGGGTCATTTTTATTAGTATAATCGTCATTATTGCTACCTTTTTTTTCGTCCAAAGGACCAGAGAAGGTCACTCGGTATTTTCTCTGCGCTGGAAATTCGAGAGCGGGAAGGGCGGATCAGATTTCCCGCGGGAAGTAACACTCCGGAGTGCTTAAAAACTGCGATCGTAAATGGGGGGAAAAGAAGAGCTCATTCACCGGTACAGATCTGCATTCCTTCATTTGCCGAAACACGTAAATCTAAGGGTGGGATAGAAATTGAACCAATTTTCCTACCATCGTTTCCTACGCCCACAGGGGACAGGGAACACGTGCAATCGTCCGCAGCGTCGTTAAGGACAGTTATGCACTGTCCAGAGGAGGGGTTATCGTTCACGTAATTTTCCATTAATATCAATATCACTGTTTCTTATCCGTTTTATTTTAGGTTCGTATGGCAGGTTTTTTATACTGTCGCTCTAGCTCGCTAATCGAAACGAATCGCTTATGATTATGATTGACAGGGAAAGTACTAGCTGAAAAAACCGAATGACAAATAAACGCAGAGCCATTTTCTGGCACAAAAAGGCTATGGATTCAATTTTGATAAGAACCGTTGCTCGTATCTACAAGGTCGAGAAGAAGTAGTCCCGATCAAATGGCACATTTTCCAGAGCTTAAAGTAACGTCGCTACAAATATCAACAACTTTAAATCTATCTAGCTGTCAGTGAAACGACACGTACGTGCATATCAGCGAAAAGAATGCAATAGGTGTATCGAGAACACGGCGTATTAGTATCGCACCAGTTGAATATGCACAATTTCTCAAGCTATCTATGGGTTGTGTACAAAGCGAAACATAAAAAAAACAGAAAATAGTAAACAACTAAAGAGACATGTCTGGTTGTGCAATGGTTGACCTAAACGGTGGAATGCGTCTTTTGATAATGGATCAATGCACGTTCATTTCTTTACCGAAAGTGATCCATATTCAACATGCAAACATGCACACGTAAGCTCTAACCGTATAAATTGCTAGAATGCCACAAACGAAGTTATGCGGTTCGTTTTTTTCCTGTAAGCCACGATTGGACACGTGGATTTTCTGCTAAGACGTGATGTTTATACGTTTATATAGCCGTTGACGATAACGAAGTGTGACTGCTGCTAGTCGATGATTGTATAGAAATCGATATTAGCATACGTTTGAGAACTGAAACACGTTTGCAGCGTTATTGGGAGCAATCCACACAAAATACAGCACAATAAAATAACAGAAAAATAAATTTATATCTTATAAACTCTATGACAATATATAAATATGCTCAGGAAGTCGAGATAAAGAACATTTTCATGATTTTGGAATGTATTGGACTGAAAGAGCTCATTCAACACTCAAGAACAAGTGAAGAAAACATTACTGATAAAAAAGAAGGTATACGTTCTCAATGGCTCCCGTTTGATGGCCGACGCAATAGCGGTCCGATCTTTAAACGGCAAGACCTAAGATCAAACTCCATCCAGGATCGAGCCTTCGTAGTAAGCAATTGACTATCCAACTACGTGGTATCACTCAGTTATAGATAGCCATTATATGGCCGGCATGACCGAATAGGTTCGATACATCAAGCAATAAAAAGACGCGTTCTTTAGACATTATAAAGCACTATTAAAAAATTTGATTTGAACGGTTCTCTGTAACCCTGAAAGATTCACATTCATATTTTTGAATAATCTGACTGTAAATCCGTGGATGGAGGAATGCAATCCTGGAAACGGATTGGTGACCTGGCTATGTCTTTTAGACGAGCTCTTAGTCACACTCGGGACTTAGCTAGAGTTGGACCGGAAAAAAGAAAACACTGTACAATCCCACTAATACCAAAAGATGAGTAAGTACACATTTTAGCGTAATTCGCCGTATCGGGCATGCAATCTTCAATGCTTTAATTAAATGGTTTCAAGCACCATTTCAGATGTAATTGCCGTCGAATCGCTTACCGTGCAATATTGATTGATATTAATTATCACAAACATTTCGGTAGCTAAGCGACAACATGCATTTGGAAATTCCTTTCAAATCATTACTGCACCTTCCTAATGAATTTCGATACATCCCCACCACCGCCATGCATTCTAGCTATCGCCCAACTACGAGATGCGTATTCGGAGTGTAGGAAATAGTTCGCTTCGTTAACACTGCAACACAAAACTTCACACGCCCTTCCTCGGCGTGGTACCAGCATCAGAAGCAACCACGAGTGGCAAGATTTATGAACCACTGTAGTAATGCTGCTCGAGCAGAACTCATCCGAAGGCCGAAGATGAATGATGGTGGTTTGAGGAAAAATGTGCAAACCGTAGGGGAAGGTGCCGGCTTTCGACAGGCGGTACCATACCAGTATACCTTGTGCTTGTGCTTCCTAGAAAATGCGACAGCCAAAAGACAAACTCAAGCAAATCAATTAACGGGCATTAAATTGTCATCTTAATAAATTACCAACCACGCACTTTGCCTCATCATTCCACTTCGCATGAGCGTCCTTTCATCCTAGTGAATGATAGCTATTTTACACATCGATCGGATGGCAATCAGGCGTTGTGTTCTGCGGGTGCGCGTCCTCCAATAAGATGGACAGTTTGTCTGGGCATGCCCCCGGGGGACGGTGATACCTTTACGATCTTTCGCCGACTGCTGGTAAGCAGGGCACAACTGTTTGATATACAAGAAATTTAACACACCCAACAGTGGCAAGTCGTCGGGGACAACTTCGTCTATGGGACGTACACTAAAAGTCGTGCTAGCGAAAGAAACAAACAGAGCTTTTGAAAACTTCATCCCGGAACGAAACATCCTTGCCGGAAATCGTCCCATTGGAAAATGGTTTAGTTCGCGAATTCGCGAACAACCTCCGGCGGGCACGGTCGTACCCGAAAACGAACAGACATGACTGACGACCGTCGTTTCCACGTGTCGCTACACAACACAGAGATAAATTAATTAGTCAAATGAATTTGCGCAACCCAATTAATTACGGTGATAATTAATTTAAATTTATTTGTCTAACACCAAGCAAAACGGAGCGTGTTTCGCGCCCCGATCAGGCGGCTTTCTGCTAGCTGGAGTCAAATCCGTACACAGGATAAGACGGAAAGAAATCCCGGCCCCGATATGCGCTTCTGGGTGGTTCTTCGTGCGTAATCTCACGTTTTGTGTACTGGAATTATGTCAGTAGGGTACGACCTTGATCCGGTTTTAGAATTCATAGTTCATAGGAATCTCGTCCCAGTGTACAATATTTTAAATTTATTGACTTTTTTTTTCTTCCATATTTGTGACAAGGAAATAAATCTGGAAGATGTTATGATTCAATTATTAATCAACCAAATGATTTCAAATAAAAATCAATTATAGAAACAAGCAATAACATTTGCAATTACCCGATTTAACTAAAAAGTACGAACATCTTCAAAAATACGGCCACATTCAAGGAAGCGCGCTACAATAACAAAAATATTCTAGTGACAAAGCAGGCAAACAGAACCCATTAGCAGCCAAGTTGTGAATTTGTCCCCAACAGGTCCATTAAATCCACACAGCAAACCAAGCAAAATAAGGGTCCCACCATACGTTCAAGTTTTGTATCTGCACTTAAGATAGACATCGTCACCTTCAGCAACAAGCGGCAGCGGTAGCCTGTTGGCGATGTCTCAGTACATACATGTCATCGTGCGCAATGATCTAATCACACTTAAACTCGTGTAATTAATTGAAAGACAGGGAAGAGGCACCAGGGTCCCGTGCAATGTGCGATCATCGCCCTTATATCGTTGCCGTCATCGTTTTTAAGCAAACGACACAAATCCATCCATCGCCGACGGGTCGAGTGGGTACGAGCCGCGAAAATCTGTGCTACGTCAGCATCCACATTGTCGGCTATCGCAAAACCCCTACTCGAGCAACAGTGGCTTGGAGGAACTTGCAAAGAGACAGAACCGTGTGCAACCATGGGATACCGTCAATACGCCACGAGCGGCAGTGTTCGTCTGCTGCAACGGCACAATTTACCATCGTGGAGGGATAGTATTACAGCCAGCCAGCGTGTCGCGACATATGCCGCTACGATATATGCCATGTGGGATGATTATACGCGATATCAAGCAAAATAGTTCGCCCAAGGCGAGCATTATGCAATCGGTACCTCAAGACAATCCACAAATGCTCGATGCTCCTTCAGGGAACGACCATTACCAGACATCTCTCCCCTGAAATTGTAATTAAAAAGCAGAAAAAACGTGGAAGCAGCACAACTTATTGAGCATTTCGTTGCGGAGTTAAGGGCAGTCTATTTAATGTGACATCATTAATTTATGTTGAAACGTTTTGAAAAACATAACCGAGAAAATATGCTAATTTACAGAGCATGGCTAGATTATAGAGCACCAAACCAAGCAAACACACGTTCAATACGGGTGCTGATAAACTTCCGGCCTGTTGATATCCTGTTGCTTTGAAATTTCACCCTACAAAGGTAGCATTGTATGCACCAAGCTTCCCCATGCCATTTACTCTTCTGAATGAATGGCTTCTCTATCTGTACATTCACTGGTGGCAAAACAACTGTTAAAGTCAAAACACTAAAAGTCCTACACTATAAACGAGCGACCGCTCAACAACCTGTTGCGCTCACCGAGAAGGATTTACCGTCTCGGGAGTAAGGAATACAATCAGGCACTGAAGACAGACGGAAAGGAAAAAAAAACACAAAAAAACGAGCCCATATTGTTGTTCTATCCCTTGGCTACCATGGAACGTGCAAAACGCCGATGGCTTGCTCGTTCCGCCCGTAGTTTCGTAATTGTGTAGGGGTTGTTGAAATGCTTCCGCCTTCCAATCGGCCCAAGGAAGGAAGAACGTACTGACACATAACACCAAGCTTTAAGTGATATGTGCTGCCTATTGCACATTCGTCCCAACTATCGGGCCATTCCGTTTCCTTTCGAGTGCAGCTAAATGAAAGAGGACCTCGCGTCCCACTCGCCATATCCTGACGGAACATTTCCCTCAGAAGAAAATCGAATGAATACCACCAACAAAATGAAAATCACACAAAACCAGACCTACACTTTTTGCGTTTGTTTTCGTTTTGTTCATGTTGCAGCGTTGCGGTAAGAGCGCTAGCAAAGAAAAATACCTTACCGACGTGATTGTTCCGTATGAGCAAAGGTAAAATGTCCTATCGCGTAGAGCAACACTTGAAAAACGCTAGCAAGTATGGTTGTACAACGAGGTGGGCGGATGCTTATGAATTTATCTAGAAAATGACTACAATTTATACAACTCTTGCCACCCTTGCTGGTACGCTTTGTAACAGCTGTGTACAGTGTTTCCTAGTTGTGCCTTTTAAGCCGACACACTTCAACGGTAGATAGTGTACCTTTTCGTTCACAGTCTTCTGCAAGAAGCAAACCTATGACTCTCGCTAGCTTCTCATTTTGCTACGATTTTCTTAACTAGTTTTCCTGGCCGAACTAAAACGATTTAATGCCGGCTTGTTTTTCTCCGTTTCGAAAACGAATCTAGAATGCTGCCCGCTTCAGTACTACTTGCTGCCGTCTACCTCCTCTTTCGGGATTGTCTGTGTACAATCTTCGTTGTGATTGTTCGTAGTTATTATTTACTTTTGCTCAACAGGCAAGGATTATACGTTAAAAAAAAGCTGTTGGACAACTTTTTCACACCTCTTTCGTATTTGTGCTCTTTTTTTTGGCTAAGATATTTTTATTGTTCGTGACGTTCGAGTCGAGTCTTTTGCTTGCCGTACAACTAACGAAGCACCAGCTTCACGTGTTTTGTGTGACAAAACATGGCGCAAAAAAAACAATAACAAAGATGCATCTTCTGTAGTACTTCCCTACTCCCACTAGGTTGCAGCGTAATAGTTCCGTACTCCAAACACGATTTTCATTACAGCAGATAACAGATTTCTGATGCTTTCCATTATTTTACGGCATTAAAGAAAATTGTTGACCACTTTCCGGGACTCGCGTATCAGGTCCCATGCTGAAATAGCGAGCAACTCCGACATTGCAACTTTCGATATTTTTACGTCCGGTAGCAACACCCAGAGCTCGAATAATGATGGTTCGCTATTATTTAGCAGATGGTTGGTGCAACGTTCGCAAACGATTGCAACGATTCCAGGCAATCTATTCACCCTACAAAACCAGATAAATTCAAACGAACGTGAACGTGCACACTACGGGGAAAAAATGAATCCTTTTTAGCAGTTTACAGCATGATGGAGATGAGTTTGCTTTTTGAACTATGTACGGTCATTGGGTCGGGCGAAGTGTTGCATGGAAAATATGTGCCCTTTGTCACACAAAAAAAAACCTTTCCACGTATAAAACGGCGTACTGTTGATAGTTGATCTTTTAGAATGTTTTTGCTCGAAGACTCATTTTGGTTTTTTCATGGACCGATGATTGTACGATGCAGGTTGTAATAAACGATCTCGTTTCTTCTTCATAAGCAGCGTCACTTACCTAAAAAGACAGAAAAACAGAGAAGAAAAAGAAACATGTTAGATTTTGTTGGTTCAATTACAAACGTGACAACGATTAAGTACAACATTTTTTGAAACAATAAACGCTTTAAATTGCTAAAGGCCATGTCTATAAAAAAATTGCGGCGACTTTTGTTGAAAAATCGTACGGACGAAATGTAAAATTCTTGTTGTGTGCACTGTTTTGTTCTAAAAGAGAAAAAGATATGTTTCTTCATCTAATATTGCCGCAACAAATCAAAACACCTAGACATTGTTTTTCCTCGATTTAGAATTGTATTGCCTCACATTTAAGTTCAACTTTCTCATTTTTTTATTTCAAAAACCTCACCTAGACCATTTCAAATGATTGCTGTCAAAAAATGCTATCTTTTGGATTTTCATAGACCCGGCTCTAATCATAAATATAAATAAATAAATAATTTTTGGTTTTCCAATGCGTGGCAAAAGAATTTACTTAGTAAACGGTATATATTGTTAAATTTTTCTATCAACAAACTTTTTTGTTGTTACCATTTATTGAAGTTCCCAACCCCGTTGTTTCTCCCAGTAAAAGCGATTTAATTTATATAACGCGAAATAACTTAGTTGATATCACAATAGTTAACTTGAACGTGTGTATTCTCTAATCGAATTCCATGTAAACAGTGATTAAAATTTTAAACAACTTGATAAAGTGGATTTCTTTTTCATCTTTTATGGTTCTACAAGATAGCCAATTAGACGTTGGTCCAGATGATATTGGAGGTCTTGTCGTTCAAGACTGGCACTGACCGAATGACTATGTTAAATTCCTTCAGTAACCTTGTTTTGCATGATTTTCTGTTAAATAAATTATTAAGAAGTTTATATAGCGCATAAAACCAGAGGATTCATGTAAGCCATTTCTAATCTCTTTAAATTTCTTAAGATGCTTTTTTGTAAAAAAGACACAACAAACAACATTTATGTTGTTTGTTATTATTTAATGTTGAATTATGATGTTGTCATAATTCATTATTCAAATTAATATACAGCGTGTAATTTCTCCAAATATAATATTATTAAAACATAACTGTCCACTTCGCACAGTCAGCCTGCCATAACTCAACTGATAAATTGATGTGTGCTTCCTTGATTTGCTGCTTTTAAATAATTTTCCTCTACGCTAGACACAGATTGGTACAGGTTAATCCCCACCGGCTATCAAAACCATCAATAAGCAAACTACCGCACATACACCCAATATTCATCACCAATCGCGATGGGACACGCTAGGGATGTTGCAGTTTTGTTATGCCCCGTTTGTTGGACTCTGGCGCACGAGCAACCAACAGGGAGAGCGTATGGGGGTGTGGGTCTAATCGGGCAAATTAGACACGCCAATAAAACTGACACATCTTTCACTACCAGCAATTAACTAGATCAACCCCTCGTGCAGACGAACGGACCGCTTTGGACCGTATGGAGATATGGACGGTGTCGACAGGCCCCGTTGAAATGGGGCGTGAGTGGTCCATCATTCTTTCCACGCGCTTGCAGTGGCTGCCCTTTACCCGGCACCCAACCATCCCGCTGTACAAAGCACCTCCAAAGAGCCGTTACAATCAATCAAACAACGACGAGCTGGGATTTTTTCCCTGTTGCAAACGGAAAAATATGCTTGCACGTCCACCAGACGTCGGACCTTTCCTTTTTTTCACAGTGCAAGCGATCCAACCGACGGGCCAGATGAAAAACAGATATTTTCCATTAAATACAAAAAAACGAAGCGAATGAAACACTAAACAAACATCGCATGCATCGCTGGCATCGTGAAGTACCCAACACAAACGAAAACTAAATTTTCCACTCAACCAAACATTGAGGCAATTTGTCTGTGGAAATGGCATATCGCCGGCTCTGAAGCGTTTTACAAAAAAAACACTACTTTATAATAGCGACGTATATTCAGCGCCTGATTACATCTGAAGGTTGACAGATCCGAAACGTTTAGTTCAGGCGGGATCCACATTTTCTAAAACATCCAATAGAAGCGATTTGTATTTGTTTGGACAGTGACGAGGCGCATGTATTTTCCTCGGGCGAGATAATCGCAGCCGACAGTTTGGTTCGAATATTTTTCCCTCCACAAACCACAAAACCGACCCGCTAGTGTGTGTGTGAGTGTTTTTACTCTCCCCGTGGTGTAATACAATAGCCCTCCCTTTTCTCGCCAATGTTCATCCTTCCTGCACTGCTGAGCGGTATTTTCTTTTCCCGAACGATAATGATGATTTATTTCCGGCCAACCGCCAACCAAAAACGATCAGTTCTCGAGTATCACTATGTGTGACCCGAAAGGTGCTAACCCTCCTACGCGGTCAAAAGTAAAGCTAACAACTAAACAAACGAAGAAGAAGAAAAAAACAAACGCTACACATACGTGTGGCCAGCTGCTGTACGCATTAGTAGACGATGCATCTACGTACGGAACCAACCAGCCGACAAGCGATCGTGCTACTATTTTTGAAAATGGATCACGATGATCCTTCTCTCCTACACGTCGTCGAAATGGGCCGCCTGGTTCCAATTACTGTCCCCCTATCCACCTTTTCTCTCTCCCGCCCTACTCCACTCCCACAGAAACGCGGCCAAAAAGATGTCAACTCGAAATGAAGGTGGTTAAAATTGAGTCCCTTAACTCATCATGGCTGCCATATTCCGCATACGAGTTTTCCTGTTTCCCACCTTTGCAACCAGTTGGGTGCGTTACAGAAACGTGAAGGTTGAAAAGCGAAATCATAACAGAAGATAAATAATTGTCACATTTAGACGACCCACGCGACTGACCCGACTCCCAACAACGGTGGGGAAAACAAAAAAAAATCGATGGTGGGCGGTGAACGTCGAGAAAATGTGGCAAAAATCAAACCTCTGCTTCAAGTCGACGAACCGTGTTAGAATTCACGGCATTACAGGCTAAACATTTCCCACTGAGACGACTGGTTTTCCTGTGAGTGTGTGCGCTATATTTTGAGAGCATAACACGCGTGGCCCAACCATTTGCGGATCCAACGTCGGAAGAAGCATGTTTGCATTCATCTTCCGCCACGAAGGAGTCGCGGGATACTTCTTCAACGATGGGTCACACTGTTTGACAGGTTTCAAGTACGTACAAGCTTTTCGTTGTAACGCTACCGGGTAGTTTCTACGGCCTAACGTACGATCGATGGTAAACGGCATCCGACGGACAACCATGTAACAGAAATACCATTCTAGCTGTGTAATCGGGACGTCGGCAGCATTATTACTCTTGGCAAATGCATAAATCACTACTTTTCCCAATGGTTGGAATGCTGCACGGGGTTTTCGTTCTCCACCCAGATAAAACAAAGCAAACGGAATATGTAAATAGAATAAGGAAACATTCCGGTGCTTAAACAACAACGTTTTGTTTAAGCAACAAATGTCAAATCGTAATCCGCGCATCAATCAAATGGATCTATATTTCTCTGTCGTGCAGCGCACAAAAATTGATTTATGCAAAATCCCCGCCAATTAGTAATTCTAAATGATAAAGCCACAATTAAATGGCCTAAGGTTGCAAGAAAAAACGATAACGAAACGCATTTTGTCTCACAACCATTGGAATGAGCTTTCGCAGTAGTGTAGTGATGGGTGTTGACTTGAGCTATGGGCATTGGAGACGAATTCGATCATGCTTTGTAAAGCGCGTACAACAGTCTAGTCGTTTGGTCTATGTGTTAAGTAGTATCTGATTTAATCTCTCTTATGATATTTTATTGTAGAATTTGTTAAAACTAACAGTTTAAAGCGATGTAGTGATGGAAAATATATCAAACTTAGGATAAGATTCAATCCATCTGTGCGAGACCTGAATCTTTTTTTGTGGCACTAAAAGACATCTCTCAAACATCAAGAAATCCCGTCGTGTCATTTTTAGCTTCGTTGGCTTGAATATCCTTTCTCCTTACAACAGGATAATAACCAGTTCTGCTTATTATGGAATCAGATAAGATTTTCAAAGCCCGTTGATCAATTTTTCCATTATCGTAATTGTTGATATAACAACATCAGGGTTTGCATTCGTTTTTTATGCTGATAACGAAAACATATGATTTCTAAAATAAAATTGTTTTACAGATAAAGAGAAGTCTGGGACAAGCTGAACAAGCCATGGAATTTCAAAAATATGGTATTGATAATTCATCACTACAGTAGAAAGTCGAACTCGGGACCGACCACATGCCGGTTAATCGATTTGCACAGATAACAAGACCATTCAATTTAAACAATTAACTTCGTATTCAATTCATGAGAAAACCCATGAAATCAGCGTAGCTTGCAAGAAGTATTTTTAATAATAATTAAGAGATCAAATGTAATGTTTAAAATCCTTTACAACCTAATTTGACAAAAAGTGAGTAAACATAACCAATTTTTCAAAATCACACATACGCTACAAAACTAAAAAACAGTTGTGCCTTTGCACTTTGCCCTCACGGATACATTGCTCCTGCCGGTTAAACAGGCCCCGGATTATTATTATTATTATTATTTATTTTATTAAATTCAACAGACCGTTAGTGGCCCCCTTGAAGAATTATTTTACAATTTTAAATAACACGCAGTACAGTTTTAAATTTACATTTTACATTGAGGGCCGCGCAGAACGCAAACAATTTAAAAAGCTAGAGTGTGTCAAGTTTGGTCAAAACGATCACAGACATCATTAAAATTCCGACACATAACGAGAAACGGATCAGAGGAACCAAAACAAGTACGACGTTCCTCTACGTCGAGTAGCATTCTAGCACGGAGAAATCTCGCCGGAACATACAGGTACACGTTCTACTGTATATCATTTTTGTGGTGTTTGCTTATTGTAATTTTTATTTTTTCGTCGATATGTGAAAGTTATGCATTAACAGGGTAAGGATAGAAGTTATGCATTATTGAGATGGGATCAATTAAGAATTAAAGTAATTAAAAGCAGCTGTTAAAATGACTATCCGGGTAGTTCTCAAGTTAACGGTTACCTAACAATATTAAGTTTTTTTCATTTGATATCGTTTGACATTTTTAAAAATGAATCAATATTCTCTATTATGGATAAGTGGTGAGAGCAGCTCCGAAAACAGAACCGGGTATTCTTTCACTCTTTGAAAGGAGCGGAACCTCTCCAATTGTCATTTTAATCTGCTATATGGAGCCATCGTTCATAGAAGCTATGAACAATATTTTGAGCTAGTTCATAGGAAATTTTGAACGATATTTGGAACGGTATTGGAACAGAACTGAAGAGCGAAATTTTGGCACCTTGTGACCGTCACTCCAATTGTGGAGCGGAGCCGCTCCAGCTGGTTCTTTCATAATATCCCATCACTATCATGCACAATGTGTTATTAGTCGGACGATTATCCATTTCTGCATTTTTACAATAAAGCCCAGAATAACCTAGCATTGTAAATGTTTAATGAATATATCAAAAGTGTTACTATAAAACCATAGGAATAAGTAAAATACTTGCAAAACGGCAAAATTCAATGTAGCCACAGGTAAATGTGTTAGCTTGCATCAATTGAGTAATAACATTTCAGTTTCAAGCTTAGAAGGTAACATAACCTATTCAGCGCATCAAAAACACTGACGCCCCCCTCTACTAACCCATGTACCAGATTAGAAGAACAAAGTCAGTAAAATTTTGGCAAAGCGCTGAACCCACCCAGCACCTCGTTCCATTCCTCTGGATTGCCACAACCAGGGACTCATGAATGTTTAATGCTTTCATTAGCTCAAAGGTATTAGCGCGGGACTCCGAAACTGTAATTCATTAGCAATTCGGTACGAAAAAAACGAAATGCATGACTGAAACAGTGGTTACACATAATCGGACCCAGCCGGCATCGGCGTTGAGCCGTTTTTGGCAGTTGATGATACCTACCTCCACAATTAAAGGTCAACGTTGCGTGAGAATCCTGGAAGGGTGGAAAACCTCCTTCCGTATTGTGAAGAACTGCTCTCAGCAAAGTAGTATGTGGAAACTGTTGGCAGATTTATCGGTTACTCCTCAATAATTGCCAAACATAAATTCGGCGCTCCGTTCGGAGACCGCTGAGCTCATGTTTCATGTTTGCTCTATATTGTTTCAGATACATTGGCTATTTTTTCACATCGTTCTTCTGTTCGGCGCGGAAGGAAAAACATCCACGATGGAATGTTTTCCTGTCCCCATCCTCGGAGTCTCTCCGATCATTGCCACCAAATCTTGCTGGGTTTGTGGCCAGCTTCATGAAGTCATACATCAAAAGAAATCATAACCGAAAGTCAACGCGTTCCGACCAATCGGTAGTCCCGGGCTGAGGCGGTGGATATGGACCACTGACGCAGACCAGCGGGTGAGTACATCGGACCGCAGAAAAACACAGCAGTGAGTTCATTTTTCAACTCGCACACATTTCTTCTATTTGTTATTTGATGTATAAAAACCTTCTTCTTCCACGTGCCTTACGCCCTCATCCAGTTGGGCATGGAAATTCGGCGCGGAACTTGAAACGAAACAGAAACGACCGTTTTATTGGCGGTTTCGTGCGACATGCTGTCCAAAAAATGGGACGTACATTCATCCATACAGTGCCGCCATCACGCACGAGAGTCTCCGGGGTAATGGGATTCTGTTGGCATGAGCATGCGGATGCAATAGCGACCGAAACGCTATACCGGCGGACTGTTTCGGACCGAATGGTAGTATGACCGGTGGAGGAGAACACCAGTGTGTTAAAATAATAATTCAATTTATACACAATTTGCTTTCATTTGAAGCATGTCACTACCGATTCGCGGGTTTTTACCACCAACTCCACACTCTTCGGAGCTATTTTGAGGTTGAGTGTTTGTGTGTTCCTTTTTTCTGTTACCATCCAGCAGTGTAACCAAGTACGTGTGTGTGTGATCTCTGTAGTGTGGTTTATGATTTGCCGAAATGGCAACAATCTTGATGCGAATGTTGTCGACATGGAGTTTATGGAAACAAGCATGAGTCTGAGTCGATTGGATAAATTTGCGTTGCGATCCATAACTGCTCGTTTTAATTGTGAAGAAGTCTTCAGTTACGACATTCTTTATTTATTCCATTACGTAAGCATTATCTATACAGATATGTTGACTTATGAAGAATTTAAAGATCAACTCAAATTTAAGTTCATTTAATTCTTCGACTTAATTACATATGAGACATTTACCGAGCATTATTTGATGTATGGGAAAAATATCGAAATATTAATGATGACTATGATACTTCGTGCCATACTTATGGTTCTGTTTTATGTTCTAGACAATCGTCCGTATTTTTCAGCAACTACATATCCTGTATGTCCTTAAAACGCAAATATTTTTCCAACGATTTCTCAATGCTTAATATCTCAGGAATATCTGTTGAAATTGCCAAATGAATTTAAGTAAAAGTCAAATAGTAAACTTAATCACATGCGAAATATAGAAGTACCAAAGCACTTGAAGTTTTCGCATATTCTTTGCACAATTTATTAGCCTTTTTTCTTCGAATTAACAATTCTAATTCATTACCAAAATAGCAACAAATGTCCAAAAATCTTCTAGAATTGTTGTGCATCAAGCAATTAACAACCGATGGCAAAACCATTTTTTAATCAAATTATTTGTATCACATTCTCTTCAGATTAATCTGTAAATCGTTTCCAAGCGGCATTTAAGCTTTAACCAACCGCCGTTTATTCTCCACGCATGTTCAATATCTCCGCCAACGATGACAAAGACGAACACGAAGTATTAACTCTAAACGGTACAGAACGAACTTTGCCTTGCTATAAACATCACTTATCCTCTAGCTCTGCACTCCTTTCACAAGAGATCCCTTCATAAATAATGGTTTATTTTTAGCGAAAATCATCACTTTGCAGTTACTGTTGCGGGCTGTACGATTGCCTCTCACAAACGGAAACTACACTTCACCGATGCACCTCCATAGTAGGATAGTGCTTCTACTCCCATCTTACACGAACCAACAGCATCATCGCGACGCTCAATGAGACAACGTGTGCATCTTATCCTTCGTACGTGTGACTGCACAGTGGCGATGTGCACACGTTCGTGCGAAAAGCGCAGGAAGCAAATCGGTGATACCCCGGCCCGATCGAATGTGAACGATAGAACGATCAACCGCTGTGTCGTTTCGCTGCAATATGCATTCAACAAGTGCCAAACGACGCTGCAACAAACGAGCTATACTGCACACAGCCGTCGGTAGGGTCGGCGTTAGGTCGGCGAGGGTTAAACAGTCGTTTGAACACGTTTTGTTCGACGGATGTACACATGTTAGCGAAAGACAGCAGCACGTTCTGGTAGCATGCAATTATTTCCATAGACTCCATCTGTGGCAGACATGACAACATCACATTTATTTAAATTCAATTTTACATTTTTAGCAAAGACCGGTTTTGGCGTTCAAACATATCAAGTACCAACATTATATTTTCTGCTAGTATTTTCACCCCAAAAATTGCAACCATGTGTGATTGTGTCTAGCAGTAAATTAGGTGCGAAGGCGAATGGAAAGTTTGCCACATACGAAGCAACAGCTCTTTATTTTGTTTGGAACTTTGCCAGCGTTTATTTTCCACATCTTCATATGTGCGCTATATCGAACGTGAGACATTGATGGAGAACGCGTGCAGTACAGTATGTTTTGCTTTCGCACCCAGCAAAAGCAAACGTGCTGAAACACTTTCAAGATACATACGCGAGATAAATAAGTGAAATGTTAATTCAAATTTTCACACCCAAAACGGAAACGGACACAAAAATCCGCTAGTGTCCGACTGTTGGGGTGTTATAAAAAAACTAAGCAAAGTAGACAAATGATACATGGCAAAACTATTGTAGTTCAAGCATTAACGGATATGATCTCTTTCAATGTTTCGCTGAGAAAATAAATTCTCATCGAATTACATATAGCTATTTTGTGACACCTTTTAGTAACACAGTGATTTATCATAAAATAGAAACCATTTTATTTTAATAATTTTAAGGTGTTAAAATGCTACTCTTCATAATCTGCCACAAAACAAGCTGCTTTCAAAACAATACATGCATAACAACGTTCAAATCAATTGTTTATTGACTTGTTGCACAGTCCTCGACTGGAATACCTTCAGTTCTTTGAACGAGATTTGTTGGATGACTTGAATTATCTCATGACGAGTTTTTCACTTAGTTTCAATTTCAGTTTGGAAAACAAGAAAAGTTACAGGCGGACAAATCTTGCAAATTATAATAAACTTGCTAATAGTAAGATCCATAGCTGTGATGTCCAGAATTCCTTTTACATCCTCAACATAACGGAGATTTTGATAAAAAAAGTAATGTTATGCGCGTTGTTTCGACACGTTTAGCATCAAAAACGTTGGCCAAAATGTGTTAAGTAGATCCAAGAAAAATATTTGAAGATCTTATAATCTCTCTAAAAGTTCAAGGAACTGTCCAAAGCGATAGCGACACCGACCTTTACACAGCAGAACAGAACATCGAGAATCGACCCATCAGAACCGTTCCCCCTTATTGAGGACTGATTATCCAACTACATGGTATCAATAATTCTAGTAAACCATAAATGTGACCAGCATTATCAAATAGGTCGTTAAGCCACTCAAGAAGGATCTCTCTAAGCCGAACAGCTCAATTTTTAAGCACGATTTTCTAAACCTTTTCAAAATTGTCATTGATAACCCGCATCGAGAATCGCTATGTGTTACTCAAATATTTCTAAAACGAGACACACCAACACACATATACACCCAAAACACTTTTGGAGTATTAGCAATGACGGTAAACCTTATCCGTGCTCTTCGGGAAGTGACCCTATTCGTTGTTTTCATGTGTACTGCTTTATTTTACTTTCTGGTTATTGGTTAGCATATTATATAAAGCGGTCTCACTATCCATCTAGGTAGTATCAATAAGTTTACCAAGCCATTATATGGCCGGCATAACTAGGTCGTTACGCCAAACAAGAAGAAGTTGAGCAAATTGGTTCATTTAATAATTGAGCTTGGAGTCATAAATGTTGTATTTACTGTACCCAATTGCCTTTGAAACTGCCGTTTTGTTATTGCACGGATAATCAGACAGCCGACAAAATGGCACCCGAAATATATGCCTTCCATTGTGATAGTGCTAGTGTACAACAAAGGATATAAAGGCTAAAGATATTTACGATTGTGAATAAATGTCATAACAAAGCATCATTTTCACATATCTGATTAAAATAACGCAATATTTCCCACATTTTATTCCATTAATTTCCATTTTTTCCCAAAATATTAATCCATTAATATTAAATCCATTATGGTCTTTTAATTAACGTTTGCAGTAAACGCGAATATATATTTCATAACCTACACTTGAACTACGTTCGATTACCAATAAATGAAAAGTTTTGAGCAGAATCAAACAAACCCTTCAGCATGATATCTCCAGGATTAAATTTACTCGATTCCGGATAATTTCGAAATTGATTTTAAATTCGATTTCTAACTCAAGTTCTCACAGACTCCAGTCATAGAAAAATAGGATAATTTATAGAAATCCGGATAAATGTGTGAAACAATTTTAAAAACTATACAATCAGCAGTATGCTATATAATAATGCATTATAGATTCGTGGAACGAGGCTTGTCAACTCTAACTTTTTGCGATTGCTAATCGAACGTGAGTCAAAAATAACCGATCACGTAAAATCCACCTCCCATGATCGCATCGATGTTTCAAACAAGCCCGATGACGTTCCAGTGCGACATCGCACGCCAGACACACAAGGTTTTGTGTTTCACCTAGTAGCCGTGACCGCACCAAGAGAGCTTCGAATGCGGCAGAACCGAAGACGACGAAGACGACCGTGAGACCATTGCCTTTGCATGGTCTCCATTTCCTCCACAACCGAAATGGTTCAAACTTGCAAAAACGCACTCGATGCGAACGATCGCAACTCGAACCGGGGTAGCAATAATAGCGAGACACGATCAAGTTTACCCCCAAGCGTGGCCGGGTGAAGCAGTTAACCTTGAACGTCGTCTTCTACGTATTCTCGTACACGGAGAGGATTCGGCTTCTTCGCGGCTGACCATCGGAAAAGGCCACCCCAAACACCAACACACAGCCGGCTGGGTCGGCAGGCTCGGTCGAACAAATCCGGCCCGCAGTTGGCACAAATGCATACTAGCCTGTGCGGTTGTCGTCATTCGGAGCGGCAAAGAGGAAAAAACCCCCAAACCAGTCCCCCATCGGTAACACGAAACGCGACGAACGCAGGAAATGAAGAGACCCAAAACCACCTCGTCGTTCACATGGTTCGAAAGAGAAAAAGACGAAACATTCCTCGATGGTTGTGGTGAAGGTTGCTGCTACACACACATTCTGCCATCAACGCTCCACCAGTGCCATCTGGTTTGAGATCTCTGCCTTTGCAGCAACCTGAAAGACCTGTAACAAAGTGATTACACGCCATCTTACCGAAAACTAAAATGCACCACCGACCGGCAGGCTCGAATGCAGATCCGAAAGGCGGAAAAAAGCAACCGAAAACGAAGCAAGATTTTACAGCCCGGCACAAAAGCACGCTTTTCCTTTGGTGCTCTCGTTCGTCATCAGCGTGCCACAACGGTGGCAGCCTAACGTGTCTTCGGTCGACCATTTGCTACACAGGCCTTGAACTTGACTTACAATTTTGACTTACGCGTTTCGTCCCAGAAAGGAAAACTGTGTAAAAGTGAAACCGGCTCCGTTGTGCGTAGATATTTTGCGTTTTTTTGGAAAATAGGAAAGGTTTTGGATACCTCAGAACAACTTTTACCCATAGAATCTATATTCATAATATCACGAAAAATGATTATAGTAAAAAATTTAATCAATTGACATTGGGCAGCGAGAGAAAGGGAAAATTCCCTTTTGCTCAGTACCTTGAAAAGGATACCCGATGACACCAACTTGAAAATATTGACCAATCTTCATACTTCTTACTTAAAAAATTGTTTTGTTGTTTGATTATTTTATAGAGACTTTGGGCTCTATAGCCTCATTCGCCGCTTAATTAAAAAATTACCAACTCACATTTGAGTCCTATGTTTGAAAACTTCAAAGAACAAACTAATTCAAAGTTGACAGTACGGCATATGCCGGCAGGCACAAGTAAATAAATAAATTCAAAGTTATTCTAAACCAAAAGAAGGAGTTCCTGATTTAATTCTACGTGAAACAAAGTAGAAATACGATCAATGGCTGATCAATTTCGGTGAAACCCAAAACGAACAGACAAAGTTTAGCAACAAACTGAAACCGAAATATCAATTGAAGAGCAAAACCACGCATTTACGGCGTAATAGCATGTTATCACCGAACGGGTAGACGACAAAGAAGGCCAAAGACCACCGACACTATGCAAAGCACTATTTACCTTTGAGGTGGATAAAGGTTTACTATGATAATGACAACTTCAGCTGTTAGCTCACCAACATCTTCTCGGGGTTAGCGTTACTGTCAAACGCTTCCTCTGTGCCGGTCCTATTCCAAACTGTGCAAATCATCGCACCAATGATTTCAATTTCCATACATTTACCTCCGGCTAGGCGTGTATTAAACCTTCCCAAACAGCCATGACTTTGGCCACGTCCACAGCACGGTTCTTCGCTACCTTCCAAACGATTCCACCGGCCGCTGATACGTTCATATCCAATTCCGCCCCACAGTAAGCTCCAAAACACACGCACACACGGGCCGGTTAGAAGTTCTCTTCTCATTTAAAACATCTTCCCCACCTACCGACGAGTTCCTTCCGCTCACTGATGGCAATGTTTTCGGCCATGGTTCCAAACCGTACAGCGGACGGACCAAGGCTATCCTACCCGTCTGTTCCGCCGTCCATCTTGCATGCTGACGTCGGCATAGCCTGCCATCGGTGACCCCTTGGCCAGCCGATCACAATCAATTGCCTTAATTAACATACACAAACACATCGCACCAGACACCGATGACGACAGCTACGACACAACACAGCGTGTCTTGCGATGCACTGCAGTAGGAATCACAAACGCCATCAGCCATGTGGCCGTGGCACCCATAGCTCCCGGAATCCCTTCTCACATGCTCAACGACAATAGGCGCACAGCTTCAACCCGTGTATTTGCGCCGTGCCCTCTTCATCCACACTCGGACCGCTAACGATCAACTCGTACAGCGAACGGATCGCCATCGAACGAAACGAACCATTCACATCTCGTCATAGTTTATTAAAGTCAATTGAACAATAAATAAGTGAAGTTACCGCGATCTTCACCTACCCTCTCCCTCGAAACATGATGGATGGTGATACGTCCTAGGAACGCTTTAAGTATTGAAGAAGAAGAAAAAATCAACATCCACTACACTTCCACACCGAGAACCCCCCGCACTATCCAATATCTCGAAGATCGACAGCAGGTACATGCTGCGTTACGCTCTACACTGAATATTTGTTGAAGAAGTAAGAACGGCGTAGATGGGTATCAGCTTTGTTGTGCTTACTGCACAACATAGCCTCAAACTTGCACACGCCAGGCCACTCTCTCCAAAGATTCCTATTCCTTTTGTAGAATTCCATATGCAGTAGATGCTCTATTGTGTACCGAAGTATATAGTTATTCAAATACTATCATCTCCTGGTGTTCCCAATGAACGGAACGGGATGATAGGGGCAGTGGGGAGTATGGGAATGATTTCATTGAATTTACCCTCGAGTGCATATCCCACCGTGCTGCCCGAGCACGTCTACTTCACGGCAGGATATTTACACAACACAATCACAGAACTGACGGCCAATAATCAGTGTGGCAGGGTAAGAAGCACGGGGTAAAACCAGCAAAACATCCCCTCGAGGTTAAATTTTGCTTCGGCTCGCTATCGACAAAGGACACTTCCTCGAAACTAGTTCAAACGATGCCGGCCTTCGACCTGATCCTGGACACGGCACCAGCGCAATGGAAACACGATACACGTCTTTCCCGCACCTGAAACAACTCTCTTCCGATTGTGTACTTACTTTCACTCCCCGATTATTCCGAGGACCGTGTGTTCGAGATCAAGACATAACAGCAAGCAGAAACAAGTGTCCACTTATATCCTGACGAGTGGGGCTAATTGGTACCGAACGTAGTGGAGTTTAATACGACCGTCAGATATTTCCTATCACTTGAAAGGACATACCTTTTGTGTATGAATTAATATTCCTTAAAGTAAGTTTTAGTAGTTCTCAAGAACATGTAAGGAATATTCAAAATCGTCATAATTTCAGATAAATAACAGTGTGAGGGAACAGTGTATGACATTTTTTATAGTTTAAGAAGTAAATAGGTGGCCTTATTTAACAGAAGAGTAAAAGAAATAAAAAAGTGAAAATAAAAAATCTCAATTTTGTTGGAGATTATTATGAAAACTCATTGTTTACCACATCTTGTGTGAAGAATTATGACAAAATGCAATCTTGGATGATCCGAAAATTCCGTTACAACTGCCTATTCCGTAACATGTTTATACACTTCAAGGAAGCCATCCCACGATCTCTTGAGGTATTGTAGTGTCGTATAGGGACGGTCCGGTGACAGAATCGATAATGGCGCTGGTCTCATAGGGCAAAGAAGAAGAAGAAGTGCCGTAAAAGAAGAAGAAATAACAAAACTGTGTCGCCTGTATGGACTTAACATTGCATAATGAAAAGGAGTTATTTCACTAAGGATAACAATTTTAACTGAAATTCTTTAGTCGTGCAATAACTTGTCAAAGCTGGTTGCTTACAATTGCTTCGTTCGTCTATAATAAATATTAAAATAATTAAAATTAAAATAACATTATTTTGCAAAGATTTTTTATAATATTGAATAGATCGCGAAAAAAACATGAGAATTGAGATAATAAACAGCTTACCCAACGTGTTTAAGATTGTTTGCACATAAATGTGCCCGCTCGGTGCGTGATTGTCTTGATGCTTATTTCAAACGATTCGACGATGCGTCCACACACTAACGTTCCGTCCGTCTGCTTTCCTTGCTTCTCGTCCTCACCGTCGTACCAGACCCGCACACAGCTCAAAATCAGCAACAGTATGTTTTCGTTTCGTTCGCCGTTGCACAAAACGCCTTGCAGTCAGAACCGACACGTAACGATTATCGGCTGTTGGTAGACTGCGGAGACGAGATGAATCTTCCGTTCACTTTGCTTACTCGACGACGCGAAACCGGATGCTATTGCAAAGCCCCGAAAACTTAACGTTATTCTGTATGGTGTGTATGCTAATATGTGTGCACAATGGCGGCACGATGTAGATAGTTCGTTTAGATCACTTTTGCGTTTTTGCACCTTTTATTTCTTGTATCACTAACCACTCAAACGCTTTCGCTTTCTAACGGCCTAAATATGTCAAACTTTCAATGCCTAATGCAAACTCTTTGCAAACATAACATAGGTAACAACTGCAATAACAACGATACAATACAAATATTAAAATTTTGATTTAAAGTGAATAAAACATTTAAACTCTGACCGTTTCTACACTTTGCACCGAAACTAAGATTGTACACAAAAATCACTATCACTTCCTCTCTCGTAACACACTATTTTGTAATTGTTATTAAACATTTAGGGAAGAATTCTACAGAGTCACACTAGAGCTGGTCCAAAAACGAGTGTTGTTGCTGCACATCCGACGTCTCGCACATTACTTCTTCGTTGCATGATCGAGAATTTTGGTGTTGGTGCCGAAATATCTTCACCAAACGGATGTGAAGGAAGCCCGAAGATATTCGCCGCGTTGTAGCACACAACAGAACGCAAACGAACGAGCAAAATTCAAAGGGGCTATGGCAAATTGTACAGACGCCAACACACACAACTGTACGCCTCGTAAAGGACCGTGGAGCCACGTACGCATGGAAGGCAACGATCATGGAGTCCACGCAACCAACTTCACTTTCCGCCGCACGATCCAGAAGTGGAATGGTGTCTTGGCGGAGGAATTTATGAATAAACAGTCAAGCAGTGGTGTGCATGACATAAAAATGTGGTTATAAAGATACTGGAGACCAAACGGAGAGTGCCAGAGAAGGAACAAGACATGGCCCAATATGAAAGGATGGGTGATGAAATCATTGCAACTGGAAAAGAATGTGGACGTGTTGGACGATCGTTACGGATGGGTAGCAAAAGGCGGGGCGTCTCCATTGACTTAAGTACATCATTCTGTTAATTGGGTAGCAGCACTATCATACTGCGCATAAGGATTTAAGAATTTTAATTCCTATAACTCGTTAATAGATATCATAAGTTTCATTTTAAAAACACAATAAATAACTATTATTGTAGTGTTGTTAATGCGCCACTCTTTTATGCAGTTTTTCTCTCTCTCTCTCTCCTTTTCGTTCGCTGTTGGGTCTTTTACAGAGGATAATTAGGTTGGTAATGGATGGTACACTGGTTTGCAAGCGCGGGAACTTGTATGTCACATTCAAAAATCTGTATTCCACATGTCACTGTTCAATCCCTTCGGGTACACACACGGAGATTCTTTCTCTCTTTTCTCCCTCTATTCAACTCTTTTTCGCGCGTGCTCTTTCTCTCTGTTTCTCTCTGTTTGGATGAACTGGACGAAGAAGAAGAAAAAAAGAAGAGACGAAGGTATTTAAGGGCATTGTATTATGTTTCATCGACTTTAAGGAAGAAAACACAACGTCTGTTTCGGATGCAGCGAAAGGAACAAGAATAGCTATGCAAAGCTAAAAGAGAGACTCAACCACGCAAGCAAAGTATGGATGTGCAACTATGGATATGTGTTTTTGTTTGCGAAAGTTGGTATAAAACAGATCGGAAGATAGCTAACAGAGAGCAAAGTACAGCAGAAGAGAGAAAGAGGTGAATATGAGGAAAGATATAAAGAAAGGGAAATATGTATACATAGAGGCAGTGAAGATTAGACACACCGACTAACAGTAGACAGAGGAACAGACAAATGTTTCGCATTTTGCAGAGAAGAACAGTGCGCATTATAAACAGGAATGCAAAGTTTTGACAGCACATTTGTGGAAAATATGACAGAGCCACACACACACACACAACGTGCCGAAAGAAGTGGCACGATGTGTTTGTTACAAGCATTCGTTAAAAAATTGATAAGAAGTAGAGAGACAGAGAGAGAAAGAGAGAAGGAGAGAGAGAAGAGAGAACAAGAAAGAGATATAGAGAGAGATATTTGCAAGACAAGTTTAAAATATGCGTCAAATAAAACACAGGATGCAAGAATGGTAACAAGATGTAAATAGTATAATCATTCCAATACGGGTACGAGTAGAATAAATATGGTGCATGATTTTATTCTACGCTGTAGGCCCACATGTTTTTTTTTTCATATAGCGTCTAATAAAGAAGAGAACTATCAGGTTGAGACTAAATCGTACTATTTCTATAACTATATAAAATGATATGAAAATCTGAATAATATATGTGATAAAGAAGAAATTCAGACAGGGCAACAAATATAGATAATAATTATTATAATTTATTAATTATAATTATAATTTATTCATTTCACTAATTGAAAAGGGTTTTCTACAACGACAGATATAAGTCTTATCATATGTTGTTAATAAAGAAAAATAGAGAACGTTGCTATGCATAGGAATAAAGAATAGAGTGTGTAAAGATACATATTTAACTTAGGTATAATAATGTCATATATTTGAAATGAGCACGAAAGAAACAATCATACCGAGTACATGTGCTATTTTGTGATAAAATTGTATTAAAAACCCATATTAACATAAATGATTTATTGTAGTGTGATTGGGATAATATATTTTCTTGTGCAGAGAAGAGCGTGTGCGGCATGCCAGCTATTCATGTAATATTTTCTGAGCATTTTTTTTCTATCCATTAAAAGATAGTGCATACCAAAGATTTTCTACAACGCATTAATAAAATCGTCAATAATTGCACACAATAAAAAATTGTACTAAAAATACGCATTATGCATCTAAACATTGTCAGCTATAATCCCTCCCCTCCCAAACAGTGTACATACTCACGGGCATGAAAATACCTTGGGGCCCCCACATTGGGCCAAAATAAGAATGAAACCGGATGAAATCATCCTTCGCTGTGTGAAGAAGTGCGAAGCATCGCATACACACAAGTTAGAAACCAGCGTTACTAGTGCGATGTTCTTGGCAGTTTATTTCGGTGTAAAAATATCGACACCGTAACATTGCCGCATGCAACAGCCAACATCACACGCCTCCCCGTGTGCATGAAAAAAGAGCACCCCAACCTGCACATCCCAAACCCCATCCAAACGCAGTACGCAACAAATTTATGATTGTTATTATCTCCTCTAAACCATTATCCCTGGGTGACATCGGTGCACAAACCACCCATAAATGCTCGCGCAAACCATACGGTCACAATGTACAAGCGAGAAGAAAAAAAACTCACCCCAACGGATTGAGGAACATCTCCTATTTGTACCCACGTCGTACGGTTTTGCGGCTAGTCAGGAGAAAGTAGTGGAAAAGCGTAAGCGTACACGCAACAAGTTGCCCCTAAAAATAAAGGTACATGAAACAGATATGTCACCGCATGAGCCTGCCGTCGATTTTTCCCCCACATCTGTTTGCCCTATGCACACACACACACACATAACGGGGAGGACATGAAATGGTGCACAGCACCGTACGATTGAACCGACAGACAGGCAGGCAATCGGAACTACTGCCATGCGACATGCAAGACATATCTCTTTCGCCTAAGGATGGCGGGCTATGAAGATGAGCTGGTCTTGTTGTTCATTTTTTACTGCTCTCCAAGCGCCTTCTGTTGACAGATAGCGGCCGCCCATTGCACGACTAGCGAACGAGTCAATGAACGTTCAAAATTATCGCACCCGAAAAGCAATAGCAACAAAATTACCTACAAGCGACACGGGTTTTGGTTATTACTGAGAGGCAAAGAGAGGAGCGGGGGATTTGTAGCCAAGGAAAAAATGATACTAAAAATATTGAATGAATATAGCGCAAACATTCAAGCGTTTTTCAACCCATTGAACGCTACGTAAATATAGCCCTTTAGTCACAAACTGTTGTGAATAAACAGTTTCACATCCATTGATAGGTTTTCGCTTCACGGTACTAGTACTACTCGGTACTTCACAAAGAACACGGCTCGAAATAATTACAATCATTCATAAATACTGGGTATAAAATGGCGAAGAGAAAAAAAGCTCGGTGTACTAACAGTTACTACTAAGCACTCAGCTGTATTAGCACATCGTCGGTAAAGGTAAAATGGAAATTCACAGTAAACATTTACCGAACATGTAAATGGTATTATTTTAATTATTTACAGCTCTCTTAAACATTGCAGTAACAACCATTCAAAATAAAGTGAAACATATTAAACGCTGTAGTAATTAACTCTTCAGGAGTACCAACTTATCAGGCTTGTACTAAAACAAACTCAAATCAAAACAGGATGAACAATCATAACAAAAGGAAAAACGACTCAAAATCTACAGAAATCTATCACTTTTTCTGTTCTACTTTATTAAAATCTTTAATTTCGTTTGAATGAATTTCAGTGCGTAACACAGCTATATCAACATAGTTTTGGGAATAAAAAATTAAGTTTTTTAAGGGCTTGTAGACTAATCTAACAATATTATTTAAATTTATTAACAAAACGAAATCAAAATACAAAAAGTTGCTACGATATTAAGAATCTACAGATATTCAAGAAATATATGCAAAACCATAAGTACATCATTTAGGATCCCTTTACACTATTTGTGTTTGTGAACGAATTATTTGTTTTGGATAATAAGTTTTTTTGTGTAACATTGTAGAAAATTATGTTTATGACTCACTTTAACATGGTTCTTATTTTCAGAAAAAAAACTAGTAGTCGTACAGTTTAATAAAAAGAATAAGTGCTTCGCAACATTAAGGAAACCTAGACTTTCAGACATAGTTAAAAAATATACAAAACATCCAATCCTAACCCTTGTGCTTGTCTAAATTTTGCAGAGGTAGAAAGTACACAAGTACATTTTAAATACCAACATTCATTAATTTACATATGTTTTTCGTGGCACCATTGATGCGATATAAATTGTCAAAAAACGTTCAATAGATTAAAATACGCAGAAGGGAAGAAAATTGCTCACCTGAAAATGTCATCAATTTTCTTCCAACTTCTAAGCACCTCTAGCACCTCCAAAAGGAATATACTTCAAACCCCTCTCTCAAAATTTGAACATTCAAAAAAAATCACTTCCATTAACATTGAAATGAAAAACTTCTCCGCCAACTGCAATTAATCAAAATGTGTGACAAAACAGAAAACCGCACATTCGCTGCCAAGGTGATAGAAATCCGTTGGGAGAAAATTATTTAACTGTTGACTAATACCGCACGCACAAAAATAACAACATAATATTGCTTCATGACACGTCATTACATTCATTCCGGCTGAAACACCTGAAACAAGCGCACAATAAGTATAGCACACACGAGCACCGTGCGTTCACAACTTTTCCCATCGTACGCATTATCATTATTTGAAAATAATCACAAGCCGTAAGAAAAGTTAAACCAAAAAAGGATTAAATTTATCATTTCCACAGATGGGACTGTTCATGCATGGAGCGGGTAATTCTATTTTGCTGGGAACGGAAAATGATGGTGGAAAAGTTATTTTAAAATTAGGGAATTCTACCCCCGAACCGACGACAAACCGTACACACCACATCCTTCACAGGCAATTACGGGCGGGGGTTGTTGATAAAGGCTCCACTAGAGTGTTTGGCGCTGCGTTGCGGCTTCACTCTAATGGGGCAAAACACCCATACACATCGTACGGGATGGTAGTGGTGTTGATGAAACGAAAATAGTTGCCAATTGATGAAGAAAGTCAATTAAAAGTCGCCCTTGGGTAAACTCACAGTACCCCGAAATATGCCCCGTACCTTTAAATGCTGCCGTTTTTCCTTTTTCCATATTTTTCTCTACCTCAACAATGTGAACAGTATCGGCCCCTGAGGTTCACACTCATCACCGATGAGAACTGAGCCACTGGAAACAGTTACGAGATTTGATGTGATTTGGTGAGCAACCGAGAAGAGACCCAATCATATCGCTCTTGCCACCAGCTCGGGGTTCGTCATAATCGAATTCATTATGGAGCACAATTAATTTGAATTAATTTTCAATTAAAACAAACCCACTTCCGGCGTCCTGCCGAGATGTCGCCCCCTGCTGTCACATCTGGGTATTACGAACACCGAAATGTGCACCCTTTTGAACGGTTCATTTCAATATCAATGCTACACCATCAAACCGTACTACCGAACCGGCAAACTCCCCCCGGAGGCGATGGGTCGTGTCAGAATACGTTATTAATGCGCCATTCCACCCGACGAACGAGCAACTTTTTGTTTATGGTTTTCCCCTTCGGGGAGAGAAAAACGGCAGTGTTTATTGGTTCAACGCGATTGCACCCAATTTTCCCCAGTGGGCGGCGGCGCTCGTCCGGGGGAAATATTCTCTAGGGCGTCCAGATATTGCCAAGAAATAAAACTCGTTTTCATCAATCAATTAACGGTCACTCATGATATTCAGTTTCAGGTTCGTCGGTTAAGTATTTGAGATTCTACGTGGTTGGTCTATCGTCTCATATTATTCAACTAAAAGCTGCATACACGTAATTATGCGTATTTCAGCGAATATTCACGAGAGTTAACTAGCAATTCCCATGTGTCAAAGAAGCTGTCCGTATTATACGCATTCAACAGTTAACCTGTAAGTCATTCTGGGAAACTGCTTTAGATGGCTTTCTTATTCTGCAGACAACATTCCAGAACGAAAATTACATTGAGGGGTACATTTTGATAAAATATGTATTATGTAATTTATAATATATTTTCTCGTCAGGAAAATGGCCTCTGGAGATGTCAGTGCAGGTGCAAGTGACTGTAAAGTTCTGTAGAGTGTAACAGTGAAAATAGAGAGCTAAGCTCATCATTCTATTTGGAATCGTATCAATAGGCCACACGGAAGGGAAGTACATGACAAATATTGGTTTTGGTTTGTGAAAGTTTTAGTCATGGCTATCGGTACCACAGCTGCAGGCAATCACACAGAAATGAAGACGCAATTAGGTGGTTGAAGATGAATATGGCTGATCCCGAACATACCTCAGACGTCCGATTCCTCTACATACCTCAGTAAAAATATCAACATGGAACAATTTAACATTCTCCATAAGATGGGCATGTATCATTATTTGATTGACGATCACCAAAATATGTCAAACTGGCTTCCAGAAGATTTCCATATTTATCATAAAGTATGACGTGTCAGATTATGGGATCCATTAGATCTAGCTTCCGGCTTTAGATCTAGTGGCAGTCCGGTGGCCGATGAGATAGCGGACTGCATTCTTAAAAAAGAGTGAACGGTTCTTTTTTGAAAACGTTAAATATCTGTTTCTATTTTATCTTGAAGTGATGAAAATTTGCATCAAGAACTTTACGTCGCATTTGGGTTATTATAATGGTAAAGAACTGAACTAGTTCTCTTTAACAACCGTATGTCGTATTTTGCAAAAAAAAAGATAAAGAACTGAAATAGTTCGCTCAAAGATTCGTCCGATCATTTTTGCCGTATAAAACGAGAAAGAACTGTACTAGGTGGCTTAATTGTTTTTGCACACGAATTAATGAATATGAAGAGGAAGTTCATGTAATGAAGCACTAACGTTCGGCAATGAAGTTTGTTGTCACACTATCGTTTTCAGAAAATTCGTCATATCTACGGACGTGTCAGGGACGGCTCTTAAAAATCGGTCGAAATTTAAAGCGATGTACTTTAACGCATGACAAAAGCATACTGTTTGTTTCAAGAGCATGAAAAAATAAGGAACAAGATAAAATCAATAATTTTAAGTGCAGAAAACAGACAATTAATAAAAAATAGTATCAAATTAGCAGTCATTCAGGCGAAACTAATCTTAGTAGAGATGTAAGTTGAACCAACGTATTAACATTATGAATTAACAGTAATAGCGCAATATAAATAATAAAATATTCACGAGTACTGCATTTTTTACATTACTTTCATTTTTGTTTTTCAAAATCACGCAAGTAATTCAAAGAAAAAAAGTAAAAGAACCAAAGTTCGCGATCCGTTCTTTTTTCTAATAAAGAACTGGGTCGATCTAGTCCACTAAAAAGAACTGTGATGCCCATCTCTGATCGTATCAATAAGTTTAGTAAGACCGGCATTTCCGAATAGGTCGTCAAATAATAGGCCAATCAAAAAGTGGAAGATCCAGCATCGCCTATTTTGCTATGAAATTAACTGGAGAAAAGGACTGACTAGAGATAAATGTTCAATCGCAAAGAACCCAAGACCCTACAGATAGGACTTATAGCTCATTTTAGTTATACTAAAACAATTTTGAGGCTAAAACAGAGGTTTAGGTTTTCTCTAAAGCCACACACTAAAAAAATTAACTTATGACGTTTCCTTTTTGTTAGAGTTTTGCTTCGGGACAGGCCAGCTGTCGTTAGATCGTCCGGTAGACAACCGGAGCATTTTTTCTGGAAGGATTAATGCATCAAGAGATGAAGACAAATGAAACTTAGGATTGAAAACTTAGTACAGTATGAAGAGAAGGAAACTGTGTGCGTTTTTTATACCACATTCCCCTCTTTTCTGTTACGATTCTTCGTTATTATCATTTTTGGGACTTACTAACTCCCACCTTTATCCCACGCCTTCCTAATTCCCGTCAGACCGATGACACACGGACGCATAAGTTGGAGAGAACGATGAATGCGTCTATATTTAGACAAGTATTAAACAAACATGAAATGGCACACGTTTCCTCGGGTGCCTATACGTTGGTACACCAGAAAAAAAGATTATCGCTACGGAATATTTCACACGTGTTACCAATTATTGAAAAGATGCACACGTTGGCCCTTGAGTGATAGTGTTGGGGTAGTGAAAAGTAAAAACTGTTTCACTGCAGTAGAACGCACTCCCAGCAAAACGAAAAATAAACAAAGCACAAGAACAATGATCAATTATAAAATTGCTGCAATGTTCCTGGTAAAAGCAAACGACTCACGCTCAGGATAAAAATGAAACAAAAAATTTCCCAATTGAAAATATTTGTCATGTTTGTTATGGAAGCAATACTTTTATTCTGGTATGTCGAATTTCCCGTAACAACAGAGTACATTTTTCGCTACAACGCGTTCAATGTGGAATTAATTTTTAGTTACAATCCTCAACAGAGCAGGACTGACAAACATTCCACTTTCCATGATTGCATGAACCAATCGATCACTTTCATACGAAAAATGAAGACACTACAGCAATCTTCCTGTGGCGTGTGCAACAGCACTTTCTACCAACAGAGGGGTCGGTTTTTTTTGTTCCGTTGAACCCAACATTGCCAACGACTGACGACACAAAAATCACAATTTTTATTACCCATGTGCACTTCTCAGCCCGCGGTGCATCATCAGCATTCGCACAGCTGCAGCGCGAGTAGCGGATGTTGGGCACAGTAAACATACCATTCGCCATTCATGCGACCCCGGAGCACACTACCACGCTCCCGGAGAGTGCGTTCTGTGGAAATGTATTAATAGCGCGCAAAAGCACTCCCGGAGCACACTGCCACCACACGGTCACGCAAGTGTTGCCTGCCTTTCGAACGGTTTTTTGGTGGAAAATTGGAAAATTGCTTACATTAAAACAGCCCCCGGGGACGAAAGGACAGCGATGTACGTAATGTGGGGGTACGTTTCTCCCACGGCCGACCGGCAACAGTATTGCTTTCACGTTCTGCTGTATGCGCGCCATTAAAACGCGTTGATCGTGCAGTTATGTGGGAGGAGATGGACCCCCATGGTCCGGGATGACAACGACCACACAGTGGAGATGTTAACTTAGCATGTGCCAAAGGGTTTTGTACGCAAAAAATAATCTCAATACACATACAGACGCGCTTGTCGGAAATATTGCCCAAAAAGTATTCACAGTGTCATCGTTATTTCATCGACCACAGTATTCGATAGGCGATCAGCGTATCGGGCTCTCACCAATGATAGCGACATTGTCAATCGACAAAGTAAACACAATGACAGCCCCTACTTATTGAAAATGGTGCTATCGTGGTCGGTATGTTGTTCGATCGTCACGCATTAGCATTGCGAATGTAAACACGATAAATGTGTTTCTTTTCAAACCGATTCAATCAGTGTTTAAACCCTAATGGATAATAATTTTTCAGTATAAACAGCTCTTAACACATTAAATACTCCAATAATTATCAAAAAAAGATGCTCAATTAAGAGATACGTTCCTGTATCGAAAAGCCTCAGCAAAGGGAAAGTGTTAATCAGCAAAAGTGATACAAAACACGAGACACGTATGGAAGTCATTGAACGTATCTGCGTAAGCACACAATTTCTGCAAGATCGACGTTTAAAACGGTTGCCGCATGAATGCAAACCCCACGAAGAAATCACACCGTACTGTGTCGGCAGTTTTTGGTCATATAAAATAAAGCTGTTTAAGTGTATGCCACACAGGGAGCGCTGTTTAAGCGAGTACCCCTCCTTAAAGGCTACATCGGAATGTTGCGAAAACAACAGGTTCCAGTGAAATGTTATCGAAGCTCATCGACTGACGGATTTATGAGTCATATAGGAAACCTTCTTTACAGCTGAGATGTTCACTTACATGGGATGACTTCATTTAAAACACATAACTCAAGCTTGACGTGCAAGCCAGGAAGAGCATAATAAAAAGATTCGCAATCGATATGCCATATAAGAACCGCCAGTTAAAACATGATCCGAGCAGTATTTATTACAAAAATTGAGAAAGCTCAAGAAAGGAACACATAAAAAATGTAATCGACTGAGGTCTTTATGCATTAACGGAACTTTATTAAAACTGCTTTATTTAGCAAGGAGGTCCACTATGTCCTGAAGAATGCAAAAAAGAAAAAAATATAACTATAATAATTTTATGTTATACCTATATTTTAGTATGAACAATCTTAACTGACCTTTCTAGATATACGAAGATCTTGCAATTTGACACTTCTCGGTTGTTTTAAGAACATCAATTTTAATTACATGTTAAAATTACGCTTGTCTGTACTCCCATTTGTTGGCAATATTGATAATTTGTATTTGAAAACTTACGAATAGTCGAAATATACGTGAAATATTGAAATTCGATCCTCTAATACGAAGTATACACATCATGTCAAAGGATATTCAACTTATGCGGAAAAATTTTAGTAACGTGAATTTCTTTGGAACACAATATTTTTTCTAAGTTTTTCTATGCCAGCTTGTGTAGCTGGCAACTTGCATCTATTTGTAAGTTCTGCTAATTTTCCAAAATGTATAACCACTAATGAACTTATTCATCGACTACAAAAATTACAAAATCAATCAATCAATTCAATATTTCAGCAGTTTTCCATAATTTAAACTTTTTTGAACGATACTTTTAAGCCAATAATTTAAATAAGTATTTAACTAATGCTATTTAAAACAAATTTAAAATTAAAAAAAAAGTGTTCACATTTTTGTATTAATTATTTAAATTCAACTCCCTACCTATATTACCTACCACCCATTACTGAGCCTTGGTGACCATTTTGGAAATCACCGTTATAAAAGACTTGCTATCTTGGGTTCGACACACGCAAAAAATTTTTTTTTATTTTTTTTTTAAATTAAAACACGCAGTAATTTTTTACGCTTCAATTTATCTTAATTATATGGTTCTTGAAATGACATTTAAAAGCATGAGTTGCAACTCATAAATACAAACCTAAAAAATGTTAAAATAAAAATCATTTAAATAACACCAAAGTCATCCGATCTTTTTAATCAATACCTTAAATACATTTTGTAAATCTAGCTTAAGATGCTTAACAAAACGTGAAATGAATAGGAAATAATTAAATTTTTCCCTTATTTTTTTAGCCCACCGTTTAACAATGGGCGTACAATTATTTAACGACGATTCCCTGCGTAAAGAAAAGGAAAGCAAAGGAATGTCTTAGCTTCTAAGTCCTCCACAGCCATATCCCGAAGACTCCATCATTCGTACGAACTATGGACACAGTATCAATTTCGTAACCTAATTCCAACACGTATCACGCCGGTCGGCAAGCCGGCAGACACAACGAAGTATGATCTATTCCATTCCTTTTTGTCCGCTCACAACCGCAGTCCGCTGTGAAAATCTGTTCCTTTTGCGTGGGGTGCCAGAAGGTGGGGTTCGAACATACCATAGCAAACACCCGCTTAATGCTTTTACTACCACCAAACGCCATGCATATGGTATGTGGTGTGAGTGTACTGATAAGTTATCCAACTGGAAAATCGATATCCCAAACCCCGAACACTGTTCAACCAAGTGCAAGGTGGATGAATTTAGGTTTGTTCATGATATTTTATTTATAATAGAATATATCATTTATTGAAGATTTACTAAATGTACTATAAAACAACATGTTACGAAATCAGTTTACTTTCAGGAGGAAAATAAGATTCATATCGTAACATTCCTCCATATCTATTTTAACACCCCAACCAGCATAAATCATCACTAAAATCAACGAACGTCCTTGAAAACATTTTCCATCCCGTGGTGTCCCGTCCGTGCCTCCTCCGCGCGAACAATAAATCGCCCTCCGAAAAGAAAAACAATCCACACAAAAGAAAGTGCAAAAAAACACAAACACAAATCGAACATTTTTCCACACCGGGGGGGCCAGTCGGTTAGGCTAATGTATTATAATTGTTTACCTGCCACGGACACCGAGTTGCTCGCCCTGTTTAATGTCCGACATCATCCCCGGATAAACATATTATACTAGGCGGCTAGGCACAATGTGGCGACCGACTCTCGGACACCTAAGGCCACCTTGGGGTTATGTGGGATAGTGTATGGCGTTGCTGCTACTGGATTCTCTAACAATGGTTGCTTTTGCCCGACGTTGAACGGTGTTTGATTTATGAAGGTGAGTAGCCGCACAATCGTCCGGTCTTGATGACGTTTGCCTAATGTTACATACCGCGTACATCAAACCGGGCGGTAATGGAGAAATTTATACACCCACACAACTATTGGCGGCTCCTGTGACAGGCCAGCAATGTAAACAAAGCTCGCGCTCCCCCATCAACTTCTAAGCGATTTACATTCATTCTCGCTTTTTTTGTCGAGCGCTTGAAGGTTTCGTATGGTTGTTGATTCAAAAAAAATAAATAAACAATTGCCTACCATCGCAATTATGCAATGCTGGCATGTTTTCCCCCATAAATCATTACACTCCCGAAAAAAAAATGGCTCTAATTTGTAGCCATACAATCAAAACGATTTACTTGCTTCCTGCAAACATCTAAACAGCATACAATTTAAAGGGGTTATGGCTTCTAAACTGACTTCTAGCGAGGCTGGTATGACGGCACTACAACCTAAACTCCCTCTCCCGGTGCACAGTGACGCCGTTGCGTTCGATGAGAACATCGTACGATAAACCCACCGAACAGGACACACACGGGGTTTGCCGGTTATCTAAATATTTACCCTTAATCGGCTATATTTTATGCATGACGCTAGCAAAACGAACGCCAACCAAATGCACGAACTCGCCCGGGCGTTCTGGGTTTGAGCCGCTCACGTATCGGACACGATGCGACAGCACAAAGTCAAACAGTCAATAACGCAGTATCGGTCGAACATTCGGTCACAGGACAACTGGTGTGACAGGGCAGCTGCCGTGCCGTGTGTGTGTGTGATTACCATTTGCAGCAGATTCTGCATCTTTTTTTGTCAAGCAAATTTTAACGCAATTTAACGCACAGATAGGTTTATTCGAGTGGCTACCCATACCTTCAGCAATCAAACTCGAATGACGTAAATAAAGCGTTTAAATATCTGTTACCCGGGAAGAAGCGTGAAAGCTGAAGAAGGTGACAATAAAATTCCACATGAAATTGGGAATAAAACTTAAAATATGGAGGTCGTTTTAAGAAATTCTTGAGGTTTTGAATTTCCTGTCGATTGATTTGGACAGTGAACGCTACTGCTAAATATAATCTTTATCCGTTTGTGAGATAAAATCATAATAGGTTTACTAATTTTAACGTCAAATGTGACATAACAATAATGGAGCTACTGAGTAGCAATAAGATTTACTGTGAAAAATAATTTGAAATATCTCTATTGTGACTCTTTGGTTTCTAGTGTCCTGATGAGAATTTAAATTGCATACATCTGTCAATAATAGACCGGCTTTGACCTATTAGGTCTTTTTTTATCGAAAAAAGTGTCATACAATTAGTAGTGTCAAATAGTTATGTCAAGAAGAAGTGCTATTTGTTTACATAACGCACAAAAACCCAAATTCTTATAAGACTGATGTCCTGAACCTGGACCTCTACCATAGACATAGTAAGTAAAATAAATAAACATCAACCGCTAAAAAAAATTAGTTAAACTGTTTTTGAATTTATTCAAAATAATAATGGAACTCAACTTCGAATCCGAGTACATTATAAGAGCTTATTATTTGCAGGGTCACTAGAATAAAACATAATGGTTGTAAAGTCTGGTCACAGTAAATGCATTACTCATAAAATTCTACCTGAACCAAAAACACTTACGGAATTTAAAACTGACTAAAAAGTAAAGATCCTCGTTATTATGCAGGAGTATACCGAGCCGCCGTTCTTCAAAGCTTCAATGTTTCTAGTTCGCTACGAAGGTCTATAATATCGTCCAATATCCAAGAGTTCTCCTTAAAAGTAAGCTCATTTCCACGAAAAGAACACGTGATTTCAATGGCCAATGGACGTGTTACTTTACTAACTGATACCCAGAACTCCGTTAAACTTGAAACAAAATTGACTTTAAACATTCACGAGGTGTTGAATCAACAATTTTCTTTTTCTGTACGAGAGCTTCTTCTTCTATTGTACTACAACCACGAGAGAGTCTTGGACTCCCTTGACTTGGATTAATCCGCAACAGGATTAGAGGTCAGTCCTGCGTAGGGGAAAATGGTCCGAATGAGGTTCGATCCGTCAATCTGCCGTATGAAGATCGGCTCAGTTATCTCCTCGACCACCGAGTGTTATCTCCGCTCCAAGTGTTATCCTCTAAATTAATAGCTCTATGTGTCTTAGACTAGATACAGCAATGTTTTCAATCGGCATTCATTTTTCAAGATTTTTGAATTGTAAATATTTTATACTTAGCCATCAATCACAATTGTCAATATCTGGCTCGTGAAATTCTTCTTAAAAATAATAAAAAAGACAATACAGAGCGAATAGTCTTTGTGTTCCCACCCCACGAGATGTGAAGAATTCGTCTCATCTTCTACAGGAAAATTAGTTCACATGTAGAAGATGAGAGATTCAAAACTCTATTCACTCTTTATCACACTCACTCTCTATTTTATAACTCTTTTACATTTAACAAACTTTTAATATGTCGAGCAAAGTACATGAAACACTGCTCCTGTTCCTGCTTCTTCAAAAAAGGTATGTAACTATCACAATTTCATAACCTTTTTAAGCTGTGTTATTGGTAAAGGTCATCCATAACAATTCTACATATGTTCCGAAACCCAAACATCGGTGTTTCCTCCCTTTGACCAAATGGTCATTTACACCGGCATGTCCACTAATTGGATTTTCCTTGAAATGCTCTGGGACGCAAAACTAACCTGCATTAAAAATGAATCATTCCTGCCCCCCGGCTGAACTGGCCGAAGAAGTTCTCGTAAAGTCCCACACCCGACAACTTGTAACACTCTCCCGGAGTAACGAAGTGATGAACATTTTACGAAAAAAAAATAATCCAAAACTAAACGTCCTGGAAAGTACAACCCTCAACAACACGTGTCAATTATCGCACATACGCACGCACTTAGCACGAATGCAGCAAAGGGACCGAGAATGCCGGTAATGTATGTTTAGCTTCCCTTTCAGCGTTCGGGTTTCGTTCTCACCACAATTGACCACTAAATAGACCGCTAATAGATCAACTTCTTGCTGCTCCCAAAAACCCATCACCTCACCCGCCTACGTAAGATAAATGCTGTTTGAGGGTAAGCGTGACCGAACTCGGCAACCTTTTCCGCCCATCGTGTGGCCGCTAAAATGGTTTCTAATCACGCGATCCTGCGGTCGCATGAGTCAGGATAACGAACTTTATCCTGAGCCGGAAGAGGTTGGGTGGAAGGTGAATTTTTAATAACAAAAGGTGCGCGCCTAGCGCAGAGACATACATACAACAGGTAGGAGGTTTTTCTTTAAGATCCCTGAGAACCGTAAAGGGCGGTAACGAGCTGCGAGAAAAACAATCATGCTTCAAGTTGACAACTTAGTTCCCGGTTCCGGTATGCTGCCAGAATCTACCTTTCAGATTTTCCGACATTTTCCACCCAACGATAATTAATCGTTCCGGCATCGAGAGGCAAACACCCCGCCCGACCAACAGGGGTGTGTTTTCTCCGATTTCTTTTTCATCCTTACCACCCCCAATTCAAACTGGGGTTGGAACAGAAATGGCGACCCCAGAATGTACAGTATTCGCGCCATATTCGTTCGAAGAAGACAGAACCCCAAAGGCAGGAAAGCAAAATGGGTGGACAAAGATAAATGAACACACGGCGAGTTTGTTGGGAAAGTTTGTGCAGTGTTTTTTTCTCTCCGTGTCCACCCCTTTTTTCTCATCCCCATTATGGCTTATGGGGTGCTGTTCATCAAGTGGTTTCGGAGTTTTCCGCAATCTTTGCGCCTCTGTGCCAGTGTGTTTGACTTGCCAGCTGGAACACTAGCGATGAACTGCAGGAGAGTGAAAAAAGCACGCAGTTTGCTCGCGAATAGAAAATGAAGTGGTCAAATAGGACATAAAACACCAACAAACCTCCAAACCCTACGCCCGGTTAGATTGTGCAATGAGCAGCATGATACGCAAAAGGAAAAAGGATCGTTTTATCCTTCACGAAAGAAAAGGCTGCACTTTAGTAGTTTTGCCTCTATACAATCAACCGTTTCCTTTTTTCTTCTGCAAGAAGTTACACACCCACACAAACAGGGGAAGATTTGTGCCTTTCTCTGTTTGTTCACATCTTCGCTATGCCGCTTATTAACCAGTCAAGTGCATGAGGATGCAGTTTTTGCTCGGGCTTTAGTTCATCCGCACACAAGACGCAATCGTGATCGTGCAAAGCCCATGCTGGGCCATCCGAAGTACGGTTCTAATGCGAAAAGCATCATTTTCTGCTTCGACCAGGGAAAAATGGAAAACAGTGTTCCACGGCACCGGGAGGCAAAAAAAGGAAATATGACTATTACAGTCGGAACTACGGAACAACCTGGCGGAAGGTATTCTTCGATGGCGTCGTACAATGGCCGGGTAAATTAAAAAACTATAAAGTGTGCAGGTAATTTTTCATTTCTTTCCCACTTCCCTAAGTTTCCCTACCCTTGCAAAAAGGGACACGGTGTGGTAAGAGATCCACTTTGTTCGGTTGGCATGAAACAACGCGCGTTGTTTGCGGGCAGAAACAAAAACAAAACTTCCGTGCGGGAATAAAAAGCTCATCCCAGCAACAACACAGCAGAACCCGGTGTGCGTCGAATGAGACTTTTAGAAATGAAATTTGAAATGAACAGCAATCGTGCTGGAGCGGAAGCGCATAAAACATAAGAAGAAAGGAGAAAGAAATATCAATGCCCCTCAACTTTGGACACACAGGACCGGGGAAGAAAAAAACATCGGTTTGCTGACTAAAAGTTACTAATGAAGGCATGCAAAGGTAAGAAAGTATCAAATGTATACAAACACACACACACAGAAACAGCAAAATGGTATAATAAAACATATCTTTCAGCAAGATGCAATGTACTTTGATTAGTTGTGGCAGAGAAAGAAGAAACAGCAACTAGGACAGCCAAACTGTCATTAAGTTAACATTACACAACGAAATGCTATAGTTGGATGTTGGAAACGAAACAGCTATTTTTGTTTAGGTAGATAATATTGAAGATGATAAAATGACAGAAAAACTGTACAGCGAGGGAAAAAAGAACAACATACATACAATACAACAGGGAGATAGATAAGTAACTGGCACTAACACTGCAATGTAATGTGAATGTGAGAAATAATTGAAAAAGCATAAAATGAAGAAATTGTATTATGAAAAATGTGACATTGTTATAGAGGAAAAGCAAAGAAGAAAAGCAAACAAGCTGCTAAATATACACAACGTGTTTTGTGTTCTTTTATCGAGTAGTTGAATAGTGTAATGCAGAAAATTGTACAATAAAGCAAGTTGGATGAAATAATAATAAATGTCAGTGTAATGAAAGGAAAAATTAAAGTATAAGAAAGAAATAAAAATGAAAAAGATTGTGTGAAACTTACTTTGACTATATTGACAGGATCTGCTCGATAAGTATTGCTTCGCACCTAAATGCTTCTCGTACCGGTCACAACAACAACAAAAAACAGCCGGACGAGACGTAGTGAATGGTTTTGGAGTATGATTCGTTTTATATTTGCTGATAGTAGATATGGTTATCTACTACCACACAGAGATCTCGCACGCACTGTCACTTTTTTGACATCTGTCAAACAGCAACCATCACGGAAAAACAAACTACCGCAAGTGATCACTGGCAGTACACTACGTGCATTTCACCAATATGGTTGCTTGGGTTGCCTTCGGAATTCACCGTGTTTTGAAATTTGTGCGTGCACGTGATTTTACGTGAAAATGCAAAACTTACACTCCGATGTACAACGGTTCGCAAAAGGGGTTCGGCCTAAACAACTGCGGCGCGGGTGGGTCAAGAAAGCACTTCACGTCTATCAGATTACAACAAAATCAACTATAAACACCTGTACCACAGAGGTGTGTTTGTGTGCGTGTTTGTTGGCTGCCGTTGAAACGAAATGAGGTTCATATCCGGCACACACCACACACTGACGCTAATATTGTGCTACCTCCGGCAGAATTATGATTGCAAACGCGTTCGCGACTCTGGGAGAGAATGTAATCGCCGTTGTACAGGAAGCAAATGAACAAAACAAAAAGAGCACCAGACAAACACGATCACTACACCAAACGGATGACGATGGGCTAGCTGCACGCGACGAGATGATGCACGATCAAATTAAAACCTGCAACTTGCTTTACTTCAAACCGTACGGTCACGTTGGGAGGGCACTGCACAACCATCCAAGTATGTCGGACCACCACAGTACGGTAGCAAACATGTAAAGCCGAAATTTTCCGACCCGCATCCACGGTATTCCGAGGGAAGAAAACCCGGGTTTTCAACTCCCAACGATTGAGCGGGTGCAATATGCGCAATGCAGCCGCGTGTATGTGTTAGCTGGTCACGCACTTTGATTCCACGCTCCCACTCGTGCTCTCTCCCTCTCACTCGCTATCGTGCTAGAGACGAATTCGACTCCTACACTGTGCAGCATCCAGGCAGGCGCGCTGCAAAAGGATTACGCGAAGAACACTTTCCCTCTCTTTTTCTGAAGCGCACGCACACCACTAACGGACCGCTGTACGTCCGCCTACAAGACACCATGCGCGCGCGGATGGCGCTCCCGTATTATTGTACTGTTTGCCCTGCTTCACTGCACTGGATCGCCTCCAAAACGAAAACGTGCGGAATAGAACGGGAAAATGGTGAAAAACTTTGTCGCTTATGCACAGACTTCAAATTCAAACCACCGGTCTACGCGCACACGCGATCTGTAGATGCTTGGATAATCACACACCGGATAAGTAATCAACACAAGTGTGACGATCGCCTAGCGACAGTACGAATAATGCCCATGGAAAAAACGCAGCAGCACGGTGAATCGTTTCTACCTCGAGACTGAAATTGACGGAGAATGGGATAGCGGTCCAACCAAACGCGCGACTCAACACTGAAAAAAACCGCTCTCCCTTTCCGTTTCGCTTTATGAACGCTCTCCTGCTCTCTCACTCTTTCTCTCGCACTCTTTTGTGCATACACGCATACAAACACCTATTCGTTCTCTCGCAGACGACATGTCAGGATGACGGCGTTAGACCATACAGCACACGGCAAGAAGCGAGACAGATCGAGTTGGTATAAGGCCCAAAGGGTGCACGGGCACGGGAGGGGAGATCCGTCAACGCTTGCTTTCGGTGTGACCCGTAGGTTTTTGTTCTTTTCCACCACACTACCACGCATTTTAGTCACCCTGTGGCTTTTCGCCCGTGCGGGAGAATATGGCAAGAAAAACACAACGCACCGTGTCAACATATGGCGGCGCTGCGCGTCAATACAAAGGTGTATGTGCGTGCGGCTAGCTGTATGACAGGCGAATGGTTGTGTGAGTCGCATACGTGATACGCCTTCCACACCCGCAATCCCTTCAAAAACCTTTAACGACCAATATTCGCTTCTGCTCGCGGTAGTTCAATCTTCCGTGCGGAGAAGCGCGCGCTTAATCGATTCGATTGCGCAAAGCAAACCATGGCCATTTACCAACACAGCACGGTTCGCAAAACTACACCAGCCGCAGCACCTTCACGTAAGAAAGGAAGAGGTTTGCAAAAGCAGAAAAGAAAATAAAGCAATTACGCCGCTACAGCAAGGGCAAACAAACGCCTATAGCGACCTGGTGCGTTGTGCGCGGGTGACGATAGCGGGAGGAAATGAGGGTAAAAACAAACGAAATATGCACACTATCTTTCCCGCTCGCGCTTGTATCGAAATTTAGCTTTTCATGATCGCAAAGTGAATTGGACGCGGCGGCACTGATGTCACTACCACTACCACTTGCTGGGATATTCCGCTTGAATGTCAAAACCAAACAGACGACGCTCAACGGATGCCACCCGCAGCAAGCAAACAGGGAGTGGAAAGGTGATGTGTCCCCCGGCACGGTAGAGGAACTGTGCGCCGCCAGAAGAACAGAGTCAGCAACAAAACAAACGTCTGCCACGCACACGCACGCAACCCTCTGCCTGTGTGTGTGTGTGTGTGTGTGTGGGTATGTACACGCGCGAATGTAAGTCAATACAGCCGGTGCGCTAACCTGTAACGGCGTAGCTTACCAACCAACTCGATGGCTTACGAGCAAAAACAAATTCACCTTTCGGACACTCCGGACTCCGGTCTGTGCTGCTTTAATACAACTGTTCCGAGCTTTATGTGCCCAATTACGTGATATCCTGCTGGTTCTAACAAAAGCTGACACACTTCCACTGTTACTAGGATGTGGCGGCTACAAAAGAAGACGAGAATGGTAAAACGTCAACCGAACACCTTCTGCCAGCTGCAAATACACTAATCCTTTTTAATCTTTATAGGCCCAATCAGTTCCCTTTGCTGTAGCGATGACCACTTTGGATCCGTTTGGCGCTACCATGTTCACTATCTGAAGGGTTTGGCAGTGCTTTAGTTTATCTAAAATTGGTGCGATTACAAACACCACACACAGTAAGGCATTTATTTTGAACGATACAGTGAAGGCAATGCGCATGCCACCCAATCCAATTGCCCAACTATCAAAGAGTGCGGATAAGATCAATATTTTAGTTCTTTTCTATTTATAGATATACTAACGTTTGACGTTTAACTGACGTTAGGCGTTCACTTAAGCGTAGATGCAGCGATGTTAAACAGCATGGTGACCTTAAATTCTTATTGTTTTTTGGTGTTGTGTTAACTAAAACCCATAAAACATTGCCACTTGTCATCGCTCGTGTAATATAAAATTCAATTATGAAAAGCTTTAAACTTCCCCACAATCACAAAACCCTTTTTTGGCCGTGTTCCCATAACAGTAAAAGTTTTGAGCGGAAATTCGTAGCGATTATAGTACATATGCATCGGAATCGTCATCATTATCATAATCAACCCAAATGGCAAGTTGTCACCTTGATCGTGAAGGGTTACCGAGACCCAGAAGGGGTTGACGGCTTTGCTGGCACAACTACAATGCTACCGGTAGCAGCATTCGTGTGGGATTATTTACTTCACAGTTGGCTCCCCATCGGTAGATTTTGACTCATCGCTATGCAATCAAAGTGCTTGTAGTGTTAAAATGTTCGGAGCAAAACATGGCGGCAGGTGGGCTTACATAAAAAGAATGGAATAGATTTTCGCACGTTTATCAGGTAGTAAAACTTATGCTGATTAATAGCAGTTGGAGGATTAGTTCACCATCTTCTCAGTAAGCGTTGTGGAAGTGTGCTTGGAAGTTGTAGAAAAATTAAGTTACCACAAAAAACTAAACAAACTCCTCTATGACTGCCAGTTTGACTATGATATTTGAGTTTAATAAACAAACTCCAAACAATTTATCGCTGCTAACAAAGAGGCTTCTCGTTGAAAGACTTGATTTGTGACAAGTGATCGCAGTCAACATCTTTACTGAACATGTGATCACCATCTTACCATCTGCGCTCAAAGCGGAAAATGTGTCATTGTCTGTAGCCCCAAGGAAATCCCATCTACCACGATCGTGAATGATCAAATCGATTGGGATTTTTTATTGACAAATTATTTGAAGAAGTGGGTACTTCGATCGTTCATTGTCGACAAAGATCGTGAACGACGATTGAAGCGCTCTCCACGGTTTGCGTGAGTCAAGATCACAACGCCATCTCCACCATCGAACGGTGTGTGATCGGAGCGGAATGAGCATGTGTTTGTGGATTGTAAACTTGGCGCGTGCTTACCACCCATTTCCCACCCGCCAGGTAACAACAGGTGGTTAGAAAGAGGTGTTTGAAGTGGTGTCGACCAGGGTAGGGTGTTAGATAGGTTAGGTTGGGTGGTTTTTTTTCTTGCTCGTTTTCGGACCACTCCACGGAAAGATGGAACCAGCCCAGGGTCGGGGTGGAGGTGCACGATGGTAACGCTCGATCAACCCCTTGAGCCACACACGGAAGACCTTGAACTTGGACGGTCACCTGTGTACCGTGGGCCCGAGTGTGTTTGTGCCGGCGAGGCACATTGATCTAATGTCAAGGGACCGTGCGGTTGGCTTATCGGCAGCCACTAGATGCATACGGAGAAAACAGCTGTTTAGTGGTGTGCCTTGACGAGTCATCCGAAGTCGGGCAAACGATGCTAAACACTAGTGCGCTAATGAAGCTTAATAAGCCATAGCTAAGTAGCATCGCGTATGGTAATCATGGGCACGAACTTATCAACCCGTGGATGAATTTTTGCATTTCCTTCTCATTTCATGAGTGCCTGAGGTAATAAATTTGATAATTTGCTATCTCAATAATTCACATAATACATGCAAACTGTTTTGCATACATTAAAACAAATATCATCTGTCACAAATAGAAAGCACTGAGCTGTTACCAAATTAATTATCTACATCATGTTATATCTGCAAATATAACTTCAGATTTTATGGATATAATATTGCTTGTTTTTTCTATTGTATGATGGTTGGGGGCCCCGTGTAGTAGACACTTATGGTTACCCACGTAGCAGAACGATATTCAGAAGTCGTTTGCTGCGGGGGAACGCGGTCCGGATGGGATTTTTATCCCGGTCCGACGTGTGAAAGATCGACACCGATACCACTATCCCGCCGGTCAGCCCCTAGTATTGCTTGTATTAATGCTGGTTTTGGTTACCAGCATTGCTTGTATAAATAAAACAATTTAATTATTTTTATAAAAATTAAAATTTCTAATATTTTCCATAAATTTGGAGATTCGACTTCACAGGAAAATGTCTATAGCTTTCTATTAATTATATGTCTTAAGCTTATATATTTGTCTATCTCCAGAATTAGGGTTTAGGACAGTGTTTCATGTATTGGAACGAGCTAATAAATTTATATTGTTAAAATATTTACATTTTCACATAACAAGGGCGTCAGGAGAAGAAATTTTATGCAACAATAAATTGGTTCATCATCAACCGAGTACACCCGGGATAAGGTGCCCTTTTACGTTTCGGAGAAGGAAATGTCTCCCAACCAATGTGAATTGCATATTACATTAAGTTTAGATTTAAGATAATAGTTTTAAGCAATACGGTCTGGCCGTAATTGATGAAAAAAAAAGAAAAAAAAAGTTGGTTCATAATCACTTGCAGAATAATAATGAAAACTGTATTATTATTTAAATCATTTCTATCATCATTTTCAAATCATTTAAATCATTGCTCTTAAGATGCTCCATAGCTTCCCGAACGCATATACCAACGACTACGACTTCATTCAATAAGCAACACAAAATCAAAACTAATGTGATATGATTCCCTGGGTGCTGAACAAAACCACAATTGAAATGGCCGGAAACGAGACGACGGTTTGGTTTCGTGGTCGTAGCATATCCAGTAGATGTCCCGGGAAACTATTCGCCCATCCACGACACGCTGATCGATCTGACCCAATTAAAAATTTAACTGATACCGAAGTTAGTTTTGTCGGTTGCTACATGGTTCATTTTCCATCCTCCCGCTTGCTGTTGTACCTAGCGTATGAGGTTTTTCCGGACGTAATACTGCCGTGCCGGTGCCGGTCACCCCACACCGGCTGAGGACAGCCATCCGTGCGGGGATACACAATTTCCCAGTGGACCATTCGTATGGAGCACACATGTGTCGGTATGTCGCTGCGTTGATGTTTGCCGATGTGGGCGTTCTGATGCCAGTGCCATTCTTTCATTTATTCTCCCCCCCTCGTCCCCCCTCCCAATTTTCCACACAAATGTCACGTAAACAAAGCACTATAAATAGAGCGTCGAGCTCGGTGCGGGGCGAACAGTAAATTAAACAATAATTCCAGCTCGACGGAAAATTTCACGAATGCCGGTGTGTCGAAAACGTAACCCCACGAACTCCCAGTTTATTCTGAGGACGGTGTTGTTCGAATAGGGGAGAAAAAAAACTTCTCGCTGGGACTAACATTGAAGTGGGTTCGAGGAAAATCGAGCATTCGGAAACAAACAGAAGGCAAAACTAACTAACCGAGCTCGGTTTGGGATGAAAAACCAAAACAATGGGAAGTTTTGTTGGGTCCCGTACCGCTGCACGGTTTCCCCCCGTCTTTTTCCCGGATGTTCACACTTTACATTTCAACAGCAAATTTGCCATTTCCGCAAAAATGGCTGCGTTTCGGATTGATAGCTTACGGGCTTTTAGCAGGTATGTAGCATATGTTTTAATAATCGGAATTCGCTCGATGCCATTCGATGGCGGGAAACTTCACTGTGCCAACACGAACGCGTTGGACGTGCTGGGGGTTTACAGCGAATGGAAAACGCAACACAACGTACGCACACCGAGACCGTACCTTTTACGCGAGTTTTCCACCAACGCTCGGCCCTTACTGTAAGCGGTTTGTTGTATGATTTTCCCTTGTTTTTAACGTAACTCTTTTGTTTGATTTTTTTTATCACTGGAGGGCTTAATGAATTTATAAAGCGAAACGTGATGCTGTGACCAATGGACACCATCATTGTCTGTCCACACGTGTGTTGGCCATTTGCCGTCCGACAGTAGCAATTCTCTTCCTAAAGCTTAGAAAAAAATGTTTAGAATTGGTATTGTTTTCGTGTTTCATTAGTACGGTTATTCTTCGAAAGCTTTTTGTTGTACACATCGTTTAAAAAGTGAGGAACAAATGGGTACAACAAAGCTGTAAAAAATCTTCATGATTTACAAGAGATCATGCTTTTTCTATGTTTTACAAGAGAGTGAATAAATATACTCAGTGAATTTAAAAAAATATGAACATCTCCTTTTTTTTAAATTCATCAATGACGGCCGTATTGCTAAACATCTCCTTTAAAAATAATAACAAATATTTAAAGAAAAATATCTTTCAAATGCACACCCGGGACTATGTTGGCGGAGGACGCCAATGCGCTCGCCATTTTCGAATGGCGTGTGAAAAAGGATGATGAACCACCAGCTAGCTGAGCTGTTTGGCGATGCGGATTTCCTAACGGTACCCAAAGCCGGAAGGATACGTTGGTTGGGGCACTTGATGAGGATACCGGACTCACGCCCCCACCAAAAAGATGCTCGTCAGCGACCCGTTCGTCACGAGGATTAGGTGCAGTCCAACCTGAGGGAGATCGGATGCCGCCGTGGATGGAGAGATGCAACGTTGGACCGAGTTTCCTCAGAAATCGGACTGGCGACCAGGCCATGTCACTCAAACGTGCTCGATAAAGCAGCCCAACAAAGAAGAAGATGGGCTCAGTTGCTGATCTTGGAAAAAATTTATGCGGATAGCGTGCAGTTCATAGTTTATCCAAAAAGTCTACTTCTAAGCTCATCTACATAGTGGGAAAAATCCTTCTGAGCATTTTTAATCATATTTCTATTAAGTGTTTGTAGCTTTACGTGTACCCTAACATCAATACTGTTGCTGGCACTAAATTTGACTCAAATAAGGACAACTTTTGAACGAGATCAAATGCGCAATCATTTACCATATCACACGAAGGTGGTTCGATATTTGTTAGCGGGTTAATATAAGTGCGTAGAATATTAATTTTGCCTTGGACATATTTAATTGACTTATAACATTTTCAGAAGTCCTTGTAAGACGAAATTGAAAGGGGATAGTTCAACAAGACGTTAAAGCTTTCCATTCAACTTCATGTAACATAAGACATTCAACTTTTAAACTTTAAAAAGTTCGATATGCGACTCAGAAGTCCATGGAGGATTGATAATTTATCTATTTATTTTCAGCATTATGAAGAACAACATTTAACAGTTTTTATACCCCAACAAGGGTTTGTGTAGGATGGTTTTATCGCATAGGTATTAATTTTAATTTAAAATCAAATTAATCAAAGTGTCACCGAACAAACAAAACTAGCAGGTGGCGTGACCAAATGATGTCTATCAAAACATTATCTAAACAGCTTTGCGGTGTATTACAGGATAATACCAACTGCCTTGGTCATTAACACCTAGTGTTTAATGTTGGTGTGGATATTTTATCAAATGTTCGATGACCATTCCATTGACACTAGAACGACCTACCAGTCATTTTAACCAGTTTTGGATTTTTAAGGAGAATTTTTTTTTGGTAAATTTTTCCAAAAATTCTGAGTTGCTGTGAACTTGAAAAAAATTCATTACCAACACTTCAAATGATTGGTCATTTTTTCCTAGTTCTATCAAATCGATAGAATTGAATTTATCATTTTTTCAATCATGCTTCCAACGTAGAACAGTACTACACATCATTGTATCGTAATGTATACATGCAAGATCTGCATGAAATGTTCCCAGGAAAAACATTCGATGGCCAGCGCTCTTCCATATCTCATCCGTCCATAAGATCGTTTAAGGAAGATTTTTCATGCAGCTATACATCACACTACAATGATGAGTGTTACTGTTTTAAGTTGGAAAAAAGTACTTGATTAAAAATAAGAACTTAAGTAAATCGATTCGATAGACATGTAATTAAACGCCCGCATGACCAGTCATTTTGACTGGTCCGGTCGGAGTGGCACTTTCCTAATCTTGGTAGTTCTAGTGATATTATATCAAAATTTCATCTGATAGTGGCATATAAACTGATCGTTCTTACAATAATCTTAAAAATTTATTTAAAATTTATTAGAATAATTTGCAAATTCCTTTCTTTTGATCATCTAATATCTATATATATTATATAGTGATTTAAACTGCTGTGTACGAATGATTCATCTTTGAATGATATTTACCACATATTTAGTTTTACATTACTCCTTCGCAAGGTACGACAATGTAAGCAGATAAAATGGAATGAAATGTTCAACGCAACTTTCGCTGTTATTCTTGTTTATTTTTATGCAAAGATCTGTTGCACGCTACTAACAGCATTCCTACACGGTTTAGTACACATTCCAGATGCGTTCACGTTCGATACGACGATTGAAAGTGTTTGCATTAGTTTAGTCAGGTGCATTTTCCCGGTACCATTCGTCCTCTGTTCACGTTCCCATTGTCTCGTTGTTATGTAACACAGTCCACATCAAAACGTTCAAGCAACCAGCCGGTAGTGGATAGAAATTTATATGAAACATTTTCTCCACAAATTCTCCAAAGCCTCACAGTGGCAACTCAGTGGTACGCTGTATCGATCAGGAAGGACGCACAGAAGAATCTGGAGGAACTCTCGTAGCAACCGAACCGAGAGTACAATAATAGTCACATAAAGCGTCTACATCACCGAGTTACAACGGTACGGATTTGCGTGTCGGTCACTCGGCATACGGCGAGGAAGGATACAGGGATTGCGCTCCTTGCGTCGCCTCCATTGAACGATAAATGGAAAAGTGCAGTCAGTATTTTAATTAAATTGTCACCCCACAGCGTGATACGCACGCCATGCTGTTCGGTTCGGTACCACGATAAAGGATCGGCATAGTTTGCTTGTTCCGATGCTACAACTGTCTATTAGATGAAGGTATCCTTTCGGGCGAGCGCGTGTGTGACGCAAAGCAGATGCGTTCAGGCCGGTTCCTTTGCACGCTGAGTATATGGTCTTTGAAACGCCCGTACAACAGGCACGGGTTTATTCTTCCCGAACCGCGCTGTTGCGCCTGTGAAGAAGTTAATTTTGCGAGTGATTCATCCAGGCGGGCACCACGGGAAGGCGGTAGATCATAAAGCACCTTCGCACGCAATCTGATTTTGATCTTTACTGAATGATTTCAATTTCAAATTAACAGCATCTACTGCAGCGTGCACTCCGACTAGGGTGCATAAACACTCCATTGAAACTGAAAATTACGCACAATATTTAAGTTTAAATGAATAATTCTGGCACACAATACTAAATGTTCACTAAAATTTGATCAATTGCACATGATATATTTGTTTACACGGATTCGTTTGATGAAATTGTTTAACTTAAACGGTTAAACATATACTCAGGAAACGATGTAATTTAAAAATCGTAAATGTGTATTTTAATATTATATCATCAGTGTACACCAAGTATTTGCAAGGCGCCTAACAGTATGCAATAACTCAAATGTCCTGCTACATTTAGTATTAGGACGTAGGAAGAGACTATACATTTTTAACTCGTACCACATGGAGGTCTTAGAAGTCTTCAAGAATTCATTTAATGACTGATGAATTAATCATCATTTAATGTTGTTATATTCGTGCCACCATCGAATTTTAAAAGCACCAGTCGGACATTAGTATCACTCTTTTTTCGTTGGATGACATGTAACGTGCTTTAAAATTCCATTATCTAAATTAACCTAAATACAACCTCAACTTTATAACATCTTTAGGAGCCAACCATCAAAATAGTCAAACTTTCTACAAAATTATGCTTTTCATCTGCTGAAAACTATCAGATGCACAACGTACGATTTAATATACGCCGAAGAAACTAATCTAAACCGGCGGTGTACAGTTGTGCCCTGTTAGCTCCGTAACTCATGCTGAAATCCTCCTCTGCCGGGCGGTTTGCTCAGTGTTTGCAGCAGCACTGCTGAAAACAATCAGCACGGTGCACTTCGCCATCCTTCGCCAACGTTCGATGCCGGGGCCACATTCCTTACGACGAAATCGGGAAATGAAATCCATCCATAACCTACCACCCAACCATGGACCACCCACTCCGGGCCCCTGGACCAAAGGGTAATGGGCGGATAATGTGCGCCTCCTTGCAATCCACTGGGGAATAATATTTCAAAGCCTTTACGCTCGGACTGCCGACGGTTACGTCTTTGGCCCGGATTCACCGTGTCTGCTTTTTCCCAACCCTCCCTTTCTCTACTGCTGCACCCCTGTTAGCCATTGGCCAGGAGGTGAAAAGTTGGTTCGAAAATGTTCACGCTTACCCACGAAATGTACGGGAACTATTTTTAAAACCTCATAACTCCCACGGACCAACAGGGGAGTAGGTCCCAGCGTGTGCCGTTTTCTTGCGACCGGTCCCGGTGAATTGTTCTCGTTGACAGTTTGCTTAAACGGTTTTGGGGTGAAAAGGGTGTCAAACATACGCACACACGCACACCGATGCACCGTTGAGTGCATGGCGGAGGATTTGGAAAAATACGCGAGTGCTGTAGGGCACACACAAAAACATATAAATGTGGAGTAGAAAAAGGGAGCTATATGAATTCAGTTTATTGCATTTAAAAGCATATTAATAATTTCTGTTTTTTTAATTCACTGAAGAACGGAATACCGTATTAATACCTTTTTTTCTAATTGTACAAAATTAGTTTCTTTTTTGATGATGGTTATAGTTAATTGCTTATGGTTAAATAGTTATGGTGAAAAAATTACTATAATTATTTCAAATCATCTGTTTAGAACGTTCCGAAAACTATAAAAAACCTTTTTCGAATTATTGTAGAACAATAACTTCGAAAACATATTGGAAAGTTTGAATTAAGATCTTACCATTTATAATGAATTGCAATGTGTTTTTTTTTTTAGTTTCGAATCAGTTTGTTAATTTTTTTGTGTGATTACCATTCTACCATTCCCCTTAACAACTACATTTAAATGCTTTAAAAGTAGTGTTGTAGATATTCCAATGGCTGATTTAGTTTATTTTTTTATTCACAAAGAACGGTATTGCTACTAATTTCATATTTATTAATACACCAAATGTATTTAATGTGGCTCTTTGGTAATTATACCATTTTTATCATCATTTTTTAATGTGATCATCAATTCTAAATACTTCTGTAAAACAATTTGTACTTTTCTGACAGTTTTCTTCCTTGGTTTGTATTCTAGCAGAAGTGCCGCAGTGGAACCGGTACCTGGAATAGTGGTACCGGTCTTTCACACGACAGACAGAGACCAAAATCCATTCTAGACCGTTCCCCCGTAGTGCGAGGACTGATTATCCAACTACGTGGTATCAATAAGTCTCTACTAATATGTGACCGGTTTGATAAAATCGGTCATTAGGCCAAACAACATAACATATCCCTGAAAAATGTAGTAGCACTGTGTTGTAGGTTTTTCACACGGAATGGAACCAGTTCCAAAATCTCATCTCTACCGTTCCACTGAATGTGGGAGAAACTAATTTCTCAGAAAATAAGATTGCCCTTCATTAAAAATATTGTTATTTTTTTGTTATTGTATGACGGCCGTATTAGACTTAGTTTACCACGTAGCAGGGTAGTCAATCACTGCTACGGGGGAGCGGTCCGGATGGGATTTTGTTCCCGTTCTGTCGTGTGGGAGAGCAGCGCTGATACCACTACCTCACCGGGCCGCCAAAAAAATATTGTTATCTTTCTTTTGAATTTATACAACAATGGTCTCAATTCGAGAAATGCAATAAATTACAAATTTCACACAATTTAAAATTGGCAAATCTTTGATGTACTAATAATATCCGGAACATTGTTGTTTGTATGACGTATTCATCTTATTCAACTTTTTCATTCTAAATAATAGAATTTCACTGATTCTCAGAATCACTGATTCTCAACACAATGAGCCGAGCGTGAGCCAAAACGTGTTATTTATGAAAATGAATGGTTCGTGTTAATTCACACTCATCAATACAGTAAGGTTTTTAGACAAATTTGATCACTATGAATTTTTATTTTTTATTCGCTCTGAAGCCTAATTATTAATTACGGCTAAACGAACTAACTTTTTACACTACACTAATCAAATGATCAATTGAATTATAACTCTTATAAACAATGGGCAATTCCATGAAAGAACTGCAACACAATGTACAGTCGGTTTCCGAGTTAGGCGGTTCTCGACATACACGGACTCGGAGGTACGCGGATTTTAAAATATTACAGTTCTTGTTTTGTTGTAAGGACATCAATTTCAAATTTGTCAATTTTCAAACAATTCCTAAAAGCCGTAAATTTTTTTATTTAAGAAAATACTTTTTGTACAGTTTTTTTACGTTATAGCATTTCATAACTTCACTTTAATAGTAATATTGATAATTTGTAGTAGAATTGTCGAAATAAACGTAAAATATTCATAGTTGATCCTTTAATGCGCGATCCTTTAAGAAACGTGGATTTTACCGGTCCCCATTATACGCGTATGTCGGAAACCGAGCGTGTGGCAAAATAAAATTAAATGGAAGTAATTTATTCCATCCCTTAAAGGTTCATGACTTTTTAAAAAGAGTTAAGAGTAATAGCTTCTTTTTTTCTTTAACTTAAATAAGTTCCTGCGGTTGAACGATTTATAATAAAAACCGATCATATCTAATAAATGACTAAGAACATATTTTTGTACCTTCAACACGGGATCTTCAAATAACAATGATTTCTCTCCATATCATCCTATTTACATTTATCCGCTTAAGACATCAAAACGCAACAATACAACTCTACATTTCTCGCTCATGTTATCCCTATTCATTGCTGTCCCTTTACACCTACTCTGAAATTACCGAATACCTCACATTCATACGCTCCGCGGTGGTAAATTAATCCCACCACAAACGAAACGCCGAACCGAATGATGATGTTAATGACGGGTGTGAACGCACACGCGTCCAATCGGTGGCATGCTGAAAAAATGGCTCATAAAAAATGCTCACGAAACGCGTGAAAATAATAAAACACCAACGTTACAACTGCCCCATTGTGGTTGGGAGGGGGGTCACCAGTTTGACGAGTAGTGAATCCACAATAGGGATACGGCAGCGGAACCATCATAAAAGAAACCACCCCAAGCGTTCGTCTACTTTTTTTAACTCAATTTTAATAGCTAAAAAATACCAAACGTTATAGCGCACGAAAAGAAGGATAAAGAAAAACAATCATTCCTCTACAAAGAGCTCTTGTTTTTATGATGATGATGATGATGATGATGACGGGAGGGTGGATCGCTTAGAGTCCTCGATCGATGGTGCGGACAGGATATAACCACCGTTTTCGATAGTCGGTGGCAAATGGACGTCGTCAGCCAATTAGTCATTGGTGAGCATAGTTCGCATTATTGGCATACCACTTCAGGGCACTTCTGGCAGTGTGTAAACAAAGGCGCCCAACGTTTGCCGGAACATCACCCCGGCCGATGCGTGTTTTATCGGTCGCACGTCGAAAAGTGCGCCGTGCTTCCGTAGCTCAAAAAAAAAGAACAAACCTGTAACGATAAAACTGCAATGAGTGATAGCTCGGCGCTGGTACGCTTGACGTTTATGGATCGGCCAATCTCCACCTTTTACCGGCCCGCATGGGATGTGTGATGGCGGACCGAACAGCATACAGCGCGAAAGCATCGGGGGGAGATTTTTTTTTTTCGTTCTTTCATCAGCACACGCACTCGCGCGGATTTGGGAGTTTTAGGAGTGGTTTATTTACCCGCCATAACTGTCGGCACGTTGACAGACTAATGCAAAACAAACCCGTACAGTGCGTACTCGAACGTCCTGTCCGGTACGATACAGGCATGCTGATTTGGTTGTTTTGCAGAAAGATGCAGAAACGATTTGTACAGGTCACGGGGTTGGGTAATGGAGCACCAGGATTACCCTTAATTACAACCGAGTGTCGAATGTGCTTCGAGGAAAGATGAAACGATTGCATATTACTGTGTTATTGTACACAGCATTATGGTAAAATAATATTTATCATTGCAAACGAACAGTAACTCAATGGTCCTTTTTCATATTAGATAAATACAACCGTATTGGAATCATAAATTATGGAATACCAGGAATTAAAAATTGGAATACCAGTCATATTGGAATTATAAATAAATAAAATAAATACAACCGCTAGTGATTCCGAACTATTCTCCGAAAATACCTTCAAATGATGGCATTATTGATAATCCCGAACGGATTGTGCAGTTGGGAATATTTCGCTTTGTCAGGAAAGTTGATACAGTTCACTTGAACTAAAAGTGAACATTCGTTCAAAATTTGTTTTAATTACATTAGTCGTTTGATGAATGGATCATTATTCCTCTTAACATTCTGGTAGCGTTTATAAGCTCATTAAATCGCTGCAAATCTATTTGAAAGCCATTATTTTGAACATGAGTTGATAATCTGTAGCTGTTCAGTATTTTAAAATAGAAAAGCAGATGTATACTAACCGTAATTGTGTGTAAAGCAATGAAAAAACTGGTCATTTATGTAGAACCTATTAAACCGCAAATTTCTTCTAGAGAGTCTTAAAATTTTACAAAAGAACTTTTTTTTGTGCTTTCCAAGTAAGCTTTCACGACTTTTTTAATAATTCATTGTTTGAGTTTGTAGTTTAAAATCAATGTGTAAAAGCCATGCATCAACTTTGGTAGATTTGTTGGTAAAATCACCCGTGGACACTTCAGGATAGTCAATTTGTGTTTTTGTTTTTAAATATTCAAAGTGAGATCATATTGTTTAAAACAGTCCTAGAAATTTAGTTCTAGAAAGGAGGATGGGACTTCCCGGGACCTAAAATGGGTTTCTGAAGCTTTGGAAAAGACAAAATCGTCTTAAGAAAAAAAATCCTATCGATCGTCTAAAATGGCCTGCTTCTACCGACTGCTTTCGAATTTTTATGATTTGGAGTTACTATACCACGTTACAACAATTCGAAATCTTACAAATTTTTAAGTTGGGACTCCCGGTTTTAATGTCTGAACAAAGTGTACAGACCCATTTTTGCTACCACTTTTCAAGCTCTATCCAGAATGTTTAGATTTTTGCAAATTTATCAAAAAGTCTAATCACAAGCATGACATTTGCTTTAGATTTAAAACTAACCGAAAAAATGCATTGGAATCAGTTTGTCAAATCATTTATGGTCCAGTTGTTCCAAAACGTTCCAAAATAATCCAGATATTTTTCAATTTCTTTTTACAATTTATTTAGGCAAATAATAAATTTGAAGAAAAATAAAGTTATTTAAAAATAATATGGTATATAAAAAATTTATGTAAGGTGGTTTCTGTACATTTAATATTGTATTTTCTACTAAACTATACCAACACAACAAACGAAAGTGTAGAAATGTAAAACCTGACACATAATCGTGGAATTAGGTAAATATGAAGAAGAAGAATATTTAAAGATGCGCACCAGGTTATTCTATAATTATTTATATCTTTTGTAAGCAGTAAGCAGTAAAAAGTTATCGTGCTTAGTGCTTTACTGCCAGACCCATCTGATTGCTGCAAAAATAGAGTACTTTCTCCTAGCGATAGACATGGTGCAAACGACTTCTAGCAAGGCACCCTGCGATTTGAATTTTAGTCAGCTCTGCCATAACACGCAGATGTCACTCGACAGGTCGTCTGATTGACAACTGATCTGACAGAGTCTATTTGTTTCTGGCACACGTACCGGTGGTGGAAACCTATCATAGAATGCTGCAGGTTTGGCTCATCTCTACTATACGCTACCACAGCTGGCACATGCTTCCAAAATGCTGCCCACACACTCACTCACCCAAGCGAGCGTTCAAAGATAGGGTCAAAAATGAACAGAGCTAATGATTTCTTTTGACACACCTGTTATACGTACAAGCTGCCGATGGATTGTCAATGGTGACCACGGGACCACAACCCCACAGCATTAGATGTTTTGCAGCTAAACAGACAACTTACCAATGCTCCTTTTGAGCGTAATGCACTTTTTTTTTAACTTCCAAGAAATATTCCTAGCTATATGAAAGCTAAAAAAATAGATTTAATATTTGTATCCTGCAAAACCCCCTTTTGTAACGCCCGATTAAAAGATGTTTTTAAAATCGATTACTTTTCCGTCCACTCCTATCCTTATGCAACTGTGTGTAATTTTACGTGCTTTATATTGCCTACATTCGGGCGGAAACGGTTAGCTCGATTTTTCTTTCCTGCATATCTGCTCGATGAGTGCTGTGCGCGCTTGCTAGATATTTTGATGATATTTTCCAAGAACTTATCACACGAAATGAAACACACGAGTCAACAATAAGGCAACAACAGTTCAGTTCAAAAGGCAAAACCTCAAACGGGGGTAGCAAATATGAACAAAAGCACATTTGTTTAAGCTATTCCTCTCATACGGTACAGCTTTTGCAGACGTTGCCGTAACCGTATTATGAAAACTTCGCCAGTCGCATTTCAGCTGGTGATGTGAAAAGTTCAGTAGGTGCTCGTTGTGTTACTAGTACGCAGATTTACGGGGTTTTTAATTATTCCAATTTCTTTGCATTTAGATTCATATTGCACTGACATTAAGTGTATTAAGTCCGTTAAGTGGAATAATTAGATGATCGAAGAACGCGTAATTTACTATCACGATTTACAATACGATACGAAAATATGATTATTTTTTTGTGATTTGCGAGTGGAAACGCATGTTGCGTAGTGTAGAAACGCTGTGACGCTGGACATGATTCTGAAAAGAAATCTATAAAAAGTCCAACGGCGACATTCACGCTACAAAGGTGCGTATCACACAAATCAATAAAAAAATAGACTCATTTGATTGTTGATGACCCCGACGTGATTTGAACACGCAACCTTCTGATCTGGAGTCAGACGCGCTACCGTTGCGCCACGGAGTCCTTGATTCTGCTGCGACCGCAAAACGAATACAGTTTCCAAGTAACATTTTACGATTGAACTGTTGCTGTTTGTGGACTTACAGTTTGTTTAGTAACTTATTTCTTTTCGTTGACAGGAAAAATGTTGTCGAAGATGATAAAAAACGAAGTTTAGTATAGTATTAAATAGTTAAAGCAAGTATTAAACAGGTTTTCTTAATGGCAATGTACAATTTCATATGAACATAATTCTAATAACAAATAATGTAGGGAAGCTTCATTGTGGATGGTGTGCTTTACCAATATACGCTTCGAGTATTGGAATTTCAACAGTGACGTCATCAAAGCAACAGCGTAGGCAACAGGTACTGATAGAAACAGTAGCGGTTCTAGCACTCCCCTCCGCAACTGGCCCGGATAGCTCAGTCGGTAGAGCGTTGGACTTTTAATCCAACGGTCAAGGGTTCAAGTCCCTTTTCGGGCGGTAGAAGTTTTTTGCTGATACGTTTTTAAGCAGAGAATCTAACACTTTGTTTCTTTCTCTCTCTTCCTCCTTTCTTATTTCTTGTTGAAAGCTATACCAGAAAGTGTGTGAGAGAGTGTGTCTGTCCTTGTTCATAGCTCTTATTGTACGATTGCATTTTGGTTAATTGTAACGCTGGTAAGCAACTATAATCGACCATGAGAAGACTGGAATTGATTGTTTGATTTTATTAATATTCTACCATATATTTTTAACACAAGCATATATATGGACGCTTGCAACTCTACCAAGTCCAGTAAAAATGACTTTATCTTTATATTTGTTTTATGTTTAAGGTTTTCCAAGAATAAGCAGTACCACCGCACTACAGTAATATAATGAAAGTGGTAAAGTTTTGAGGCTCCTCAAACTCTAAAACATTTTATCTTCTGTTATCTTGCATTAGACGCTTTACTGTGTCTATTAGTATTTTATAACTATTTTGGGCAGTGCCATACAGCTTATCATTCGAGACAAAGAACCAGTTAAAATGGTTCTAGTGTCATTACTCCAACCAAAGGGTTTTTTATGATTTTTTCCGTTTAATTCAATTGAAAAGCCAACCAGATATTAAGAACCAATCGGCAATACCAATCAGAAAGTAAAACAGTTAATGAAGAAAGTTAACAGAACGGACCCATTAAAACAACCCAAAATGGTAACACATTGTAAACATTAATCCTAAAATTCAAACCATTACTACTACTACTACTAATACTACTACTACTACTACTACAAATAGAAATTTGTTTCGTAAATGAGCACCTATTGCCTAAATCTAGACAGCCAAAATTAGACAGCCTTTTCATTATATACATTTCCATATAAGAGAGAACTTTTCGTCTTAGAGACTTTCGAAATGTTTTTACTTAATATTATTTGAGACATATCTATTAATCCACATCTCGCTTCATTTATCTACTATTTCATAGCAGTTAGATGCATCGTAGATAACAGTCCAAATTATTAGACTATTACAAAATCTGCAGTTTTTACTTATTAACCGCAAATTATTCATTACTGGTTGATATATTAAGATTTTTCAAATGAACAGTATTATATTCAAAATAAATATATATGAACTAATATAATGATTTTTATTATTCATCAATGACGGCCAGGCCTTTAATTAAGCTAGGATACCAGGACGGCCAGAGATTTAAGATAACCAATATCTTAAATCTAAATTTAATGTAATATGCAATTCACATTGGTTGGGAGACATTTCCTTCTCCGAACCGTAAAAGGGCACCTTAGTAATATAATGATTTAACATTGAAACAAAAAAACATCTCATGTTCAAAAACTTTCGGTGAGGTGAAGAAATAAACTAACTCTTCTCATGTCAGAAGTGGGATTCGAACCCACGCTTTACAAGTGAGTGTCTCATCTTCCTCTCCCCTAAACATTGTGGTGGGAAAGAGACTGGTTACATGTAAAATCCAGATCACTCAGCAACATACTCTTGGAGGAAAGCTATTCAAGTGTTTAAGGTTTTCGGTATGTATGACTTTAGACCGTCAAATACATCGAGAGGTAAGTAAAGTTTCACACATTATCGCTGTAAGTTTCAACAATGTGAGAGCTTGGCTATTGAGTCTGGTGCCTTAACCGCTCGGCCATCCTGACATGTTGCGTTTGATCGTTGCTATTATGGTATAAAAGAAAAACAAAATTCCAAACACGCTTACATACGCGCACCCCTCCAAGAGCAATTCTGGATGGTCGATAAATATGAATCTTCCGTTTCAACCTCGAAGGGTGATCTCATTGAGAAAGTATCCCTCGTAGTTTATGAAATTGCTTTGTTCCGGTAAAGAGAGCGCTAGAATGAAGTGAGACGTTCTATACGAAAAGCACCGGGAGAAGCTAAAGAGTTTTAAACGCCTAGGATATCGACTGGCTCCATAGCTCAGCTGGTTAGAGCGTCGTGCTAATAACGCGAAGGTCGTGAGTTCGATCCTCTCTGGAGCCATAGTGATTATTTTTTATAACCTCTAGCTCTTCTTTCTGTCGAGTATGAACTTTGTGAATACAGATTTTACTACAGAAAGTTTAATATTATCGCAATGTAAAATAAATAGTCGAAGTTCATTGCTGATGTTTTCTAATTCAATGTTATCATAACAACTTCAAATTTTATGAAAAATGTTTGCGTGTGAAAAAAATCACTGCCATCTTCCATTTAACTGAAAAATCTTGTAATATAGAGCGAACAAACTTTGTCTGTTTGATTTTTGTGAAATCGAATGGTACAACTAATGTAATGTTTTAACGTTATCAATTCAGTATATACGTTAGTTGTAAAGAGTAAACCATGTGACGGACTCGAGAATTCGCGTCCTGTATGGTGTTTGTAATATGTCTCTTGTTATCTGAATGAGAGCATTCAACGCTGTTTGTGATCCTTTTGAACAGGACTTGTCGCGTACCGTGTTCCTTAATTGTATACGTGAAGCGCGCCCAATTACTTGTTAAGTGTAAGAAAATGTATGACCACGCTTCAAGGGGGCCACATACGGTCCGTTGAATTTAAATAAAATACAAATACAAATACAAAATCGGAATGGTTCAACAATATGCTGTGTAATACACGATAAGATGCTCCTCCAACTCCCATTTTCTATCGTACGAATAGAAAAATGAACAATTTCTGCATCTACTATTGCAGCAATACTTTCAAACATAAAATTGTGTAACAGTTGATTTGTTGCAGCCATTGTGAGAACACTAAAATACTGGATTAAATAATTCTTAGGCTCAATAACTAACTAACTAACTAACTAACTAACTCTTCAGAAACACTTCGACTTTACAATTTTGAAAGCTCTAGCGATTTAGTTTAGTAAACAGGTGTTCATTGATAATTGGTTGCCAAAAACTTCTCAGTCCGATTGGAAATGGAATGTTTCTATCCTCACCCTGTATAGAGGGTAGTGTAGGCTTCTTGATCGAAGTTTATATAAAAGTCAGCATCAGCATGTTTACTATTAAGTTACATATATGATTCAGCCACATACGTTGATGTTATATTGTTTTGCTTGTCGAATATACTGTACGAGTTTGAACAACGGGCTCTTTGACTGGCTCCATAGCTCAGCTGGTTAGAGCGTCGTGCTAATAACGCGAAGGTCGTGAGTTCGATCCTCTCTGGAGCCAAAGTAGAGTTTTTTATTTATTTATTACATTTAGTTTGATGAGATGAGAATGCTTGTTTAAAATAATTGTTTTAGGTTTTTTATATTGGTTTGCATTATTCATATTTTCTGTTCGATTCGAAAGACAACACAAATATTTAAGTTCTTCGGTAAACCAGACAACGGCCGGACCATGTAATTATGACTACAATCAGCATTTCTTTTTTGGGAGAGGTTCATTTTTTCCATGATAATTTTTACCATTTTAAGCTGTTTTTTCATCATAAAGACAAGTTTTTTGCAGCAATACGGCTTGGCGTTTCTTTATGGAGAAAAAAAGGAATAAGCCATTTTTTTGCGTTTACGTTATTGAAAAAAAAAAACAAATTTCTTCATTATTTCACGACATCTAATGATAGCCGAAGCCTGGACCTTTTTTTTCAATGCATCATTAGCGCATCACGCTCGTCCGTTGGGAAGGAAATCCATCCGGAACGCGACACAGACAGCACGGGAAAAGGATCATTAGTGTGGTAGCGGGCCCCCGGTATGCGGAACATAATGAGATGCGCGCGACAGTGCTGTGTGTGTGGGACATTATTAGCGCATGACGGCTACTTTCTATCCTTTCGCATTGTGTGTTTTAATTGCATCCAATATCGTATTACCATGCCACGAATGTCCTTTTCGTGGTCGAATATTATAAAACGTATACAAAAACAAAATAGAAAGGTCCTTTATTTTTTTTTCACGTTCATAATTGCTACATTGGTATTATAGCCTAGTATTGTTCGGAAATCAAAGATCAATCAGCATTAAATAGCTAAAAATAAGGTTCTACAAAAGAAAATAATTCCAAAAGGAATCAATTAACGAACCTTTCGGATTTGCACCGGAAAGAATTACGAATGCCTAATTGGAGAAATAATTTAATTTAATGTGACGTAAATCAACTTAAAAAAACTATATCAACCTCATAATTATATAATAGTTTATGATATATAATAAAACTATAATAGTTCTTTTGAACATTAAATATCGTAAATTAAAATATCATAATAAAATACGTTTAGTTAAATGTTTCACAACATTATGCGATGCGGATTGCATTTTGCCTTCCCTTTCTCGACAAGCGTCGGTGGTGTAATGGTCAGCATAGTTGCCTTCCAAGCAGTTGATCCGGGTTCGATTCCCGGCCGACGCATGATGTTTTTTTTCTTCTATTCTGTTTTATTTTGCTCCTACCACCTTCGAACAAATATCGTGTTAGTTCGACCATTCCTTGTTTTTTCAAACATTAATGTTAAGAAAACGTGTTCAGCTGTGTGAGATAAACCAAGAAACACACACTCAGCAGCTGTGATAACATTGTTTTGCTTTCGTGCAGAGTGATTATGCTTTTCGGCAAGTATTTATTCTCGCTAGAAGCGTAGCAAATAATGGTTTGTATTTTTAAGATCTAAATCCTCAAATTAAAAAAAAATTCTTTCGATTTTTCCCCTTTTTAACCCTAAGTTCATGAAACATTTTTAATGGAATTTAAATAAATTGAAATGGAGAATTAATGTTTTGTAAAATATAAAAATGTACTCACATTTTATGTGAATATAACATATATAGATTTAACTGATGTTTACACAAACTTTGATTTGTAAGCATAGCCTTAAGTATTATAAAATCGTAAAGCACTCGGACATGCAAGAAATAGATGAAATAAATAAACATATAACCTTAATATTAGGAAAAACGTTCCATAACAGCAATTACCTCCTTAAACTTTATTTAACGTTAAGTAACAAAAAATTAAAATTTGGATAACTCTTCTCTCAACATGACTTACGCGACCAATACCTTCATTCCCCTGAACTGCTTGCTGATCGAACACCGAACAATCTCGTTTCGATGAAGGGATGGTACTGCAACAAAGTAATACACACAAAGCAAACAAAACTGGAGGCAAGTTTGGAAAAAAATAAATCATCCATAAACAAAAAAACAGGAGCAACAACGAAACCCATCGATAGATTTGGTGGCAAACTTCGGCCCGTTCTACCCCCGTTTTACCATTTCACCGTTGTTCTAACCTGCGTTCAAGCCCTTCCTATCGGGCCTTTGCTCCGGTGGAGGTGGTTGTTTGATGTTTGAATTTTGTTGGTCGGGAATTTGGTCTGCAAATAAATATTTGCCAAAAAAAACCCCGTGGTTACCTTTCCGTGTGCCAACCGAGCCACAGTACTTGATTTTCCAGCGTTGGCGGAAAAGCTTTCCGGTGAGGGCGAGAGAGTGTATGTTTTTTTTGTTGGTGTTTGCCGTTCAGAATGAAGGATTTTTTAATTCAATTCCTCCACCCGTTTCCGTCCACTAGAACCTCTGTGTGGTTGTTAGGCGAAATGGTTCCTGTTTTTTGTTTGTTGTTGTTTGTAGCATATTGTTGGAATCACTTCTTGCAGAGGCCGCCTTGCCGGCAACAAGTGAGGGTGGACAGAGCAAACACGGGGCGGTGGTATGATGTGGAGTAAAATATGGGCACAAACCTACACTCGGCACGCGCTACATAAACCATACCCAAGCGCCTACCACCGTCCGGTACGGGGATGAACATACAACCAAAAAAAATCTGCGAACGTAGCCGAGCAAATTGTAAACGGTGTGGTTACAATATAATTGAACACAAACATCACAGGATAAAAGACATGAATAACGCATAGACTCACTCAGCGCGCACCGAAAGGTGCCCAAAGGCGCGCGTTTTCGTACCGTGCGCCTCCATCCATTTCACCATGCTTTGTGCGCCCGAAGAGTGCTTCGGAGCTGATTCACATGTGTGCTTGTGCGGTTGAACGACGCCCCAACCTAGACAGTTGCAGATGCGAGATGCGTGAGAAATAACGGCCGTGCCCGGGCACATTGTAATATGCTGTACAAATTGTGAATCTTTTAGTTTCCTTTTTTAAACACACACACGCTAGGTGTATATATTACACACAATGCTTAACGCCGAAATTACTTCGCGTCGCCTTGCTGATTCGCTTGCACGACTCATTTGGACTGGAGTGGATGGTTGTTTTCGGACGTTCCCCCAAAACGTAATTTTCTTCGTGTGTATTTTAGCTGTTCCCTGCAGCAGTCAGTACGTAGGTACAGAATTTATAAAATACTACTCTCGCATGTTTGATTCATGATCTTCCATCCTAAATGAGTCAGGTTGCTAGAGTTTTATGATGCAACCACGTTATGAAGCATGTATAGCGAGTTTTTAAAAGGAACAATTATTTGTAACAAAACAATACAATAACATGTAGAATTTAGCATATCTTCTAAACATGCAATCATAATTTTGCTTGTCACCAAAGCATAAAGTTAGTAAGTTTTTAACACGATTGGATTTGACACAATTCCGCAATCGGAATCTGACCCAAATGATTCAGAAATGTAATAACCTACTTTTATAACAAAGTAGAAACATGTTTCCAGCGTTCAAAACAACGTGAATGTTACTGTTCTAGCATTTTTATGTAAACACATAACATATCAACGTTATCGCGTCGAAGTAAACAACGTTAAATAACACAGTTAGAGAAATCATCATAACATTGTAACTAATAAAGCCAACTTTCTATAACTCGGCAAAAAAAGATTGTGTTTAAGGCATAAATTTTTAACAGACTTATCTTAACTGTGTTCTTCATTCAAAAGCATTGTGTGTCCTCCTTTTCCCAAGTCCTCAGTGTCCAAATATCCACTTAGGGGAATCTCGTCTAGATCTCGTCTCGGTCATTGCAGTGATGTATCACAAAGTAAGGAATTTGTTTCTCCTGAAAAAACTGAAATCTATTTCTCCTTTGTAACAAGCATGCCCGTTCTACCCGAGAATTATGTTTCGCTTGCCGGCAGAACATGTGAGATGTGGAGGATCTCAACATAGACAGCGAAAAGACCAGGGTTGGAAAGAGATGCTGGCGGCGAAAGTCTTTCCTCATATGAGAATAATTTTTAAAATCTCCACAATATACTGGATTAATTCTCTGAATCCACCCACCTCCATACCTTCTAGTGAAGTGTTTCTTATATTAAATTTCTAGATAAACAAGTTGATCAACAAACAGAAGCCCTTAGGAAGTGAAGGAATAGCACATCACTTGATATACGCTGGAAACGGAGGTGGTGATCATGCGACAGGTTACAAAATAAAAAATATTTAACATAAATATACGCATACCTGGTTTTTTAAGAATAGCAAAAGAACTAGAAGAGTTAGCTGAACCTGATATTCTAGAAAGTTGTAAAGAATACTAAAACAACTATTTAAAAAAATATCTATACTTCAACAGCTTTATTTAACACAACTATAGCAATAACATAGCTAAAAATCGTTAAAAAATACAAGTGGCTTAAGACAAACTTTTTTTAACGTAAATATATTTTTGTCAATTGAACTGTCGATTACATTAGGCATAATATTACACGATATTCATATATAACATTACTTCAAACATTACCAACTTGTTCGAATTGAGCAAGAACAGATTGAATAAATTAGAATTAAATAGGTTACATCAACTTAATTTGAACTCAGAATATTGCATGAAATTTCTAAACAACACCTGTCAACACTAGGAGCAGTTAGAATAACCAGGACGCCAAATGTAAAAAAATGAACTGTGGTAATTTGAACTTTGAAAAATTAACGATTGAATACGCATTGTAAAAGCGACATCCAATCGAGTCAGACCATTTTCTACACTCCCGAAATATAACAAGTTTCTCCCCCTTCACGACCGGTGTAATTTCTACACAACTATAATAATAAATTTTCCATACTGTGAGTCCAGTAACTATAAGAAACCTATTTTTGAGTTAAAATATTGAAAATTACTACCAATTGTGACAATTTTTAAGTATGCTTTTAGCAAAGCATATCTTGATTTCTAATTATAATAATAATAGAAAGACTTTTAACATTTCACGAAAAAATGTTACTCTATGTTAAGCTAACTAAAGTAAGCATACACTTGTGTTAACTAGCATTCGTTCGCGATAGCCATGGATGATTAGTGTCATTAGGATGGCAACATCTGTCAGTGCTAATTGTACACCAAGTGGCATTTAAAATGCAACCATCAGCAACGGTCGACAGAACCGGAAAAGAAGAGCAGCAAGATACAAAAAATGCACATCGAATTATAATTACTATCCTCTCACTGTATCTCCAATGAGTTGAGAATGGGTGTAAGACTGGCTCCAATGTCCCTTGGGGAACGTGTATGCATCTGCATAAGAAAGATCCATCGCAGATTGTATGACTTATTTATCCATTTGTAAAGATTGCATTACTAAGTGGCTCATTACCGTTGTCGCTGTGTTCGCAAGGGAATTAAGTCTAATTTGATTTCTATTGCGATCACGAAACAGCTAGTTTGGAAATTAAAACCATTGAAATAATTAGCAGCAAATGATTTCAACTGATGTTCTAGTGCCAATGAGTTGAATTCAATTTTACTAGCCGGGAATTATACTAGTATAAAATAAAATTTAAAATAACAGCAAAACAAAATAGCCATCAGCTTCTTCCACGTATCCGATCAAACAAACTGGCCTCATAAAATACGCCCGGAACATGTTGGCAAAGTGTTAAACATAACGGACCGGGGGGAAAATAAATTAACTTCTTACAACGGTTGAGCAAAAATAGCAACCAACCACACACCATTCCATGGCCGGCCGAATCGGTACACTGTGCCGGTGAATGCCGAGGGCAGCAAAACATAAGACGGTACGGATCGGGGGAACGTTCGGTGTAGCCTATGTTCCCGAGATGGCCCGAGGGATTTTTTACGCTATTTTTCCCACACGTTGCAGTGTAGCAAGGCGATCATTTGAAGCTTGCTGTAGCGTAAGAACAAAAAAGAAAGCAACTGCAACATCTAATAGAAAAGGAGGGCTTTTTTTGCTCACAAAAATGTGCAAATGACATGCAAACCGGAGGCTATCATTTTTCTTTTGCATTTTTTTACTGTCCCGCAACTACAACCCTGGCCGAGAGGGCCATTTCGCTAACATTAAAGTGGTGGTCCGTTTTTCGAATCGAGCACATGTTGCTCTTTTCCAAAGCGATCGAGCAGCGGTAGCGTAGTGGTTATGGTCCGGTAGAAAGAACTTCAAATAGCTTATTTTATGTTTTTCTAATTCCGGAAAAGGGAGAATAAGATACAGCATTCTTTACTGTGTTTGTGTGTGTGTTTTTGTGAAAAACATCAGAAAGAAATGACAACCGAAACCCGAACCTCACGCGCCCCAACGTTTGCCGCAGCAATAGGGGTGGTGCTTTCAGGAAAATTAAAAATTAGACACCAAGTCCGCCAGAACCGAGACAGCCGGCAAGCTATGCCTTGGTCTCGTGTCCGGTCAATATAAACAGATCCTTTCCCTTGTATATGACATTGTTTTACAATGCCTAGCAATACTTGTAGCTCTTGTAACAGAAACAGTACCCCAGCCCGGCTGTAGTGCTGTAACCAAACAAGACCGATCAACCCAAACCATAACGGTAGAGGAATTTCATTCTTCCTCACTAGATACATCCAATCCAATCAGACAGCATCTTCTTCCTGATAGCAGAGGAATCTAACCGGTCTGCTGGATGGAAATTATACCACCGGAAAAGTTCCTGGCAGGATCGCACCGGTAAACTATAAGTGCATTTTGATCAAGTGGTACCATCGTTGAAGATCTCGAGTGTGGCCGAAAAAAAAACACAAAAAAAAATGGAACTCCACACTCACTCGTGAGAGGTGTTACGACACCAGCCCGACTTCGTACAATCCAGCCAAGTTTTTGATAACGAACTCGACTAAATCTATTTAATCAGCAATCATCCGTAAGCGAGATGAATGTTACGTGTTGGCCGATAACACAAACACGGTACGCATGGTAACGCATGTGACGATAAGTAATGAATAACGCCCCAACCACGGGTTTTCACACGGTTATGTCTGTGTGTGTGATGTATTTGTGTTGATGAAAAGCAATTTTCCTGAAAGGTGTTTGGGTTTTGTTACGGGCAAAGTTTTAGGTTTGAAGATCGAAGCAAATTTCGGAACCGATATGACGGAGCTTGTGTATGGAGGTACCAGGTAAAACGAAAGCTACATCTTTCCCAACGCCATATGTCAAGTGTAAAGTTTCCCGATGGTTTTTGTGCCACATCCGTAGAGGGAGATAAGCAAAGCATTATACAGACCTGCCCGCCAGTAAGTGAGTAAACGGAGACAAAGTCTTGTAAGAAGGGATAAAGTTTTTCCAATGGTTTTATATGATGTGGAGCAAGGACAAGTGTACATGTGGAGGGGGGGGGGGACAAAACGCAAAACAAAACCGAAGAAGAAGATTTACAGCGAAGGAAAAGGATGAAGCTGTGCGCGGTGGTATTACAGAAGCAACTATGATAAAGCAAAGCACATTTACCACATCATAAGAAGGACTACGCTGGAAGCAGGAGTTAGGCAACATAGGCTTACCTCGCTACAGGGTGAAGCTTTCCCCCTTTTTTTGTTGCCTTTTTATTGTGGGTGGTTTATGTTTTTGGCTTATCCCTGAAATTGAAAAGAAAAACAAGGGAATGGTTATTTTGAAGCTGAAAAACATTATAATCGGTACATTTCTTTACAACAGAGCATCAGAAGAATTGCGACGGTACTGGTGTGTGCTTTAGGTTAATTTATGAAATGGAAGAGTACAGTTTTGGCTTAGGTTATGGTTTTGAACAGGCGGCAAGGAACGTTTTTGGAACAGCTCGAACAAGTTTATAAACTTCGACGAACAAAATATTCCCCAACAAGATCTCTGAGATATTCTCATTCTTGTCATGAAACCCTCATGAAATGATAAACTGATTCTAATTTTTTGCTTGCTTCCTTTGCTTAACCATGTTTGAGTCCTTTTAACAGATGTCTAGGCATTGGCTGTTTAGAGACATTGTAGGAGTGGACCGTCTGTTGAACGCATCTCAGTTTCTTTTTGACAGTCTTCGGTAGAATGTTTATCTATGATCAGTCCGTTAACAATCGACGTCATGGCATCTAATCCCCTATGTTAGAGAACTATTTACATGTTGGTTACGTAGATCATCGCTGGATTATGGTACGGTGTTCTGGTTTTTTACCAGATTCTGATATTCTCTGGCAGAGATATTTTACCAGATTCGCCGAACTACAAGATCCTTCGTGTTAGTTTCTCTATTCTCCCTTGTTTTGAGGATATGTTTCGGTTGTTTGGCTTGCTGTTCCTAGAATTCCTGTCATGCTAGCATGCTATTCTTCCTATATCGTTCTAGATTGTATAAATGTTCCTAAATTGCTCTCGCCTATTACATCCTAAGTTGCACAGCGTTCTCTTCGTTCACGACACGTAGTTCCAACGTCCCTACAATTCGTGACTACGAAAATTTCGATGCACCCGGATGCAGCAGACATTACGAACAAACCTTCAAACGCAGTTGCCTGACTACATTCCTAGTGTATATAAAGCTAGAATACAGCAGCTACAGGGGTATTACGATATTGAATACCGTTTTCAAGATATTCTCTCTAGTATTACATGATCGACTATTGAAAAGATAGTTGAAAACTATCAGAGAGGATTCCGAAACTTAACATCAATCGGCTACACTTCTTCCATCCTTTCATAGATTTCAAAGCTGGATATGATAGGATATCCAGGGTAAAAGAGGGGGTTTACGACATAATGAGTGCTTTTGAAATCCCGGCTAAGTATACCAGACTTGTATGAAAGACAATGACCAACTTCACATGTCAGATTATGATGGATGGAAAACTCACTTTGCTACCACCGAGGATCTGCACCAAAGACATGGACTAGCTTGTCTAATCTTCAACATAGCGTTAGAGAGGGCCATCCACAACTCGGAGCTGGAAACTTCGTGGACCATCTTCTATAAGTCAATCCAGATCTTAGCATGCGTTGATGACATAGATGTCATTGGTTTACGGCTCTCCTATGTGGCAGATGCTTACCAGAGGATCGTGCAGGCGATCCTTAAAAACTAAAATCAAAGTGGTACAAGCAGCCGCCCTGCTAACAAATCCTGATCTACGCAGGGGTGACATACGGGCAGATGATCGCATTTTTGAAATCGTCCGAAACTTCACTCACTTTTCAAAGGTCATCGCCGACAATAACATAGATTTTGAAATAAGAGCTAGGGTGCAGGCCGTCAACCGGTCTTACTATAGCCTGAGGAAACTTCTCCACTCAAAATATTTGTCGCGACGTTCGAAGCTGGTACTAAACAGAATTTATATAGTCCCAGTACTAACATATGCCTCTGGGACATGGGAAGATCAGAAGGATTTTTGGCCCCGTGTGTGTGAAAAGACAATGAAGGAGCCGCTATAATGGAGAGCTCTATGAGTTGTACGACAACTTCACTGTTGTGCAGCGAATCAGACTCGTCAGGCTCCGGTGGGCTGATCATGTCATGAGAATGGAACCGCACGACCCAGCTCGTAAAGTCGTTTTAGGCTGTCCACATGGATAGAGGAGACGTGGTAGGCTCAAACTGAGGTGGAGAGATGGCGTTGATGCTTCCGCCACAAAGGCCACAAAGGATTGGCAGACGAAGGCGCTCAACCGTGAGCAGTTTAGATGATTTCGGAAGCAGGCTAAGACCGAGAAGTGGTTGTAGCGCCAGTTGAGTAAATAGGTAAGTGTATAAAAATGACGGTATGAGCAAATAATTAAACACCTCCAAAATATAAATAAAAACAAATCTAAATTATTTTACGTATAATATTTATTCACCCTTTTCATGATGTTCACCTTTACCTTACCTATGGCTTTGTCGCGGCTAAAGTTCTTACCATTACAAACCACTCCGACTTTTGCACGAGTGCCGCGAACACCAGGAAGAAGAAATTTACATTTTTATGTAGCCCAAACGAATCTCGCACAACCGAAAGCTGCAAGCCAAACCGCAAACTACACCCGTCCACGGTATGGTGGTGGTAGTAGCAGCAACCTCTGTTAAAAATGCTTCATTGGTTTTTCGCTGGATGCCATGGGTTTGATTCGTTTGTTTTCAATCTTGCTTTACCGCCAGCCCATAACAGTAACTACAGCTCCCACCCTGCCGGTCCAGCCGAAACCGGAAATGGTGATCCACCACTATTCGCTACAAGCTTGCTAATTTGCTCAAGTTGACTGCCGGCGCCGTGTTTGTTAGGAACGGGTTTCGTTTCTTCCGGTTGCTGGTCTCATCGCTAAGTGGAGTTCAACACAATTGCGCATCCCTATCGCGTGCACGGTTAGCAGCAAACCTCCAAACCTGGGCACGAGACGGTAAATGGATGCTGCAATGGTTTGAGCCACAAGGCTTTGGGGATACAAAGTAGAAAGTTAGTGAACAGGGGTTCGGTACGAAAACGCAAACGTACTGTAAGAAAGGATTGTGTTAGTTTCGAAAGGTAAGCGCGCACGAAGGACGGCCAGTGTGCAATGGTGGAACGCACCCTCAAGCCACTGTACAACATCTTCACCCGATGCGGTAATGTTTGCTGTACACGGTCCACTGGAAGGTAGTTGGGTGGATTGAGTTTGCTCGAAATAAAAAAACACAAAAAACCACCCTAATCTTGTACGAGCCCGTTACGTGCGCTCATGATGAGACGAGTAAGTATACCTTGACCATCAGCAAAAACCGGACGGCTTGACCCCCGTGCGCTGCTGCCATGTTGGGCAGAACCATGTCAGAGAGGCAGCTAACCGAAACCGTACCGTGGCTGGATAAAAACTACATCAACTCACCCAAGTAGTTCGCAAAACAGGATAATGAATATTTTCACAGCACTCCAACGGATGGACGCGCCCGGTGAAGTACTCGAAATCAGGAGAATTAATTTTTTAATTTCGCTCGTCAGCTAGTCAGCGTTGGTAGCGAAATGAGAAAAAAAGTGGTAATTTCGATCCACCTGTTTGAGGCACAACCAGTCCAGGGTGCTTGTGTTTCTGCTTGCATGTGACAGATAATTGGAAATGGGGAAGGATACGAGTGAAATTGCACGTGGAAAAACCACGACCCAAGTATTGGAGCACAAGATATCGACACGATATCCGAAATGAGGTTGGCCTCTGTCGGACAAGTTGCATCATCATCAGGCCGTTTTTCACACGAAACGTTCACCCGGTTCCGAGTCGGGTTAAACTGTTGTCAAGAGTTTGCCCATGGTTAGCATGCAGCCCATAATAACAACAACATAAAAACTCGGAGCTCGCACGCACTATGTTTGCTCGCTGGGTGACTGCGACGTACAACATTACTCCACATATGGCGAAGAGCAGATGAATACACGAGAGTACTAATTATTATTAATTAATTACATCCCTGCATTCCGGTGGACGGACAGTCCAGCGACGGTGATGACGTTAGCGAAATGGACGGACGGGCATGAAAGGGGGAAAAAAGAATTCGCGTATAACAAACAAAAGAATACAAACATGAGTTTGGTTTGTATCCTGTGCTACCCGATGGCAATGTTCGCCAGTGGGTAGATTGAACTGTCGGCAACAGTTACTGTCAGATAGGGACAGAAGCACCAAAACAGGATGTATTGGTTTGATGTTTTATATTTACTGTTAAATGAACAACCATCGGCATTCCGGTGAGTTTGTGTGGCCGTGTGGTTAAAATATGTCATTACGTATCAAGTGTAGGATAAATATCGATAAAAACATAGCCAGTGTATTTAAATTCGTTTAGCATTATTGATCATTTGATAAATTATTTACTGAATGTGTGCTTAATAAAACCCACAGTACGGTGGTTAATGAATAGCATAGGTAAATTCTGGTTCCTTCTCGCCTATCGGTAAACGGAACTCGCACTCGTCTTTTCAACTTTGCGTTCATATCGCAGTAAATTTAAAATCATTTAAAACTATATAAACCTTTACTCGAGTTACGCAGACTAGGAGATAAGCGTATTTCATAATGTTTATGTAGACTTTAATTTTTTATTAGTCAATTTGCAATTATTTCTAAAATCAAATTTTATTTATGATAAAATTACAATAAATATTTATGAAAATAAATCGAAAGAAAGTTATATATTAATATTCAATCCATTTAGTTCACATATTAAAAAATTTTAGAATGATCTACGAAACGTGAAAAATAAAAATAAAAATATACGAAATTTAGCTTGGAAACCCTAATGATTGCATTGCAATTAGAAAAACATTTACATTACTCGAGAGGCATTAGAACTATCTGTATTTTAAAGCAACTGGCAAGAAATGTAAAAAACGACAGAAATTCTCAGAAATGTACACATTTTCCGATTTGTATAAATTTATTGGAGAACTTGGCAAAATAGAGCGCTAAATGTATTCCAGAGTCAACCAAATGTTGTAATTGATAAAAAAATAAGATGATAATTCGGATAAATATAGTCGGCGCATATAGAAACGATTCTACGCAAACTCACAAAATATTCGATGAGACTGTTCGCTTGGAGGGATGGAAACACTCGTCCATCATGCGATGGTTGGTGTTTTTTGTTAATTTTCCAGCCGCTGTTAGTTCGCCTTAAATTTCTCTATGTTTTTTTTTGTTCGGAATTCTTAACAACTCTAATGACGCACTTGATATATCAAGCTACATAAAACGTTCGGCACCAGCGAGAACTCTTAGACCATGACAACTATTACATGTGCTGTGTTATCGGGCCAATTTCGGACAAGCATTGACAGGATCATTCTATGTGCGTAACTTTCAAAAATGACTCTGAACTGTTCGACTTTTATATTTTACAATACAATTTTAGTAAGCATCTTCGTGTTGTAATTGAAATTGAAATAATATTTAGAATTTCTTGAAAACATAATGTAAGATAAATAAAGATACCTAAAGAAATAAATAAACAAAAGCGAACAAGAAAGCTGTATTATACATATTATATTATATATCTTCAGTTCAGAAGTATGAGAACACACTGTTATGATATGTTTTTATCGTAGATAATGTAAATTTATTCAATTTACGTTGAATTTACAATAAAAACCAGTATATTCCCTATCTGCAATTGTTTGTCTTAAAGCTGACTTATTATTATAGCTTGTTTGGTCTCATTTAATATGCTTATACGTATGTGCTGAAAATGTTCGGCTGGGAGAAAAGATTAATTATTATGAGGCATGAATGATAACACATCTTTGAATGTTTTTTTTTATTCATGAATGACGACCTTGCTTACATCTTTGAATATTATATTGATATGATTTAGGGAATTAAAAGGTAAATGGTCTAGTATAAATGTATGTTTAACAGCGTTGCAATTCAGTGCATTAGTACGACATCTTTCCATCAACTATTGGAACAAAAAATTAACAAACCAACGAAATGAAATCAGCCCCAAAATTAGGCTTACATGAAAAGTGAAGTAATGAATGATGTTAGCAATGTACACAGCCAAGAAAATGCAAGCTAGCAATGCTTTCTTTTGCCTCTCAACGATGAAGTCAAAGGTTCATTCATCAGGATACATTTTACAGAGGTTTGTGTGGCTAAGCGTAGACAGAATATTAAACGCATGCTCGCCACCGTTCCATAACGATGATTAGTTTAAATTCAAACATTACCGTAACCGTTTTTTTTTTCTCGACCGAGAGGCCCGTTGAGAAAATTTCACTCGGCAGTAGCTAAGTACAGCCGTTACATGGCCAAATGAAGCTAACGCATTTAGCCGATACAGCATTCCCTTGCTTGCGTGCGTTCGTTCGTTCGTTCCAGCGGAACGAGAATCCCAGCATCCTTAACGGTAGAATTTTACCGGCAATGCTGCATACGTCAGGTGAATTTAATGGGAAAGAAAATAGCTTCACCGAGTGACTTCACGACTTCCCAAACGCGAAATGATGTGTGGTTTGTGGGTGAAAATGTTTCGTCCCCTGATACCCCCCGGTACTTCACTCTATTCCAGCCATCATCTTTGCAGGATGGGAGCTGATTGAAGCATTGTGATGAATGTGCGAGAACTGTTTCATCAGGCTGATGGTACCGCAAAACGTTAAGGTACCGACGCGGTACGTTCGGTAGCCAGCTGTGGTAGTAGTTGTTCAATATTATTGCAAATTCCTAGTGGTTGGGAATGTGAAACACTTTCAAATGAAGCTTCATTGTTCGAGATTCCTGTTTGCTGTGCGCTATTTAATGGTGAAGCATGTTGGAAGAATAATTACTGGAGCGTTATCAACACTTTTGGCAAAGAGAATATCCAAATCTGGATGATTTACATCGTTTTAGTCGGCCTATTAAAATTCCTTGTGTCCTTGCGAAGGAAATTAAATAATGTTTAAGTGAGTTAACAATATTAACAGTTTGATAGAAAATCCATATATAATTCATATGAAAATATATAAATTATTTAGAAATCAATACGACGATTACAACCGTCAGGGTTCATCAAAGGGATAGATAATAACAATAAAATGGCTAGACAGAGTTTTTTTAGCAAACTTAAATATTAATCTTCTTTACGATATATATATTTTTTTTAAGAATTCCTAAATGTAGTATATTTTCAATGATCGTTTTTCATTGCTATATGACGCTTTATGATGTTATTGCAAATATGTGTTTTATTATCCAAATGGCATGTTTTTCTATAAGTTGTAATGATATTTAATATTATTTTCTCATTACGTGTTATATTATGATCTTCTTCTTTGGCCTAACGACCTACTCGGACATGCCTGCCATTTCTGGCTTACTAGACTTATTGATACCAGGTAGTTGGATAATCAGTCCTCACTACGGGGGAACGGTCCAGATGGGATTTGAACCCCGGTCCTGCCGTATGAGACCGGCGCCGCTTATCTTCTCGGCCACCGGACCGCCCCCTGGAGTTGATTATATTATGATATATTCTTCAATTAATGAATGCCGTATTGCTATCGTTGGAAACATTATACTTTATAAACAATTACATTGTCGACACGTTTATCACGCTATATCGAAACGGCGAATTCATTGCAAACAAATCATAAATTCATCAACGTTTGTCAACGTTGCAAGTGAACCATCATTTTGACAGAACGTTTAGTAAGGCGACACTAAATCTAATGATTTGTAACATTCATCAACTGCATCTGTTCCATCTCAACCATTGTCCACGCACAACTCCTCTGACGAATGTTTACACGCCATGGTAAATTGCACTATTTCACTCGAGGCATGAACGTTGGATCGGGATGCGATGGTTCATGTCAATAATTAATCGCATTCGCCTTTCCGGGCACTTTATTTCGCAGATGAGCAAAGATTGCCCTGGTTTGGGTTGGTTTACAGCATCTAAATCCGGAGCCACCGTGGATGACTCGTTTAGGCTCGTTTGCCAGAGGCTTTTCTTGTGGGCATGTATAGTTCCACGCAAACACACACACAGCTGCACGAGTACCAAGCTGCCTTTGTAACAACTAACTTATCAACACTAAAAGTCCTGCAGTACTCATTGTGATGGGACATTGCCAGGCATCGAAAACTGACCCAAACAAATCGCTCGGTTGTGGCTAAATTCACAAACAATCGTCAAACAATTAACTCTGCTACTACGAAAGCCGCACACGCGGGATAGGTCCTTCGGCAACAACGCTAGAAGCTCCATAGGGAAGTGGTATGATTGCTAAACCAAAATTCAGGCATCCACTGCTTTCAATCCGGGGCTGAATATACCCACCTGTACTCGTCTACCCATCCTACATTTTTCCCTCGTCTCCAATCCCATTGATACCTTCCATTTGCAGCAGATGCATAATGAACTTCCTTTGTTGGGCGTACAAAGTTCTTTACACCGGAAGTTACCTTCTGCAGTGTGAATCGTCCATCGAGCGAACCCCGCGAGACTGGCGAGGTCAAGACATATGATGAAACATTCGCCCGCAGGTTACAACCAGGTTAGAACCCGGCGCATAACTTCAAGCGTACGGTTCATGATGTTAATTTTTGGGCGTCCAATAAATGGACAACTTTGGATTAGTGGTTGCACCAGCATCAGCGATTCGTGTGGCCAGATAACGACATGGTCGGTTTGTGTGTTGGCTGTGTTTGATTAGTGCACACGTGCTTACGCCTTGGCAGCGGATATATGAACAAGGGAGTCACCAAAGGCCAACTGCATGACGTGGAACGATTCAATCAACTTGTCATTTTGGACGACCAGAAAGCCGCAAGTAATAAACTCAATTGTGTCATTTTTTTTTACTTTCTACTTTTTCACATAAAATCGTAACATAAAGTTACACATACACGTACTCTTTCTCCCGCTCTTTCTCTCTTTTCCAACTTTACCTTCAGTGTCGTTAGCATTTCCTGTTGCGACTGGCGGCTGGATTATCCCTAATACCCTTTACATTCCGTTGCAATCCTATGAATAACTTGCACGGTGCACATTTTCATAACAGTTGCTCGTTTCTGGCTTTGTAAAAGCACTGAATACGTGTACCTGTCAGCGCAACGACTACCCTGTCCACCGACACCTTACCCTGGCAAATGTCCCAATTTCCATGGCGTGTAGCATCATGGCACCTTAAGCTGTGTCCGGTAACGGGCAAGCTGATAAAATTAAACAGAGCCACTCACGATCGAAACCACATCCACAGGGCTTTGGTAAAATCCATTTCCCGATGACCATTCGAATGCAGCCCGGACACTTGGATCTCGAGTGGATGGTACAATATTGTAAACAGTCTAAATATGTATGATGTGTGCTTCTGCATGAGTTTTGTCTTGCCTTACAACATACGTCTGAGACAATCGTTTCAGTGCTTCGTTACACGTCTGATGATGAATACAACACCAAAAAATTTGAATATTTTTATGGTAATCAAGATGAATGTGAACAAAATGTTAATGCGTTCCAGTTCTCTTACAGTTTTTGTTTTGTTCTCTTAGATATTATGAGGTTTATTTTATACAATAAAGAATGTATTATAGCATTATTTGGATTTAAAATCCACAATCTGTTTTTTTTATTTATATAGAACGGATAATCTAGTATTACTAATATGTTTCTTTGTATTAACATCAATATAATTATATTGTTTTTTTTGGTATTAAGTTAAAAGTACTAAAAATCTAAGACATTCTTTTTGGAATCATCAATTAATGTTATTATTGGAATATCCGGTAGCCGAGGCGATAGCGGCGACGGTGTTTCACGCGGCATGACCCTGTGATCGAAACCCATACCTACATGGGTTATGGAATACATACGTTTTCCATAGTGAAGGCTTTGATGATTTTTCAATTACGTGATTATCAATAAGTTTCATACTCTCATACTAATGCGAAAATAGCAATTATTGTTCCTGACCACACCCTAATGTTCTTTGTAAACCCTGTTCGCCATCCCTTCGTGTATCACTTCATCCCAATTGTAAACTTGTATTGAAGTTTGCTTTTGTAAATAAACATTTTATTTTAAAAAATAATGCTAGTAAGCCAATTATAAATAGTCGGCATGACCATAAAAAAAACAAGATTGTGAAAAGAAGCCAAAAGAAAAAGAACTGTTATATGAATGGATCATATATCATCGTTTGAAGTCCTCTTAAATTTGATCCCACACATTTACACCTACTATTTACGTTAATTTGTTGTATTTATTATTTTATTAATTTAGTTTTAGTGTCCCCGCATGTTTTTAATACTTTTTCTGTATGCCGTGATTTTTCAATACTTTTCTGTACTACTAAAAAAATATTAATTTTGAAGAAAGTATAAAATGTTTTAATATTATGCAATTTAATAAAAAAGGAGTTTTTCAGGGAGTTTTCAATTTAATAAAAATATGTTGACATATTCGAGTTCGCCCGTCATACGGCAAAGTACAAGAAAGAAATTCGTATTATATTTTAATACTCACTTAGTTTAAACGGTGCACATAATTTGGCATATGTCATTATATTTAACAGCAAATGTATGAATAAATAATAAAAATATTTTAACAAAGTCTAATGATCTTTAATGTGTGTTTAATGGTGGGTGGTCCGGTGATCGAGGAAAAAAGCGACAGAAAAAAATCGAAAAAATCCCATCAGGGCCGTTTCCTCGTGGCGAGTGATAACTTGTCTATCCAACTACGTGGTATCAATAAGAGTCTAGTAATCCAGAAATGGCAGGAATGACCGAGTAGGTGCTACGCAAAAGAAGAAAAATGATCTGGACGAAACGAATTTATTGAAATGACTTATAATAAGAATTTTATTAAAAATTATAAAACGATTTTTTTGCATTTTCAAGCGATAAAAACGAAGTAAGGATAATTATATAACTCTCGGCGCACATTCAGTAAGCAAACAATGAATAGAATCTAATGTTAGGTAATGAAAACATGTACCAAGCATCAAATACCTATAATGCTTCTACCATTGTTGCAAAACTACGGCCTAAGCGCACACTGTATGAATGGTTATGCTGTACAGCACTCAAGATTAAATCAAGATAGGACGTCATTTGCAATTTCCCCGCTCCCGGCATCTCTCAGCATCCACAGCTCACACCGATTACGATCGGACATGCAGATTCGCACTGGCTGCCCAACACAATGGCTCTTAGTTCGGTGGAACGATTGCTAGTACGGTAATGCTTTTCCAAATCGGTGGCCAACTAAACGCGGGTGTGGCAGCTTCGGTGGCAGCGTGAGAGCAAACCAAACCGCAAATTACCAGCAATTATGCAACGGGCTAATTTGCAATCGGGCTTATGCAACAGGTACGGTTCGGGACCGAGATACAATTATCCACAAAACAATAGTACTCGCGATACCGCTTCGGCTTTAACCGTCAGTACGCGAGCCTTGCACACTATTGTTAAAATACGTTTGGCTACTTAGCTCGGGCCATCCGCCCGCGCTTCCGGGTATACCAGTTGACTGCACACAGAAGCCTTACGGTTGGCATCCAGAAGTAGCAATCGGTTGGATTGCAAAAAGCGTTGTGTAATTTTGAATAGAAAATTGTATTTAATCTATTTATAAAAAAAGTGAGTTTAAGTGTTTGTTAAGAATGAATAACTTTAAACACATTTTTAAATAGTTATTTAAAAAAAGGCATAATAATTACAGTTGATCAGTGCATTTAAGTAATTTATAGAGTCCAAAACATGACGATGGTTGTAACAATTTGCAAATCACACTTAACAGTGAAACGTGGAACATTTTCAAGCCCATATAAGACAATACAAACCATAAAAATAAATCTAAATAAACCAACCAACCAGATCAAACGGTCACTTCGCTTCCGGCATCCAATCGACCTAAATGGATCTTTCCTGAACGTCCATCGGAGAATGGGATGGTGTACTGGTTGGACCGATGGACCGGTTGGTTCGTAAGGCCGGAAGCGATCACACTAAATAAACTAGCACACTAGAACAATTGCAAAGCGAAGCGGTTGGGTGCATTTATCTGCATGCTACTCAACCGTGATTATCCTTCACAGTTTACTTCGTCCATTTGAATCCTCTGTTGATATCACTACACTAACCTAATGGGAAAATGGATCTTCATACGCGGTCCGGTGCGTTGGTACAGTTTGCTGGGCGGAATTAAAAAAAAAGTGGGGTAAAACTCTACCAGACCATTCTGCTGGAAGCATCCGACGGGTTTAAGAGATGTAGTGCGAAAACAAAAAATAAATAAAAACACCACACACACATTCACATTAACATCGAAACGCATAAAATGCACGACACGCACCAAACCAGCACAGCCACACATCGCTCTAACTGGCGAATGTAATCCAATTAAATGACAAATAATTATTCCGTAAATTGTGATTTAAGTCTCCCAACGCGCTCGGGCGTACCGTAATGCAGTTCCGCCGGTGAAGGATCAATCGGTAAATGGGCAAACCAAACCGAACCGTGCTGGAAGACAAATCCGGCCGACCGGAATCGATAAAAACTCATTAAAAGCCATTTTGCCTCGTTTGGTGGATGGCTTGCGAACAACAGGAATGCGAAAGTGCGAGGGTTAAATATGGCGAAGGAACAAAACGGGAAAGGGGTTGGTGCAGGGATAAATGAACCGAGGCGAATGCTTGAAACGACGCACATCAAGCAATGGGGATAAATCGAACAAATGGAATTATAAAGTGAGCAGAAAAAAAGAAAATGTTTTCAAACGCATCCCGTAGGCTGACAGTTCGTTCACCCAAAAGCCCATCCCTGCAACCTTCGCGGAAGTGTTTACCGGACGACAATTCACTTGGCGTCACAATTTACGACACGATCCTTTGACAGTTTACCGCTCAGTGGCAGAGTTAGGGCCCGCCACGTTTGGGAGCATGATTACGGAATTATCGATGACCGGAAAGGCCACAGTGGTGGATTTGCTAATTTTCACGAATACCTATCCAACCGTAATGAAGGTATCGCCGCACAAGGTTAGGACAAGATTAATTGTTCGCACCAAAGGCACGCATTAATTGATCCGATCCATCCGGTGGGAAGATTTGTGGGACGACCATATTGGAGTGCGTACTTAGAGATTTATGATGAACGCTTGGTGTAAAAGGACGTTGAATATAAACTGTTTGAAATATAGAAATGTGAGAAGAAAGTAGGTGAGCAAACTTCACCTTAATACGTCTTTGCTTTTTTCGTTGCTGCTAGTACTGATCCAATACAAACAATCATTACAATGAGATTAGATAAGTGGACTTTTGCAAAAAATTCAAATATAATAAAAATGTTATTTTAAAGATCCAATTCATTTAAGGTCAGGCTGACAAATAAAACTATAAAAAAGTGTACCCAGTAATTGGTAATGTTAATCATTAAAAAAAGCATTAAAATTAATATTCATCAAAGAATAATCTGAAAATTGAGAAAATGTACGACACACTAGTAGACACACTGAACTGAACAGGATGTTAATTATCAAAATTACAAACTCTTGTAGCTAGCTTGATGTTATCAACTCATTATCGTTTAAAAACAGTTTCGATTTTTAGCATGTTTATAGTACGGCAGAATCCCAAGGTAGACACGACATCTAATCGCAAAGGATTTTAAATTTTAATTTTTAACAAAAATCCAAATTTGTTTTAATATTTTCATGGACCAGCATTCTGGTTTTCGGAGTATTGTTATGGTAAAAATTCGGTTCGTGATAAAATGTCAGCAAGGTAAGCAAGCATCATTTATGACAAAGATCCACCTTCAAAGTATTTAGACGATTACCGGATTCGAAACATTGTTAAATGATCATTTCCAATATCTGGCAGAGATGTTCCTTTCATTTTGGATTATTATTTTCATGTCGTTAACATTTTTCACTTTTAATTTATATTGGAGCCAAAAGGACAAAAGTCCAGTGAGTCACTATATTTATATCGGAAAAAGTTAAAAATTGAATTTTAGATTATGTTGGCTCTACCAAAATGACTTAAAGCTAGTAAACATAATTAGGACATAAATTATACTGTTTATATGTTTAAATGTTTTATTTACTGCTATAACTGGTGCAACTATTAAGTAAGGCAGATAATAAAATAACCAAATATCTCAAAGCTAAAAACCAATATACAATGTTCTTCAGGATTCTATACTTAAGACTTGCATGTCTGACTTCAGATTAGTGAGATAAAAACTCCTGTTTCTTGGCGTGACGACTTGTTTGTTCATTCCGCTGTAATGGCTCACTAGATTTGTTAATACCACGTACTAGGATAGTAAGTTATCAAACGATTAGTTAGTTAGGGTTAACCGGTCCGGATGATGAAGATATTTGATACCCGGTCCTGCCGTGTGAACACCGGCGTCACAATCGTCTCGGCCTCCAGGTTGGCCCAGTATTGTATGATTGTTTAAATAGTTTTATCTTCACACCATACCAATATTATTAGTTCAGATTATTGCGTTTAGTACGTTGAAGATTACTATTAACTTTGCAACTGCTATCTACCTAATCTTCTTCTTCTTCTTTGGTCTAACACGACCTACTCGGTCATGCCTGCCATTTCTGGATTACTAGACTTATTGATTCCACGTAGTTGGATAGTCAGTCCTCACTACGGGGGAACGGTCCAGATGGGATTTGAACCCCGGTCCTGCCGTATGAGACCGGCGCCGTTTATCTCCTCGGCCAAAGGACTACCAAATCTACTAAATACATTTATCATTTTATCCGTTGTATTTTAAATCAAGATAAGCTTATTTTAGAAATAAATATTAAAAACGAAGAAACCAGGGTTTCAAAACGGAATATTGCACTATTGACTAAAGATTTCGCAATTTCGCTTGACGTCAACGTTTTGTTTAACATTCCGTTGAGCCGCTTCAGTAAACACTATCCCCTTCATACACTCTATAGCCAGTGAAGAAAAGTACGCAAAGTTATTGTTTGTCTTTTCCTTTATTTTGGTGTAATGTTTTTCTTACACTGAGGGTAAACATTTTCATTTCACCAAACTAAAAGGTTTACAATTTCTACCGAAATCTGCAAAAAGGTAGCTGGACAAGATGATTTAGGACATAACAGGGAAGGGTGATGTTGTTTTGGATTTCTTTTTTTTCTACTCCCCGAAAGTTTATAGATCGTGTGGCAAACATAGTGGCGATAAGTGTGGGAAATGTTCTACTGGAGATGGTTATGTTAGAGTTTTAAAGATGACATTCTTTAAACAGTTTATTTAACGACTTCTCGTTATGAATTGGGTTTTACTTAGTAAAGAGATATTGCCTTACCAGAAAAATATTCGTTAGTGTTATAGCTTAATTTTTAAATGGTCTAAATAATATCTCCCGAAAACCAAGTGCAGCATAAGCTCGGAAAAGAAAAGAAAGATTATCCAGATAAAACAACTGAGTCTTCGGAACTCACCCACACCTACAGTTCAACATGCCGCAAAGCTGCACAAATCCTTCCGAGGGCAAGGGGCAAATCCTTCATACTTCAATGATTCTCTGGCATGATTGTGTCAGAAGAAGCAAATGTCTTCAAAGAATGGTCGGCTAATGGTGTCCTGCAGACCACAAAACCACATCGAACGGATAGGCGACTAAAGATTCGAGGTGAAAGGATTAGTAACTTCAAACGGAAAATGGAAACACCATCAGCTTTTGCTTTTCGTGATGCTAGATGTGTTTAAAAGAAACCGAAAAGAACGTACGGATATATGAAGTGATACGAGTGGAGCCAAGTCATGATGCATTATTACAAAGAAAACATTTTAAAGAACGAGTGCTGCTGTATGGCAATAGGGAAAGTATATGCATTAAAATGGAATTCCTGTAGGGTACCGTAACTAGATCAGATCGTACGCATGTAGAACAATGCCAATCACTGTAAAAAGGGACCTTTTAGTTGCTGCTGGAAACATTACATCGTAACTGATGAAAAGGTTAAAAGGCAGATCTCGTGTCCGTAAGGAAACGTTACCTACCAACCCGTCTCTATTCGGGTGGTATCTTCCGGTAACCTGAGCAGACCAATTTCTTACACCGATTCCAGCTCGTAATCGTTATTGGAATGAGAAATGAAATGGTTAATAATTTATCGCCAACGGTACTATACATGGTTGTGCCTGTTGGCCAAGCATGATTAGAAATTCATGGGAAAATAAATGTTTTACACTAAAACCCAAACAACACCAGCGAAGCGTTAGTTATGTTAGGTGTGGGCAGATGATTTCAACTACCGAATGCTATGGCCTCCACGGCCAAACGAACCACTCGCCGTAGCATTATCGACCGGAACCTGCCCGGGATGTGGGACCATTCGCTACCCTTTCGCAAAAACCGATGGTGGTGGTGATGTTCAGGTGCAAAACTATTTATTTATACCCTGGGATGAATTTGCTATCCTTCAACTACCCCACTGTACCATCCCCCTGTCCGACGGTGAACCATCACCAAATGTGTCTTTTGCGTGGCGCGTGTAACTTGGTTGGAAGTAGCGAAATGCGAAAATTCACTCAAACGTCTAAACTTTGGTGAAAAGTACGATGAACAAAATCACAAAAGGGGGAACAAAAATGCCGGAAAAGAGAGTAGTGATGCAGCGAAATGGTCCACAATTCCGGCAGGCTGGCAAGATACATAATGGTGGTCGGCCGAACGGGCATGGAAAAAATGGCACCTTTTCACGCTCGTCTATTCCCGTCGGGAGACACAAACAAATCCAACGAAATAACCAACGGGGCCACGAAGGCGTTCGCACGCGACCACTCACCGCAGCGCTTCGGTTGATTCAATTTCAGCGCCTGGGCGCCCGAAGTGGTAGTTCGATGTGAGTCCCGGATCGATAGTGGAGTATGGGTTTTGCGGTCAGACGGGTGATAGACGGGGCACAACCAAGGGGGAAATTGCTATAGATTTATCTTCCTTAGTCTCATCTTGGATATCATTTTTCTCGGTGTTATGAGTCAAAGGGACCCCGGACTAGACAAAACCTCGGTTGCGTTCGGCTGCACGGTCGACTGATGCCTCCTTCAATCGTGGACAAGAGGCACGAGTGTGGAAGTTGTTGAAGAAGTGTAAAGGGTGTGATATTTTATGGTAAATTACCGACCGTTTTCGCCGTCACGAGGTGATAACTTTTCTTCGTTGCGCATAGAAGTAGCTGGGTGATGCGTTTACCGCAAGTCACCGGGACGGTCGGGCTGATGATACCATCGGCTCAGAAGGGTTAAGGTGGGTCGCTAGTTTCATTTCATCGCCCAGTGTAAATCTTGTCATCAATTCGCTCTGCTGATGGGCCCCCTCGATCATGTCCGGTGTAATTGGATAAAAGATTATGTCTATACAACCGCAACGTATCGATTAGATAGTAAAATTTTAACTGCTTGTTTTTGTGTTCTATTGTGACTGAATCGTTGCAGAAAACGGATATAGGCATTGGAAACTGAGTTGTATACGTAGCATACGCCACCAGTTCAGTGGAAAGTAATGCATTTAATAATATATTAAACAATCTTTTTTTATACTCCATTGTTATTGTTAGTGAATAGTGAGAGTGTACTAAATTGAGCTTTTTTCTATTCATCTGCTTCAGAGTGTCAGTCAACTAAATGGACGCAATCATGAATACCTTCATCGACATGTGCACTGAATACCTTCATCGATGTTGAACTCCAAGCTGAATGCAGGCTGTAGCGTTTGATCGCGACCATTGTCCTTGAAAGGCGTTTCTGTTCGACGGTGAAATATTCACGGAGTGTCGTACGTGGCGAAAAAATTCAACACAAAAAGGTTGTATTGTGTGTACGTGAATGAATAGACCAGTCATATGCATGCCATGTCCATCAAGTGAACCATACGGCAATATCGGAAAAAAGTAAAAAATGCTTTATTATTCTGGTCGATTGATATTGATGACTTGTTTTTGTGTTTGAAAATTTATCCACTTTTAACATATTACGAGTTGTTAACGTATGAACACTGTATAAATGGGAATTCTTGGTATTGTTTACCATTGTAATGCTTGCCACGCGTTAAATGGAGGCGCCTGGTAGCCTACGTAACACGAAACCAATTAAACAGACGAAATGTTTGTTGTTTGACGTTTTTGTTTAGCATGTTATTAATTGAATAAAATTTGAAGGAGACCCTATTATATTAGTGCTCGGAACGAGTTTGTGATATTAGCATATAAGTTTGGCGTTTGTTATCAAAATGGCTGATTAAAACAATATAGTAAAAGAAAATATAGTAAGAAAACACGAAATGTGAATTTGTCATAGTTTCATTCACGAAACACTATTAGTTCTTCTTCTTTTTCTTTCATGGCTCTCCAAGCTCGATAGGTATTGGCCTGCCGTTTTTGGCTTCCGTGATTTATTTAAATTTACCTTGCAGGCTAATCAGTCAACGGGGCAACGGCTCCAGTCCTACCGCATGAGACCGGCGCCGTTATCTCCTATGCCACGAAGAGTATTGGTTAGAAGGTTAAATATTGAAAATAAATTAAACTTACTTATACTTTCCGTCGTCCTTGAACCAATATAAAAAAAACGAATTAAAAAGAAAATTTTTTGGAACTGACCAGATAAATATATTTTTTTAAGCAATTTTCGGCCTGCTTTTAAATTATATTATCGCGTGATTTAAAAATAACGATATGAAAAAAACCCCAAAATTAGCAACTCTGTTAAAATTTCCGATTTTAATTTTTCTTTTTAAGTGCCGCAGAATTAGAGTATATTGCTTAAATTTTTCAATTACTTTTAATTTAAAGCAAGTGGCTATATAATTGCGATTTAAAATATAATTCATTACAAAAAATATGTAACAATGTAGAACAATTTTAAAGGCTTTACAACATTAGTTCATTACGTTCATATAAATCATATGAAATAACTATCTCAGAATTAACGGAATGAAAAAAGCCAACATAGAAACAAAAAAAATTGTACATGAATACAAATATGACCAACATGTTCAATGTACATGTACCACTGGTGTGTATTACGCGAACATTATTTTTTCAATATCCGCTTTGAACTACCGACATTTTCCGACGCCCTCGAATACCACTGCACCGGAGTTTCCCCCCCCCCCCCTTTCTCTGCAGTGCACACCGTCCACGGTTCGTTGCCATTTCTTACAAGTTACGACCGTATTCCCTGCACTGCCATATTGTTCCCGCACTACCGGTGAATAATTAATGTAATCTTACGGCAGCACAGTGGAGTTTTCGCAGACCTTCGCCGAATCGCTCAAATGTGTGTACACGCAAATAGAGCCGAATGTAACCTTTTTTTTTTGCTGCCTTTGTTCGCTTACTCAAACCGGCGCATGGAAGGTAAACAAAACAAAACGAAAAAAAAAAACACACGCACACGGTACGGAGGAAATTGATATATGCATGATACTGAGATTTATGAGCCACTGAGCTGGGTGGGCATTTTAGCTTGTGCAAAACAAAAACGACCTTCCTGGCAAGGAAATGCGGATGTGCTGTTTTTTTTCACCGGCCGCAATGGAAACGTATCCAGCAACTGTGATGTTTAATGTATGAAAAAATAATCACAACTGCAGCAAATGTTTGCATTGGCCTTAGTGTGCGTAACGTATCCCAGTGCCAGTTGGGGTGAGAGGAGTGCGAAAATGGTAAAGTCAAATTCACCACCCAGGTTCCCATCGTATCGTCGGTTAAAGCGTCCTTCTTGCCAAAAATGCCACGTAAAAGGTTTATTTTCGATGGAGAATCTTTCCACCTCCAACCAAGTGGCAAACAAGTGTGAAAATCAGTAGCAACAGGAAGAAAACAAAAAAGTGCTTGAAAATGAAACAAGCAACAACAACCGCACCCAGGCATCCCAAATAGAGACATCAAAAGCCCCAGATCGTAAGTGCTCCGAAGAACCCCTTTCGCCCAAAAGGGTTCGACCCAGAAGTCAATCGATTAGATGCCCACCATCGAGCGTGTCTTCCCATCAGAAAGCGAATCGAACGTGTAGCGCTGGAACGATTGCCGGCGTGGTAGCAAGGGGTTTTGTGTTTTTTGCTCTAACAGCACCGTAGAAAGGGATCTTTATTTTTAACCTTATTCTCCTGCTTTCAGCCGTACCGATTTGTGAAACACTCACGGGGATGTGCTTATGCTGCTGCCGGCTCATCCCGGGGGTAGGAATGCTATACCTCTCAAAAAGGGTTATTTGTATGGGGCGGAACAGAACAACTTCCCCATATGTGCTGGCTCCAAATGAGCAGTGGGTGGGTGGTGGTGATGCTGCCTGGCAGATATATTGATTCGTCTTGCCTGGTAGGATAATCGGCACCGATCCAGCGACAACTCGACACACCACCGGCTCCGGCGCGTGAGAACGGAAAGGGTCGCAGCTACAACGGAGTTCAACCAACAAGCAACAGGGTGACAATTGCGTCCATGCGCAACACCCATAGGCAGCACTCTCGTACTGTCCACCATCCGGTGCACCCTATATGTCTGACCGTTTATCCATCCGAATCCTGGGGACATGGATCGAAGTTTTGCTGTCGCGTGTCCGACAGATCCGTACAGGAGTACGGTGCAGACCAACGATAACTGACGTAAGAGTTTCAGATTAGATTTGCATTGGTAAGGAGGTCGAGTTACAGACAGCAGTATCGGTGCATGTGATTCTTGCTGATGGAAAAATCTTTATGTTATTGATCAAATTATGTATTTTGTTATTTTTCTGAAGAGTAGTTTGTTTCATGAGTTGATTTTTTATGACAAAAAGGAAAAATATATATTCAATATGATTTAAAGAAGAGAATTTTTTGTAGAAAATTTGTCAAATTAAAGTACATCTCAGAATAACGAGCTTTAACGCGAATTTTAATTGAACAAATTATCTAAACAACATGGAAACCAGTAATAAACACGTATTTAAATTAGAACCTTATACTGATACATTTTTAAACAAATCAATAAGAAAACAAGATTAATATAACACACACATACGCATTATCTATTGTAATTTAATACGTACCTCCTTGAAGTGCAAATGAAGCACCTGTCCCAGGATGATGATTCAATGTGTTCGTTTTTTGTGTCTTTTACTGTTCGTCCTAGCAACAGTTTCAGAAACGTATTTCGCGTAACACACACCGCCAAGGACATTCACCGTCCGGTCCTCGGTTTAGTGTGTATCAATATCACCAACACCAACACATTGGAGTCACCGCCGATTAAGCACCGTGCGAGAGGGACGTTAATCACCAGTCAGTCGGATTCCGTTGCACCACCGGATGCGACACCGATGCACTAACAATCCGCAACTCCCATCCGCCAGTAGATGCGAGAGATAGAGAGACAGAGAGAGAAAGTTCGATTTTTTCGTGTTTTTTTTTCTTGCGAATTGTCCTTTGCCTTGCTCTTGTACGGGACTTCTTTAACCGTATGTTAGTTTTAAATACTTAATTACGCACGATTCCACTGATAGAAGCTACAGGTAAATGTAAGCTTTCCCAAGAAAAGGACACTACAAACGAAATTCATTTGCATACCTTTCAGGCGCACGGTTTGAAACACGGATTCGATATGAGCGTTGCTTTGAGTTTTAATTTACATTTTAAAACGTGGTGAATATATGATTGTTTAATTCATTCCTTTAACTTCATTGATACACTCGCACTGACACTGACATTCTCCGACCGTTTGTTGCGCTTTATTCTTGTTTATTTTTTTCGCGTAAGGTGCAATTTTTCCTTCAAATGACAACTAAAGCGACGAAAATAGTGAGACGCTGATGGAGCTTTAACAGTGTGCGTTTCCACCATGCAAGCAGTGTGATAGTGTATACACACCCGCCGCTTGTTGCGTGTGGTGAAGCATAAATAGGCCAGAGCGGGACGGTACGCTCGATTTGCCGACCGCTTCGCTCCTGGCGGCCGTATAACGCGTCAAGGTGGGTGTAAGTGTATGCGTGAAGCGATAAGGGATATCAAACACCAAAAACACACGCGCAGTCCCTTACACTACGCACTCACACCAGCGACGCACAACCTCGGGCAAAGCAGTGAAAGCGATACTATGTCCTTTGCGGATACGTAGGCGGGGTTGGAAAAGGGGGCGAAATTCCCGGGGATGAAATGTGACTCCTTCGAGTTGACTCACACAAATGGAGAAATAAAAAAACGGAAAGAAATTCAACGTATCACTGTTTTCCGTCCGCGAACCGTTCTGTCACTGGCACGATGCAAAAAAGCATAAATCAACCCGATTGTGCGGTAACTCATTGCCCGCTCGATATCACGTACGTGTGATGGCACTGCACGTTGGCGCACACACCACACAACAAGTGGCCACAAACTCTCGCCCAAACTCAACTGCCCCGAGCCGTTTCCTGTCGGCGCCTCCGTATCATTAGCGTTGGCTTTCGTTTTCTTTGTTCCTGTATACCAGTGCTATCGTCCTTTTTTTCCCCCGACTGCACTACGCCAATGTACGTGCGCCGTCTCACTCGTTATCCTGTTGCACAATGATCTCTCGTTCACGCTCACTGCCACGTAAATACGTCACTGGGGGGCTTTTGGTTGAAAAATTCAATTTTGGGGAAATGCAAGAAAACCTCTGTGGCATTGGGCCTGTTGATGAGCTGTCTTTTTGTAAATTCACAAAGTAGCACGAAACAGCGAGCAAAAAGACACACGAACAGTAGAACGATTTGTTTTCGTCACGATTTCACACTCACTTTCAACCCGCAACAGTATTGTCCGGATCAATCACAGGGTGCACAGTGGGCAAACTTATATTGATATTTTTCGCAAATTAATTATTCTAGTTTCAAAACCAGAAATTCGATTATAAAACTGCAATTTGGGGTGAAAATTACAAAAATTCCACAGTATATTTTGTGTAACTCTGTGATCGATTTTTTGTTTTGTTGTATAATAATTATTTGTTGTGAAGCACCAGGCGCCTCCAGCAAAATTTAAAATCTTTATAGGAATATTAATTTCGATGAAGCTACAAATATAGATTGATTTTTGAATATGAAAGAAACCGTCAATATTAAACTGCCTCGTACAATATGCTTGAAATATGATTGAATGATTTGAATGAACAATATGATTTGAATGTACCAATTTTGGAGGTAACACGACATTTTACCCACTGTGCACCTGCTGCAGGATGTTGCTCGTATATTATTGTTTTGCCTCTGTGTTTTTCTCCACTCGTACGCACACTCCGACGCGCCAACCGGTGATGGTACACCAATACAATCGCACCACCACCCTCTGGGGGATAGTATACCTTTCGCTTCTAGTCCCCGGGAACTACCAGCCAATAGCATTCGCCAACCACAATAAAGAAGTTTTTTTTGTGTGTACTACCGCGGATAAATTTGTAACAATATGTTTACAACGGATGAATTGAAACAATTCCACTCTACGGCTATCACAATGTTTATGAACGAGCCTTAATCTTTTCATCCATGCCAGCTGTCTGGCCAACCGTACGTATTGGTATGTTCGCACATCCATTCTGTTCGTGTGTAACATGAAGTTTTCTCTTGCTTTACAACCATTATCGGATAGATGACGTCAATGATGCACCACCAGCCCGCAGTAAACAACTATCGTCACTTTATCGCCCACTGCACTGCATCACGTTACCTTTATGCTGCACCCCGGTATATAAGAATGCACCAAGAGGAGGAATTAAAAAAAAGGTATACTGCTTACAACACTACACATACACATTCGATTGTTGCTTTACCGTTGCTGTGCAGTTACATGTTATCTAGTTTCTATGGGGGTTCTCCTTTGCAGTACGCGCGACTCGCTAAACGGACCGTATTATGGTTTTGCTACGGAAACAATGCACAAAGAACCAGACACATCCAATGGGGTGTAAAATGCACGGGGCTGTTTTCCTTTCGATACAGATTTTGACAGCTCCAGCAGCAGTGGTAGTGGTAGGTTGATGTGTTCGCACACATACTACTGCAATGGGCTTGCGTACGCAATACGTTAATAGAAAAGGATACGTTAACGAAATGCTTCCGTTTGTATATGGAGGGAAAAAACGATTCATCGCGTTTATTTATATACAAAAAATGTAAAAAAAATCAACTAAAACATATTTTACAATTCAAGGCAACTCCAGGTGTTAAAGAAAAACATGCCTGTTGAATTTCAAATTCTGTAGAGTTGTAAACAGTTCCAAACTCACCACCAGAGTGCGCACGATGCACGAAAACGAATGATACTCGTATTAAAACCACGGAGGGAAAAGAATATACTTTTATGGTAACTTCAGCTAACCTTAATGGTAACCTCAATACACAATGTGAACTGTGTTTTTGTTATAAAGTACATAAAGTACCATTAAGCACTCAACGTGCTATACATCGTACTGTACATAAACGCGAATTGTGCACAATCGAGCAGTTCGGTTCGAGTTGCTCTAGTGGCCCTGGTGGTAGGTTTTGGAACTAAATAGGTCAGTTTATTTTCGTTTTCACCTTAGGTTATTTTTGTCACGTGGCTTGATCATGCTATTCAATTTGAGCTTTGGCAAATGATGATTGACTGTAAGTATGATTATGTTCATTATCGTTATGATGTAGCATTGAACTACATAAAATAATAATCGCTTCAATAACAATGATAATAATAACATTCTTTTGAAGCAAATGCGGCTACCTTATAAAAGAATAATTGAAAGTAGGTACAGCATTTTAACAAAATAGATCAAAGATTGGCTCCAGAGAGGATCGAACTCACGACCTTCGCGTTATTAGCACGACGCTCTAACCAGCTGAGCTATGGGGCCACTATTAGCAATCCAATGGTAATATGGCAGTTGCATCGGATCTATTTACTAATCTAATTGTTGTTATCTACTATACATGTACCCCTATTCTTGTTTTTTGGTTTTCGAAGCAAAATATTTAATGCTATATAGAGTAGTATATTACATGATGTACAATGCAATATATAACGAGAATGAAATTGATATTTACGGAATTAGGAAAATAACCGATATTTAAAGATAATCAGCTTATTATAGATAAACTTTTTCAAAATATTTCTAAAACATCTCTAATGCTTTAATCTCAAAAACGTTCTTACATGCAGTGTTTATTCATTTGACAATTAGATTTTTTCATGAATATGCAGTGTAAGGAGACTTCCTACGTTGAGTTTTATTTATCGGTTTTTATTTTACACCTTTTCACCGGTTGGAGGACAATTTTCGATTGACTGTCGACAGTACATTGCAATCATTTATATACCCAACATGCAGTTATATTTTTTTAATTAATCTTTATGTTTATCTAATTATCAACTAATTATGGACGAACGTGTGGGTGAGGAGCTCTTCTGTGTATGTGAGCAGTTCATTCAACAACTGTCATAACATAAGTACTACTGAGCTGTGTAAATAAGCTCAAGATAAACAATAGATACCCCAACAAAAATGCACATTGGCTCCAGAGAGGATCGAACTCACGACCTTCGCGTTATTAGCACGACGCTCTAACCAGCTGAGCTATGGAGCCCTTATTACAAGTTTTGTTGCATTCTGTATACAAGTGAAATACATTCATCTTGTCGATAAGTTTTGTAAAGGTACAGATATAATCGGATTCTTCTGCCGGTATACATTTTAGCTATACTAACTATTTGGCCTATTTTTATGTTCTACAACAGTTGTTTTAAAATGTCTTTTAATACAATAAAGTACTCTTTTGCATCGTGGATTTTTGTGCAATTGTTTGATTTGTCACTCATTGCATCAATTTCAAAATGACTACTTCATAAAATATTTTGTTCTCATTCATACTAAGCTGTTTCAAGGGGAAAATCGTTCAAATTTCTGTTATATATTCATGAACTACTTACTTGTATTACTTTTTTCACAATTTGCAAAGTTAAGTAATACAATAAAAAAAATAATAGAGAGATTACTTTAGTAACTTATTAATTGTACCCTACTTATCTAAAATTATATGAGGTATACGGCCCGGCCGTTCTTCAGTGAATAAAAAAAAAAAAAAAAAAAATCTAAAATTATATGTTTGATTGAATTACTAATAATTAAAAGAAATTCGTCCTAGAGATCAAATAACCATGTTATTTCAAATAAATGCTTGTACTTTAAGTTATCATACAAAAACAAATATCAAAAATGTTATGTAATTATCAATATACACTTTATCAGAGGTTGTTGGTAGATTGATTGATCAAAACGGTCACTTAGAAATTATTGTTACAACAAAGTCCGATTTGCTATGAAGTTAAAGATGAGAATGGTGCTTCAATTTTTTTTTTCATTTTGGGTAGAACATGATAGTTAAGAATGAATTTGTTTTGGATGGATTCATATGAATACAAAATTTCCTATTGGTAATAAAAACATTATGTCATGGCTCCAGAGAGGATCGAACTCACGACCTTCGCGTTATTAGCACGACGCTCTAACCAGCTGAGCTATGGAGCCGCTTGTAAAACTTAGATCCACTGATTGAACAATTTGTTTGGATCTATTTATATTTCATTTACAGTTATGTAATCATTCATGGCACATGGCTGATTAGATTAGATTAGATACTCGTCGACTGAGAGGCCCCGAATGCTTGTATAAAACACTCAAGCATTTAATTGCTTCACCCCTCGCTACTCTGATCTTCAGTTCAGAACTCACCATTAAAGCTTGAACGACGGCCATTTGATGGCCGGCTTTGTCAGCAGATCTGCTTGATCTGAGTGGTAGGTCTGGCTCCTGATAGGAACCTTAACGGTCATTCCATATGAAGTATCCAAGAGGCTGCTCACTTCAGTACAATCTAAGATTGCTTAATTCTATAAAATCAACTATACGTTTGCTTTGCTGTTCATCAATTCACTCACTGAATAAACAATCTGATTATATTTGGATCCATATTATGGATTACGTTCACTCGGCTACCCGACATAAGCTTTAATTTTTTTCAGCAGACTACTAAGCGGCACATTCCCATACACGATGAGGTTCTAAGACCTTAAAATGAAAAAAAGAAGCTCTGTTTACCACCTCGCATATCAGCGAATGCATGGCTGAATCGTAACATTATCCATACATTATTAATACATCGTGTGCCGCTGTGCCGGCTTTGCATTGATCCGTGGATTTATCTGGACCAGAAAAATCATAACTCACGCAACGATGATGAGCCACGTCATAATCATCATGCTCAGCATAATCGAACCGGCAGCAAACGGAGCATCCCTCCGTTTCATTAGCATGAATAATTGATCCTCCTATCGGAAGTGTACCGTTGCTGTCTGTGCGTTCCGTAGGTATCCGTAAAATCCGGAATTTCATACATTTTTAAGCGACACTGCGTCCGCCAAATTAGTTACCGTCTGCAAAGCGTTAAGAAGCCAGCCAGCTTGCCTGGACAGAGCAGAAAAGCACCCAGTACGATCAATTTTCCTTCGGATCAGAATCGTGCTGTAAGCTGTTAATAAATAAACATTTGCTGTTTCTCCTCAAGTGTTAAGAATGTAGGTCCCCAAGCGCTGTACAGCTTCTTCCTCAACTATGCACAGGCAATTGGAAGTAACGAAATGATGTTCGTCCCATCAAGAAGCAAACACAAAAAGCACGATCACAAAAGAAATGCTTCTCCTACCTTTGATAAAGATGATGAGAGTATGGATAAAAAAATTCGTGTGCAAAAGAAGAATTCAATTAAAACTTTCCTTCTATTGACCTCCTGAGCGCGGAAGCAAGGAACGGAACACAAAATGACCGCAAGTCTGGCGCTCACGTAGAAGTGCAAAGAGTGGAAATAGTGCAAGTGAAGGAATGTATTGTACCTTTAAAATAATCGTTACTGGTTTTATATACGGGGCTCTTTCTGTCTTACTATAAACAACACACTCACTCTAGGAAACACCATTCCTGTTGACCTGTTGCAAAATAATCGCTAACGTCCGGTAATCTTTACCAGATCCGAACGTACTCTCCCAATCCCCCCTACTTAGATGCTAACTAGCATGCCCACTTTGCACAACTTTGACCAACTTGCGGTGTTAGGGATGTGTTTAATCAATTTTAGTTTAATTAAAATTCACTTTACCGAAACTGGATTATAAGTTGCTCTAGCAAGAAACAGTGCAGTAGAGAAGTTTGTTTGATATTCGTTTAGCTCTTTGCTCTTTCCTCTTCCTAGATTGACAACGCTTACCGGGGGTTCGTAGTTTACACTGCCTTCTCCCTCTTTCCCGTCAATCGAACCTTCCCCACCCAATGCGCTATTGAGCATGCAACAATTAGATCGTACAGGCGGGTAAATTGCTTTCTCGTGCGGTGGTTTTAATTAAGGAACAACAAAGACAAAACACCCTAACAAGTAAGCTGGATGAAAAAAAGCAGCACTATTTTCATAAGACTCCGTGGCGCAACGGTAGCGCGTCTGACTCCAGATCAGAAGGTTGCGTGTTCAAATCACGTCGGGGTCAACATCGTTGGATGCTTTTTTATATACTCACGGAAGTTCTCTCTTTACCTAATTAGATATTTATTTAGCATATATATCAATCATGTTTACAATACGGATTACGTCCATACCAAAAATAAATAAATGAAAATATAAAATAGGATTTATTTTGTAGTAGTACGACGATATAGTATTTAATCCATAGTTTGATATATATTTGAGTTACATTCGAACTATTTTGTAGTGTTGTATCAAATTCTTCTTCTCACATAATGTTGTGTTATATCTCAATATCAATGATTTAATCTTAATTTTCTAAAAACATGCGGATAACAAAAATAAACGATATTAAATTGTATAACATATTTTAATTATTTAATTTTTTTCTTCGAAAGTACATATGAAGATACGTATTACTTCCGCTAACTATTACTACTAATACACAAACATCACAACATACAACAATATCCATACGTGAACATAAACCATATGTTAAATCATTCAACTTACAGAGCCAATTTTAGAAATTAATACTTTTGTAAAATCAGTTAGGGTATATTCAATATATCGATATAAAAATCAAAAATCGCATTTTCAACATTCCTTCGAGCCGGATTTGAACCAGCGACCTATGGATTTCTCTTCGTGTGCGCTGCTACAGTCCACCGCTCTACCAACTGAGCTATCGAAGGTTGTTGCAGAATGAGTGAAATTCAACACCCACATGGGCTATCATATGAACTATGATCAGTTTGGTTTCTCGTTTTTGCTTGCAATACTTTTAATAATCTGCAATACAAAACCATTACACCTAGCGTACCGATAACCAATAGATAACTATGCGCTGGGCTCTCGAACAAAAAACCTTCTTATCTGCTGATGCCAAACGACTCTGTGCTGCCGAGTAAATTGTTAATTAAATGTTTGAATAATATTTTGCAACTTATCATTCGGGCTAAACTCCCTCCAGTGACCAGTAAGTATAATTAATTGCTTTCTTGGAAGATGTTACATACAACCCCGCCCTAATCCATTCCGCGGCACTGCGGTTCGACGAAAGAGTTGAGCACTCTGTTACGGAGGCCGGGACTTCCTGCCTTTCCGGGCGATCGTACGAAAACTGGGAAATCCCGGTAATTGGTAGGGATGTTGGAGATTTTATTTGTTTTTAAAGTTTAAAACTTCTACCCGCGCGCACTATTGGACACTTGATATCGAGAAAGTTGCTGGTACAGAGGTAGCAGCAGCAGCAGACACCTGTACTGTTTTAGACTGTGGCGCATAGTGGGCTCAATGATAATAGAAATGAACTTTTGATACTAAATTTGACAAAATATGTTTTACTGGTATTTAGCTCAGTTTTTTACACTTAGGCAATTAATGGAAAAATAGTTTCAATAAACCGTTAGGAAAATGCTTATCGTTTTGAACAATCTAGCTAAAAATTATTAAATACCTAGTTTATTGGAACATTCACCTGTTGATAATTCTAAAAAACTGTGTTTTACTGCAAAAAAACGCACCATTACTAACTGTTCTACAACAACAGTACCACTCATGCATCGATAGCGACTCTCTCCATTGGCGGTACACTTTTAATTACTAAATATTGATAAGCACTTTCCTTCAGTTGGGCTCTTTTGCCCATATAGTTTCAGTCTTCCATCTTTTCATTTGCAACTCTTCCGGACTGTGCAATTTTATAAGCGCGTTGTTGTTTTTTACTGTCTTTATTAGCTTCTTAGCCATTACGCTACCATTTTCCCAGCAAACAAAATGGCGCTGTGAAAGTTTTTCCATTAATTTCTACCCCCAATTCTACACATTGTTCACTCGGTACGTTTGTTTTGCAAGCTGTACCGATTGGCTGTGGGATAAAACTCTCCCGGACATGATCGAGGATTATATGCACGAAAGAATGGATGAAATAGTGGATGAAAAAACTGCCCGCCCTTACACAACACAGAACACAGGATGCAGTGTTACGAATTTTGTCCGCTGCTGCTACGGCACATCACAACTCCCGTTTCCGGTACCGTTGTAATTGAAATTCAGAAGATTAAGCACTAATTATTCATTCATTGAATCAACCAACTCACCGTGAAGCACGGAACTTTGCAAAGAGTGATGGGTTGCCGACCGAACTACCATAATCGTCATTCGCGTCGTTTGCTGACAGATGACAGCCGGAACAGGGACGATGACGGTGACGTTTCAACTCGTTCAACCTTTGGCTGATGGGAAGCAAATTAATTCCCAATTCAGCTCACCCGAATGTACACGCGAAGGTGTGGAAAATGCATTCTTCTCCCTCATTACCCCCCCCCCCCCCCCTCGGTAGCATCCCGGAGGTAGCAACTGAGCGGACATATCCGATTTGTGTTCGCCCCGGTTGGACGGAACAGGTGTTTCTGGACGGTCATTTCCAACTGTGTTACAAAACGCTCGTTAAATCGGCTTTGATTTCTAAATTTTGCATGTAAATTGGAGACACACAATGTGTGTTCGTTCGCATTTATGCACAAAGCGAGCATAAATGCAGGCGCATCTGTTTGGGTTCAATGCGACAGTTTTAGCCCCTCCTTGGTTGTTTTTACCATTGATGAGGGAGTTTTTTTGTTGTTGTTGTGTCGCTTTTTGTTATACTACACTACGTCTTTGCCGCAATTGAGACTTTGCACGGTACAGAACGGCGTACCGTACGGTCACAGTCGACCGATCGATTTGTGGACTGTATCGTAAATTTAATTAAACACCTATTCATGGTGGCAAAATTTCAATCGTACGTGTACGACTGTGGAACGTTAAAACAACCTCTCCGACCGGTGTTGCACCGGAGTCCGAAGCAGAAAGGGTTCAACTTTATCCTTCGCCTGTGCAAGCAGCACCGGGCCAGCACAATCTCGGGAGATTTGTGGGCAAAATGTTACCGTAATTGGACGGTATCGTTTGGGACGGAACCCGGATCGTGTCGTTGCCGTTGACGCAATTATACACAGCTCGCATAAGTTAATGCCGGCGCGGATAACTGGCTACCGGCCCGTTTCCATTCGGTTTGGTGACCGTGCGGTGCAGCAGAAATCATGCCCGTGCCTTTGCAAGTCACGGACGAACTTCATTTGCCGTGTGCGAAGTTGCCAGTTGAAACGATCATCGTACCCGATTGCTGGGACAGTTATAATCATATTGCGAAGAGCAATAAATTCATTTTAGCTAATAATATTATTTTATCATCACCTATGATCGGTGCTGAAGTGGCGTGTGTGTTCAGTTGCAGATGTCTTCTTAAGTGGAGCTTTATGAGTAGATATACCAGTTCATTAAGATGGAATTAACTTTTTCTGCAGCAGGGAAATTGTTCCTTTCGATGTGGAAGGAAATGCACATTAGTAAAGGGTAAAAAATGTTATGTAAATTATTAATATATTAATATTATTTATATTAGCGACAATTAGAGCCGGTAGCAGATAGAGTAGAGTTGCATAGTAATGACAAATAAGTAGCTCCAACCGAAGCGCAAACTTAAAATTTGGCAAATTGACAGACCGATTACATATAACGCCTAGAACTTGGTGAATTTTAACCAAAACATTGCATTGGAACATCGAATTGGCGTGCTCAATATCGAAGTAGTTTGGGACAATTTTTTGATGGCATTGGGAAATTGGGAGCAATTTTACACCCACAATGAGGAACTACCATGCTAGGAACGCTTGCAGTGCATTGAACGTTAGTCAAAATTTTCTATTCATTGATCGATTCATGTCATTGATCGTTTGTCGAATGTATCTATAACACATATGGTAGAGTACTGGAATAGTCATTTATGAATAGATTACATAACAGGGCGGCTTAGGATACTAATGGGTAGGGGTAGGTATAGCATATTCCGACGACCCCTGCTGAAAAGCAGTAATTTTAGCAAAAGCACACTGGCGATTAACAACACTATTATGATCCATATTTTGCAGTAACTCTACACAAAGAACAGGGAATCGGGACGGATTTCTCAATATTAGATACTAGCAATCAATGTAAAGTGTTCCATTTGCGTGCCAAACAACCAAGTGAATACAGTAATATCTCAACGAAGTTCCGGGAACTTGATAGGAGACCTGGTAAGATGCAGTACGGATAGTTGTTTTTAGTTTTACTAAATTCTTAAAATGATAAGAATAATTCGCGATTTACAGGATTTCTCCCAGGTGACATTATGTAGAGGAGTAGCCACATTTCTTACATCGGCAGTTCATGACGCTGGAGCAGCATGAGGTAATTTTATACCGACATCACATTTATTCTACCCTTCTCAGTTGAAAATCCATTGAAATTCTCAGTTGAATTCATACATCACAACAATCAAGTCTGAGCATTATTGTCTTGTAATTGTTCAAACTTCCTTGAATCAGTACTATGAGTCATCTTTTATATTTACATACGACGAGTAATGGAGCAGTAAAAACCCAAACTTCATGCTTCAGCTCATGCTAAAGATTCTAATATTAGACAGATAACTTCCCAACGGTATGTTGATAGTTAGTTACGCTTGACGAGAGAACATATAAAGAAATCCCTGTACATTCCTCATTCCGTTGTGAAATTTTCCATCCACATTATTTAATGTAAAACAATACAGCGACTGTGTACGACTTGCCTGTTACACTATCATAGGCCAGTGGTGGCCTCCCCCCAGGCAGTCCAATTACCGAACCTAACCCCAAACGATTACGCAGACAAAGGAACGGATCGTGCCCGGAATGCTGTGCACGTCGTTCCGAGTGGTTTCTAGAAATGGTTCAATTATTTTTAATGAATTGAATCACTATTTACTCCCGGTATGCCCGGCAAGGCTACCGGCAGCATTCGATGGGCCGACTGGACGGGATACTTCCACCCCATGTCTTTTAACGTTCTCTGGCATGCAACAAGTGTGGGCTGAATGTCCCATTTGCTTGTCATTCCTAGCCGGTACTATTAATTGTAGTGAAACGAACAAATGAATGCAGTGCAATGACGATGCTTATCGTTGCTCCAAATGCAGGCATCAAACAGGAAAGTGTCCTTTGTACAACAAAACTGTCCCCTATGTTCAGGATTCTAAATTTTTGGAATGCAAAAACCAAACCAATGTAAAGGCCGCTCCAAAAGGGTACGGTGCTTTTTTATCTTTCCATTTAATTTATCCAGCTTCTCCACCCAAGGGACTCGAAGCCCATACAATGGAAAAAAGACTGCATACCTGAAGCTCCTTAGTACTCCACTTACGCTCTCTCTCTCTACACGGGACAGACTTCATGTTGTAAGTTCGTAAACAGGCCCTTACGGGTTACAAGAAAGTAAAAAAAGCTTCCCCACACATACCCTGAAGGGTACCAAGAATGAGAAGTTAAACCTCACCACAAACTAGGCATCAAGGAATTAGTCGTTGTACCGGTCCTTTTACACCGCCCAACCATCGTTGTCGCTCCGCAAATGTGATTCCAGGGTTGTGTAACAAAAAAAAATAGCAAACCTCTCGTCCGCCCTCGGGGGCAAACCGTTGTGGAAACCTTTCAACCGTTCGTACACCGTTACTAATGTGTCAGTCAGTTTTTCCCATGATTAACTTTTCCATATTTAATGAGTAAAATGTTGGCAAAGGATTAGCTTTTAACTGCCGTACGTACTTTTTCCCGCTCCAGTGCAATCGTGCCCGACACGACCGGTACCGCATCAAAGGCTCATCGCCAGGAATTCTGCTCCTGTCGGCACTGATGAGTAGGATACGAGCCCCGAAACGAAACGCCTGCAAGCTAACATTTTGCTTCCCTCACATCCCATTCTTGCCGTTTCGTTCGTGGATCTAGGGTAGATGAGGTTTTTTTTATTATTTTATATTCATTTTCGAAATGCCCCATGAAGTCGTGTCTTGCTGCCTACGTAGATTTCTTTGCACCAGCATCCTTTCTACTAGGACGAAAGGCGATAGAAATTAAAATTGTAGAAAAATGATAAAATCACTAAATCTCTCTCCATGTTCAGCAAGATTCACCGTTGCTATTACCGCGTTCGTTACTGGCTTTGAGACATTGAAATGAAATGAAAATTTAATGTATTAAACTCAAAAATTATATTCACACCCATTTGCTGATGGTTATACTCGCTCAAGGATATCATGAGAATTAGGAAACAGATGGTAGGATATGACGAGTATCAACCTCATTTAATTATTTAAAATTTGTTGAATATAATTTATACGTCATTTTAAAAGTTTCAAATAGAGTATGCTGGTTGGTTTAGACATTTTTGTTGTATTAGTAATTTTAGATTTTAGAGAAATTTTTTTTTTAATACGTGCTTCTGGGTTGTTTAAAAAGAAACATCAAAAACACTTTCAATTATGCGTTTATTTCACTACTTCACACTCCTAACGCAATTACAACGTTTCAGCAGCCTGATATCCTTAATGCAATGAATTATCATGCAGCATAATGAAGCACACCTAATACACTTTGATGCGTAACGAATAAAAGGTTTCTTCAGTAAATAAATAATGTACCGCAATAATTGTTTTTGTGTCACTGTTATGAAGCGCTGATTATCAACTATCCGGGTTCGCTTTCATCATTATCGCACCGCTCTGCTACCGGGGTGCACAAAAGGGGATTTAAATTTTCAACAACGCTCCATCATAATTCGGACCCGGGTAACGGCACATTGTCAGTTCCGTTCCCCGTCAAAAGGGCGAGAACTGCTGTACGACAATCAGGTGTTAAGCTGATTAAAAATAATTATTCCATTTGTCACTTCGCATCAGCAATGCCCATCGACAGTCCGATCCCTTGGTACGCGATGACCCACGATGCTGTGTCATGGCACATTACATTGTTTGCTGCCAGCCAATAACGACCACAGCAAAGGAGAGTATGCGTCTGGGATGAAAAGGTAGGTACGTAAAAACATGCACATAGGTATTATGATGGTACAAGTGTGAATTATTTAATTGTTGTTTAAAAACGCTTCCCCATTATTTAAATTCAATTCCCAACAAGTGAAATACCTGGAAATTTATTTTGTCTTTAGAGTAGCTTTGCTTTTTCATGTTTTCCAAAACATTGAAATTTTATTCATTACCTTTCATATATCCAATAACTTCAACCTACGTAGATTTTATTTTCCTTCCTCATTAATCTTACTCTCATACGTTACAGAAGAATGTTCACAACGCTTGCTGCTCAAAAATTACAAGAACGTTGTTGTCCTCCATCAACATGCTACAAATTTTATCGTCAAAGGACATGTATTAATAAATTTTAGTCTGAAGTTTTTTGAAGTCACTGTACGCACATTTTCATAAATTGTGTTCCTGATTAGTTAAATTGTTTGCCTGTAAGCTTTATAATCATGTAAATATTCTATATTTTAACTAATGAACTTTAAAATGCTACAAAATTCAGAGTACTCAATATGCCAGGTCCAAATACCTAAAGAAAGCAGGAAGTAAAAAAAAGTTGAAATGAGATAGGGGGCGGTCCGGTAGCCGAGGCGAAAACGGCGCTAGTCTCACACGGCAAGACCGGGGTTCAACTCCCATCTAAACCGTTACCCCGTAGTGAGGACTGACTATCGAATTACGTGGTATTAATAAGTCTCTAAAGCCAGCAATGGCAGGCATGACCGAGTAGGTCGTTACACCAAAGAAGAAGAGATAGGGAAGATAGAATGAGGTATGGATGAAATTAGAAGAAGAGCCTTAGAAAGGTGCAGAGGACAAATGTCGAGAAAGGAAGGTAGGCAAAGGGCTAAAATCAAAATGCTCAGAAAATCATTGGATTCCGGAAGCAGGTCCAAAATAGATCAGATCAGTGAAAAGTGATGGCGAATCTATTACTTCAAGAAGCAAACCTGTTATAATTGTGCCTTGAGCTTGGGATCGTCTGAATTCTAATGAGGAGGCGCCAGAACTTGGCAACGAGTAAATTAGAGTGATTTGTTGTTGTTTGAATACTTCATAGAGACTTTGAGAGCTCTATAGCCTCATTCGCCTCTTAGAACGGAACGATCTTGAAGGTGATTAGTAGTAATGCGTATAAATAGACATCCTCTCAAATCGGGGAGTCAAGGCAATGTCACAGGGGCTCCATACAAATCTTACATGCTCAAATATCGGACAGATTAGACCAAAATACTGTGTTCTAAAATAACGTGGTTCAATTGATATAAGATAATTTTTTGATAAGACCAAGGGATAAGCCCAGCTGACCAGTCTCGAGATGTAGTCGTCCAAAATAAAGAAAGTCTCGTGTCAAGGGTCATTCCTAGATTGCGGAATGGGCGCGCCGGACTTAAACGGCAGGACCGTTGTTCGAATCCAATCCGGACCTTCTTTCCTTTAGTGGGAACTGACTATCCGACTATGTGGTATCGAAAAGTCTAGTAGGCCAAAAATGGAAAGACAGAGAGAGAGAGAGATAGACAGAGAGAGAGAGAAAAGCAAGTAGTTTTACCTGTGGGGAACGAGAGAAGGACAAAGCATTACATTTGTTAATAAAAAGATAAGGTGTAGGAACACACCAGTACGAGGGAGATTAAATAAATGCTTGGAGATAGGAGCAGTCTGAACCAACTTGAATGTGGAGGAAAATGTTTAAGTCATCGTTGAAGAACTGATGACCGTCTTGGGGAACGATGGATGAGACATCATTGACAAAAAGATGGAAAAAGAGAGGTCTTAAAATGCTGCCCTTAAAGGCAAACCAGATAAACATGGATTTTTTTTGTCCTGATGGCATACATCGAATTCAAGCCATCACTCCACCTTAGTTTGGACCAACATCGCCTCCATGCGAACGGCCTAAAAGTACTTTACGGGATTGGCAGTCTGGTGCCATTCGCATGACATCATCAGCCCATCCGAGTTTGACGAGTCTAATTCGTTACACGATGGTGAGGTCATCGTTTAACTCATAGAGCTCGTCATTATAACGTGCTCCTTCATTGCCCTTCCACGTATATGGAGAGGGGGGGGGGGAATACTTCTGAGCATTTTCCTCTCGAAATCGGAACAGAGTCCATGTTTCAGAGGCGTATGTGACTACAGGAGCTATATGAGTTCTATACAATCCCAGCTTCGACTGTCGAGACAGAAGTTTTAACTGGAGAAGTTCGGAATGCTCTATGTTGGTTATAAATGTTATACTCAATTTTATGTGAAAACTGTAACTAGTGGCACAAAAGTGTGTTATTCAAAATAGTTCTTTCGTATATTTTATTCAAGGGTTTTTCCCCATTAATAAACATACTTTGAAGCTATCATATCAAATTCAGCTACAACACCTGTACATCGTACCGTTGTCCGGAAAGCCCGAGGTAGGAAACTTTATCATCCCCGATCGCTGTTCACCACAGCTACATGCCAACCACACTTAGAATGTCGTGTGCAGGCCCGTATCAATTTACTACTGAATTAATCTCATTCGAAAAGTTTTCCTTCCTCCTTTGTAGCACTGTTTGCACGTACCCTTTTATACTTTGTGTGTATGTGTTTTTTTTCTGGGTAGGTATGCTGCTACTTGCTACCTTTAGTACACATGTGGCACTGAAGGATGACCGTTGTCGTGACCATCCTTTTCGTTTTTGGGAAAAATAACTTTGGGTTCGTTAGGTGTTCCCGAAGGCCACAAATTGGGTATCTAATGATATGTTCAATAACTTTTATGGTTTAAACTGGAAAAATGCAATAATTTAGCAATACATTTATAATAAATCGTGCATAAGTTTATACAATAGACTGTGGTTGATTTTCTGCTTGGCAGGTATGATTGCATACAAGCTTTACACCATATTTAGCTAACAGTACTTAGAGGGTTAGCCGTCCACCGGAACCGAAGGGTTGTTGTGGTCCTGGTCCTTCGCCGGGGAATTAATTCAACATCAAACAAAGCCCCGAGGCGAGGACACAATTGTGCAACCACTACCGGCACCCTACAACAACACCCAAACGGGAGCGTGTGCAACCCAAACAGCAACAGTGGGCAACGGTGTGTTGCGGTCGCATAACACGGTGTTCGTTGAAAAGTTTTTCAGCACCACCGCGAAGCAACCAACCAGCAAAACCCACGTATCGCACGGATATCACATGTTCCTAATACGGCTAGGGCGTGTGTGTGTGTGTGTAAGTGAATTTTCCAACTGTTGGATTGAGTGAAAATTGCCCCCAAAACGCGACCACACATCATTACCGTAAAATCGGGGCGCTGGAAGGAAGGGCAAAGTTTCGTAATTAAATTAAAATATGTTTCAATCGTCCACCGCCACGTTTCTATCCCACGATTCGCTCGTGAGTGTTGATTTTAGCTTCACACAACTTTCATACACTGATTACAAATGAAACTTCGTAGCGGGATGACCATAGAGTTCCCTTGCTCCATACGCCCTCCCTACAAGATTTGAGGACGCGCGCTTATCTACACTTCATATGGGCATTACGAATTGTACGTTCACGTACTCTCCGTACAAAAAATAACACCTCCGGTTGTTTCTTATACAAATGAACTGGAAGAATACCAAATACCCATCCGTAGCAAGCGTCTCCATTTCCGTTCAGTTCCAGATAGTATGGAGCATATAAATTGGCACAAAAGTCACAGCTGCAACAATTCCCTAGCGCAAATGGGCACGGGATAGCGGGACTGGTAAATGATTTGTTTAACAAAAACTTAAACCAAACAGACAGCATCCGATTCGGCTTTTTATCGTCTTGGTTCCCGTCTTTCTATTCCCCCTTTCAACCGGTGGTTTCTGTTTCTCATACAGTCATTAAACTGGTCTCGCTCCACGATTGGTGGCCAACTGGAAAGACACTTCTGGCCCAGCTGAGCCCATCGTGTGCGGTTTTTGGCAAAGTTTTGCACACCTTTACCGGAGTGTAGTGAAGCGAATGGATGGATGATTAAAGGCCCGAAAGGTGGAAATGAACTACATCCATTTCTCGGTCGAAGTCGTCGGAAGTGGTTTTAGGTACGAGATGGTTTATGCACTATGCTTAGAAGCTGGTCTGGTCTACACTTCTGCGATCGGGAAACTGCGCCATGAGTTTGTAATATAAATGCAGACCGGTTTGGGTTTATGACCGCCATGCACGAATGGAATTTGTTATATGTAGTTGTATATATTGATAAGGTGTTTAGCTAAACTATTAAATAATATTTAATTTAAGCCCAGTATTGCCAAGAAAAGGTAGCCTTTTTGCGGTTAAAAAAGGAAATATCCCTCAACCGATGTGGATTGTGCCGTTAATGAAGTTTAAATTCAAGAATCTTTTCATAAGCAATGGAAAAATGCCGTTCTTCATGCAAAAATAAAATAAATTTTTTTGTCATGCAAATAGATTTACAAAATCAATTCGAAAGACATGAAAAGATTCTTGTACAACCATAATATAAAAGAAAAATAGAAAAGTATAAACATAACTTCAATATTAAACTGACTCAAATCAAGAGTTGAAAAAATTTAAACAATAGTTTAACATAGAATAGTGTTTATGACGGGCCAATTTTAATTTTTATTAAAAAAAAAACCGTTTATTACGGGTTAAATTTGTTTTTTTTTGTAAGAAAACTAATTATAAAAATTACAAATCGGTGTAACATAAAATTACTACACTAAATAAATAGCGAAGTGAGAATCATTAGACGAGAACGATGAGCCCAACTGTTAACTCAATCCAAAGCATATCTCTGAGGATTCATGAAGCGTTCGAGAACCCTGCTCATGATCAATATGAATATTCGAGCGATGTCTCTTTAATGATGCCATCGACATGTCACATTTATTAAGTGCAACAATATCCCTGAGAGTGTTGGACCTGGTGCGGAGTAGAAGACCATTCTAGGGTGGATGCAACGGTCATAAGCTACTCATCGAGTTCAAGAAAATTGACTTAATTTTTAGTTCTTCTTCTTTGGCCTAACGACCTACTCGGTCATGCCTGCCATTTCTGGCTTACGAGACTTATTGATACCACGTAGTTGGATAGTCAGTCCTCACTACGGGGGAACGATCCGGATGGGATCGTTAGTTTTTAGTTCTTTATTTATTTATCGGGGCTGTAATGAAAATTCTTTAAATTAACTGTTTATTAATGCTATTACTACGACAATTACTGAATCGGGCTCTATGTTGATGATGTAAGGTCGTCCTTGTCCACTGCATTTCCCAATGCATCTATAAAAAAACCCCTTATTTTCTTACTGCTTCCTAATAACATGACCACCTAATTTCTAGTTTACTAGTTTGTTCTGTACTTGTGAAAATGGTCCAGTGCTCTTTTTCCACTGTTTTTTTACTCTAGGTATGGTGAACTAGAATCTCATTAATGAACTACTATAAGAAATTTGTTCAGCAGATACGTTATATAGCCTTATGTACCTTTAGACACTAAACTTTCATTTTCAATGAAAGCTTAGCACGAATTGTTGGCTCGAATGAATATTAATGTTCTTCCTAGAATGTTTCGCATTAATTTATTTCTCAGAACTGACCAAACAAAACGAGCGTATCTAGAAAAAAATCGAGTGTTTAATTAAAATCACATTTGTTTCTATGTAATTGTATTTCTTAATCAACTGTACCGATAAAACCGGATTCTTTTGACCAAATTCATAATATGCAACGAAACTCCACTGAGAACTATAAAGACTTTGTTCTTTTCAACACTATCTACAGTGAAATATCAAAATTAATGCGTAAGGCTCTATACTACTCTAACGAGACAGCCGGAACGTGTAACGTATGTGCTTCTTCTGTGAACTAAGCATTTAGTTCTCCGGTCTAGCCATTTGAAAACCGGTTCCGCTTACTCCTCGGTCACCGGACCGGCGTAGGGTTTTAACAAAATTTCTAAATTTACCTAGAGAAATATTTGCAAAATATAGGAAAACAGCTTCAATCAATAATTGGATACATTTAAGTTTGGATTGTTCATGTTAGTTCAACTAAATAAAGCGGCTTCACAACGTTTGAATCATAAGTCAACGCAATCCAATAACAATAGTATGAGTGGCAGTCATGTATCACTTGATTGTTTTCTGATAGCCGTGTTTTCTAATACATAGGGAAGGAAGATACAACGTAAGCTTAACATCAATACACTAAATTTGTCTGATTAAATCAGTTGAAAAGATGATTCGAAATCTTTTTTTTTCGTAATGGCGACCAATGTTTTGAAATCTTCTTAACCCTTGCATCATAGTGCAATGGTTTTACGAAGATGGGGATGCATGTTAAGCTCAGCAGCGTGTAACACTAAATGTGTAATGATCTTAAGCCCCTGATATAAGATAGCCTTTAGAAATTATGATTTACTGAGAACTGACATAACTAGACGTGCGTATAGTGATAATGATCCCTTGACTGCTATGGCTCGTACATTCAACAAAAAATTATTTATTAAAAATTATTTCGACTGGCACCGTGCTTTTTATGTTCATTAGTCTTCGTCTAACTTATATCAGTCATCGTCAAATATTTTGTATAGCTTTTAGGGTAGAACTAGGTTTTGTGATAGGGCCAATACGCTCGGCCAATCACTTCTGGTTTTTATAAACAATAAACAATGTTTAACAACGAACACGAACGACCATTAAAGTTTGAGCGTTTGAAAGTTGTGGAATATTATTTTATAAAAGTCAGATGGATCAGATGGTCAGAAATAGAGGATGTTTTAATGTATGAAGAAGGATAAAATTATGATAGACTTTACAATAAGTTATCTCCTCCTCACCATTTCCTAATTATTTCTTAATATTTCCTACTGGTACAAACAAAAAGCCGCTGCTCGTACTGCAATCATCCGCAAAACTTCTGCTAGGTACCAGATGCGTTGAAGGTGCTGCACGATTTATGAGCCCATATATTCCATCCGCCCGACGGACAATGTTTTTTCATGCTCCATGTAAACGTGTTGTTAGCTGCTTGGAAACCAGCCCGAAGTTCGGAAACACGGCAGGCGGTATGTTTTCCAAACTAGCCACCAACAAAACCAACACCTTGATGTAGAGGCCAACTTGGGGATCTTCCGGCGTGTGCAGCAGCAGCTCATCCATCCGTGTAAAATTTACGTACCTATTTCCCGACCGACCCAATGCTCCAGTGGTCAACCGCCTGGTTGTTTTTGTGCACGAGCATACTGAGGGAGTTTGTGGCTGTATTCATTTTTATTTTTATTTTTGGTTTCTAATTTACCTACAGATACTGTTAGCGAATATCCTGGGCGTGTTGCTAGGCGCAGTAAGCAACCGGTAAGCTTCCTGGCCCGTGCGGCAAACATCGGTTGTTTATTGTTTATTTATTCACTTATCAGATTAAGCCAATCTCAAGCACTCGGTGCTTGGAGCATGATGGTTGCCGGCCATGTTGAATAGTGGTGTCAGGGACGGGGGCCGACAATCTCGGCCAAAAGATGAACCATTTTATTTTGATAATCTGCGACATAAACCATTCGAGAACACCTACACAAAGAATGTAACGAAAACGAGAGCGAGGAAAAAAAAGTTCCATTAAAAACCATTCGCTTTTCCGGCAATGGCCGTGGGAAAGGGCGAAAGCAATGTCAGATGCGGTTGCGTTCGGTGAGCAGGCGTGTACGTGGGTGTAGAAAATTTTGCTCACTTGAGAACAACAACGAAGCAAACCAAAAAAAAAACACAGCACCACCACTTAAGCCTGCCTATTAATTTCCATTAGTTAATCGCTAATCTGTGAGCAACGGTTTGCCGAATAAAAAAAAAGTTCATGAATGCACAGCTACGATAGCTTTTATTTCAATTTGTCAATCGTTAAACTGTTTTTAGGGATTGGAGCAATGGCAGCAGTGGGATTCATTCTGTGACGCAAGGAATAGATTAGCTCGCAGGACATCAAGTACGTCAACCATTCATTCAATTTATTTGCTTCCGGACAAGAAACATCGCTCATCCCGGAGGTTACCGAAGATTGAATAGAAACCCCCGGGTGGAGAAGATTTAGGCAACAAACAACCGAATAAAAAATGAGCAAACTGCATTAAAATCACAGCGATTCGGTCGGAAAATCATCTCCATCATGCGTTGGAATGTTGCCAATGTGTTGTTGTTGTTGTTGATCCTCTCCCCCCTCCCCTTGCCACAAGGATCCTCACGATTCGTCATTGGGAAGCGCGTGACCCCGCGGGCGAGGTAACTTCATCATTATAAATTATTCCGTCAAAAGCACTGCTCATATGTACACGGTGAGCAAAATTGAATTAAATTATTTTCCTTTACTGTATTTTTTTTGTTGCTGTTGTCCCACCTCCCCGTTACCTCGACCTTCCGCCGCATACCACGGCCGCGGATTATATCCAGTATTCTCCGCGCACCTTACCGTTGATTGCATACGTCAATTTATTTTCGTTTGTATGGTGCGGACTCGCTCAGTTGCTGCTGAGTTGTTTAAATTCACGAATCACAGGTATGCCGCGTCCCGGTGCCAAATCATAATGTGATATGACGGCTGGTACGGATTGGGCGCGTTTCTTGTTGCTTTGTAGCTTTCAGCGATGTGATGAATCTTTAATCGAATGTGCCTATCAAAGGGCACGGGATGGCAATGCTCGGCTTGTTAATACACGGAACAGCAGCAGGTGAATCGTTTGGTTCTGCTGATGACTGCGTGCCTGTGCTGTGTTTTCTTTGTAAATTATTAATATCGTTCTTGTTGGGTTTTGGGTATTTCTGGTTTTGCATTACACCGAAATGACACGGAATCAAAATGTTTCCCTCCATGAGCACAACTAGAGTAAATAGATGTGTGTTCGGCAACACATTTGTTCATGTTTTTTTTGCATTCATCACAATTGAACATTAAGGAATGGTGTTTTTCTGACATATTGTTTCAAATCCGTACTGAGGTGTAGATAAATAATGTTTTTTAAAGTGTTAAAGCTCTCAGCGAAAGGTTTGAGGCATTAGAAAAAGCTCTGTAAGCATTACTTTTCGTCCAAATGCAGTGAACAAAAATACGATTACTTACAGAAACAAGTAATACGCGCAAGTGTTCAGTTCGTTCAAAATTGAGTGTAAAAGAAACCAAAACTAAAATGTAATAGCAGTCCTGTCATGCCGAGCAGCCTACGCGTCAAATGCATAATTTTAATTATCAACAATCATAAAACTTTCATAGGGTGCCCTTTCATGGTTCGTAGAAGGAAATGTCTCCCAACCAATGTGAATTGCATATCACATTAAGTTTAGATTTGATGAATAAAAAAAATAATAAAGCTTTAAATATCCGGAAACACCTGGGATAAGGTGCCCTTTTACGGTTTAGTGAAGAAAATGTATCCTCACCAATGTGAATTGTGTGTAAGATTTAATTTATGGAAAAGCTTCTAATTATAGTCTATGCCTGGCCCTTTTCTAAGAATAAAAAATGGGATGAAATCAAGTTGTAAATCATGGTACAGTACCAGATCGATCGAAATAATACAGGCTGGCGATCACTTATAACAAAGTTTTGGAGAAAACTTTGGGAAAACTATGGAAAAAAATCCTCAAACATGAACATGAACAGGAAATAATTCCCGAATTTTAATCATTAGCAGAACGTTAAATAAGGAAGAAAATATTCAATCATCTGAAACAGCTAAAGCTACGAAATAATGATTATACATTTGTATTTGTATTTGTGTTTATTAATCCTATCTGTCGGCGTTGGCTACAAAGTTTGTTTGAATTTATGTTTAAAACTCAACCCAGGAAATTGTCATTAATAAGGACTATCATGATGACATACAAGTTCAATCGTTTAAGTTGAAATGGTTGACTAAGGTATTAAAACTACATATAATTGTTTTCATAGCATTGTTGCTGTCATAACGTGTGGTATGGAGTTCTTCAACGAATAAAGGACACAGTCTGGAAGCCTGACGAAAAACAAAGTAGTTTACTAAAATTTACGGTGCATCGTTGGATATGAAGTCTTTTTTTTCCACTGATTCGTAATAGATGCTTTAATACGGAAAAGATAAGGTGAATGATAACAAGGAAGCAGGGTCCTGTTATTCCATTTGAGACATCGAATTTCATATCTCGGGAATATTTTGTTAACCATTTCAAATCTGCTGATTTGTACCACAATTGAATTGAAACCTCTCCAATTATCATCTTATAAGAACTTATAATGAAGAGTTACAGAAGACACATCATTGAAGATGAGAATGAATAGAATAGAGTCCGTGAACGCTGCCTAGTGCGACACCGGATGTGCTTTCCAAATTTTATTTAGTTGCATATGTTGATCAAGTATGAACGGAATATCATTGTAACGGCACTGCTGACGTAGCTTTTAAGCAATAAACAGTGTATTACTATCTTGAATAACTTGGCACAGGATCGTAGGTATGTAACAGTTCTGTTATTGACGGCAAGATTCCTTCATCATTTTTGAAGATTGGGATCATCCACGACACTTTCCACGTCTCGGAAATCTTAGGCTGTTGTATAGTTCGATCAGACGTCACTAGGCCTAGAGCTCCAGCATACGAGTGATGAGTGATGTAGAAAACTGAACTAATGCAACACATGGTGACAATTCTTCCTTTATGGCACTACGACCTCGAGAGGTCTTTGTTTGCCTTATATCTGGCTTCCGGTTTTTGAATTTACCTGTAACAGAATAGTCAGGGGAACGGTCCTAATTGGGATTCGATTCCAAGACCGGTCGTGTGAAGATCGGCACCGCTATCTCCTCTGCCATGGAGCTGTTCCAAGGGTAATGATTGTTTAAAATAAACTTAAAACAAGCTAGCGAGTGGATTGTCCCGGTGAAGTTCAAGTACATAGCTTGTTGCTCTAGTATCAAGGAGATCGAGAGATCGAAACGAGAGATCCAAGAAAGTAATAGAAAACTGGAAAATTTGTTAATTTCATAGCATGTATTCTACCTTTCCTTTATAAATGCTTAAGTTCTAAAAAGCCTCACTCAAATGGTTAAACCATACTCCTTCAGAACAGCAATAGTTACCCCAACAACAAAGTACTATAAACTAATATAATTCCAACCTAATGAGTAGATCTTCCATCAACTGCATTATCATTATTCTTAATTTCACAGTTAAAATCATCTTCTTTGCATGACATATTTACATCTAGCGACGAATTTGTTCTCGAGAGAAAAAAAAGAGACCGAGCAATTTATCATACAAACCATTCCATTCCACGCCAACCATTTAGAAACGTCTTTGTTGGTCTAAATAAACCATCGTCCTGTTTGTGCAATATAGTTGTAGAATTTTCTTCTCAACTACCAACACACAACGCAGCAGGATTCATTTTGCTATTCCGGGCATTACATGTCATCGCCGTTTACAGCTAGACAGCCGGTTAGCTTCCAGATTGTCAAACATCAAACAGTTACTCGAGATCATGGGCGACCTCATTCGGAATGCAGGCAACTTGAGTTCCCCACAACGGGCTAGAGACAGCAGTGAATGAGAATCCTTTCTTCCGTAAATGGGTGACGGTGATAAGATGGTGAGACTTTCAGCTATGTCTGCACATATACCTGCACGGAATGGATTGTACACGTGCAACACGTCCATGCGAGCATGCAATGCGGTGTGCTGCATTTATTAATCTAGTTTTAATTTGATGCACCTCAAAGTGAGGTGGAGTTTCTTAAAATCTTTGCCCCGTTACGATTGCAAGTTCGGTGGGCGTACAAGTGGCCACCCGTTGTGCCCGGGGGAACCCGACGTGTCTGACAGGTGCATTTAGCAGGCACGTACACCCAAAACGGCAGGAGAATGTATTGCAAAGTACAAAGGTTGTACAAGAAGTTGTTAGCTCATCAAAGTGGAATGGAATGAAGATAAGCTTGCTTTGCTCAACAAAGAGAAACTTTTACCTCATGCAGTCCGTGTACGGTCTATGGGAAATCTTGCATTATTAGGGTTAGCACAGGGCAGGCTCTTGTACGACTCCATTCCTTCCAGGACACTAATAGACTTTTTGTGTTAGAGCAGTTTGTGCACGTTTTTCAATTACTGTGTTTGTTGGTTAAAATCTGTTGATGTAAAGATGTTGATTTACGCATTCATCAGGAGCTTTATTCACCTGTTGCGTGTTATGATCGTCAAGTACATCATGCCAATTAATTAATCTATTAAGGGCTATTTAATCGTTTGGTTGGTTAACAATCCAATTATTAATTTTTACAGAAAATCGTAATATTTTTAGTTAGAAGTTACGGATGATTTTTGAAAACTTGAAAACTTAACACTGAATGCATAACAAAACCAGTTTCGCGAATGACATTTCCAACTAACATCAGTTGTGCTAGAAATACGTGGCCGTTGGATCTGAAAGGAATTTTAATGTTTTTTTTATTTGAGGTGAGTCTGGGAGGGAATCACATTGCAGCGATCGATCAAGGTCACTAATAAACTGCTTCTTCTTTTTTAAGGCACCACAACCAAAAAGTCTTGGTATGCTATTTCTGGATCCCGTGTCAAGGATTCACCCGAAACAGAAAAGACCATCCTGAGTACCGAGAAACGTTCCACCTAAACCAATCCATCATCACATCAGGTTATCCATCACAAATAAGTAATCTACTCATATTTGTGAACTTTATATTTGTTGTGTTGAGCAAAGTAATGAACAACAGAGGCTGAACATTTTTAACAATCTTTTCAAAATTTTTACTACAAATTTTTGTCTTTTCTGGCTAAACCTCTAATTTCGTGGATAAACCTCCGTCAAATCTTCCCGTTATTTTCCTATTGTGTTTTTATCATTGCCATGCCATTTGATTGGACCACAGGCTGCACGAAGAGGTCGTTTGAATACCCCGTATCGTATAACCCCTTATGTGTTATAGAAAACAGTGGGACTATATGCTTCCAAGGTTGCTGCTACAAGGTAGGTACATTTCGGAGTCAACACTTTTGAAACATGAGAATTATACTCAAAATCTTAAAGTTAATTAAGTCCTTCTTAAACCAATGTTAGGTTGCAAATGAAAACGAGTTCAAAATTCCTTCTGACCGTAGAACGATAAAAGTGATAAAGAAATGCAATTGAAATTGAAACACAATATACTGTAACACGATACAGTTTGCAATCAGGTTTAGTCATTTCTACAAAAGTACTTGTCTTCCGAATTTGCTCTACTTGAAATAACTCAGTTTACAAAAAATAAATAAATAAATCAGATTCAGATTTATAAGTCCAACAGTCAAGTTGATTGCATATTACACGATGTTGTGACTATTTGTGAACATTTTTTCGGCCTAAAATGTTATTACAACTACAGGAAAACTAGTTTCCTTACTAAGGATACCTTAGAGGCTATTTGTAGATGTGTTTGAAATTTCAAGAGAATCTGTTTCTTATAGTTAACAGCTATTTTCTTGTGGATAAGATAATATTCTTACGTGGCAATTTAAGCGAAGCTTAGTATTTTTTCGAACGACGAGTACGAGCTTAGGACGAGCAACGATTGTGCGATAAGCTCAGCAAAACCTTCGGTCGATAGCTTCCTTCCACTGTTAAGTCGATCCAACGCCAAGGAAAAGCAGCTTTTCTACTCAATCTAGCACACACCCTAGAACCGCTTTTTTCCTCGCAAAGCCTACAGCCGTTCTCTTTGACAAGAATGAAGAAAAAAACCCTGGACAATTGAAAGTTCTCAATCGGAAACCAGAACTAGCCGAGAGAGATAAAAATCCCAGCATAAAAGATTATCACGAGGCAAATAAAAGCAAACAAATTGAACAGAAAGACGCCGGATAAGCTTACCGGCTGGTTGGTTGGTGGTAGGAACGAGTGGGGAGGAACCCTGCAGGATGAACTGTGCGCCAAGCGTGTGATCAAACGGATTGGCTATTTTACGGCAAAATTGACAGCAACAGCCAAGCCGTACCGGTGCACTGGAGACGGTTCAACCAGATTCAAACGATAGAACGACGATTTATGATTAAAAGATTACGAACTTTCCAATCAACAGTACGGCTGGATGGAAAGCGACGGGAAAATTGAACAAACCCGATCCGGCTGCTGTCGTTTGAAGGACAATACGTACCGTTTTAAGGCAAATTGCACTCGAATGCGGATTTTCTCATTTTCCCATGGCACGAACTGCATGCAACCGTGACGAATGGACGGACGAGCTAATCTTGTTTCGTGCGCAAAAGCCTCCCCGTACAGCACAACCATTGATGTGTTTTTTCTCTTCGCCTCAGCAATCTGGGCACATCTTTGCGTCTGAACGACGATGTATAGAAAAACGGCCCGTTAAAATTGAGCAAGAATTGAACTAATTTGATGGTGTGTTAGCGAACGGGCATGTTTTAAGAATAGATGTCTTTTGAAAGTGTGAACTATCTGAGCGAAAAGAAAGCCGTTCTTTATGGAAGTGAAAAATACTCCCAGCTTAATCTTTGATGCTGGTACATTTACTGATCGATGATGGGGTTGAGGTTCGTTTGACGTTTTCATTATTCATGACTAAGGGGGTGAAGATGATTTATATTTTATATGCTTTTGTTAGTGTAATGCAGTACATTACAACATAAAATGCTTTTTTTTATCGATCACACCTACAGGAGCGTTTTTGTATTATGTTTTCCTCGTATTCTACATAAATATAATTTATCATTGCAGCGCATAGTACGTAAGGGCATAAGGATCTTGTTGACCGCGTATTGCATACATACTAAGTTTAAAATTTTATTTACTTTTACTGCAATGTCTTTGACCAAAACATTCTACAAAGTAAAGCTCTTTTTCTCAATACTGGAAAAAATAAAAAAATATTGGAAAAAAATGACATTTTGATGATGATGTGTCATTTTTAGTTATTTTTTTACGAACAAGCTACCATCTTAAAAAAGTTGAAATTTTTCTATTTAATAAAAACTGCCTCTCAAAACATAAAATTACTTAGAGACATTTAAATACTGTATGAAGTTATGCAAATGTTGTTTAGGTAGTTTTTCTTACAAACACAATCCAATAAAAAAATTTACCACCTACATTAAAACTCCTATAGTTTAATGCATGTCACTCCGTCATACGAGGACATGATTTTGATACTTGCCCGTATTCATTGCATTGTTGCAATTTTCCACTCCACCGCACTGCGAACAACATTAGTCAATTTTCGTACTGAGTGATATATTACACCGGCAGTAAAATCGATTTACGAATTCTAACGTCCTGAACGAAAAATGGAGACTATACGGACAACCAGGATGCCGTCGAAATTCTCCATCCTTTGGCGGGTGTTTGTGGCATTGCTTACCATTAGGTATGCTGTTTGATCTACAGCCGATTGAAGTTGACACGTACTTGGCTGTGAACAAATCATCATCCGGTTCGCTCCCGCAGTTTCTTACTGAACGTAAGGAGTGGGGCAAAGTACAAATTTACATAACATTTTCGCGCATAATTAGAAAGCAAATAGAAGGTGTAAAACATCCCCTTCTTTTCCCTCTAAGCATTAAGGAATGCACAGAATCCATCGAAGGGGTTGTGGCTGGGGGAGACAAAAAAAACAGAGATTTGCATAGGACATATGTCAACTCTTAGTGTCGCTTGTGGGTGTTCAAAAGAAACGATAATAATTACGTTAAACTCAATAAAATCTCACGTTAGGGTGATACTTTCAGCAAACGCTCCTAAGTTCTGCAACACAAATGAGGTGATACATTATAGTAAATAATCTAGCAACCACATTTATTTTGATTGATAAAGTGAGAGTTTCGTGATTTTGTAGTTCAGATGATCAATTTTAAACTTCTCAAAGTAAAACTTGAGTAAAATTTACTCAAGTAAATTCTAACTTAAAAAAGGACCGTTTAGTACTTTTGGTTCGTGGCTGGTGTTCCTTAATTCGATCGCGGTTCTGGTGGATGTGTTAACGTCATCAGTTCTCACAAATTTGGAAGCTTAATTACGTGTAATCTGTTCATTTTTAAGACAATCTTTGATGCCACATTGGATATAATCATATGTAGTAGGTTTCATAGCCGAGACACATCATTTTTGAAAACAATCCATCTTTGCAGATAGAATATTCTGCTTTTTTATTTTTAAAGTAGGTCCTTCTAGTACGTTATTTGTTGAAACAGGACATCTATGTTCTTTATAGAAGCGTTCGCCCACTATTTCGATGGACATGTCAGGAAACCCCTGTTTGGTATTGTTTGCGGTTTAGAGGACTTCTGCAACAGGCCAAGACTGCGAAGCACCGGGTAAGTAAGTAAGTAAGTTTATTTTTGTTCACTTTCAATATCGCCTCACAAAGTTAAACCAAAAAGGCCATTTAGTATATAACAGTAGCTCCTGTTTCTTATCGACATGATTTCAAAGCAGCCAGCGGTATTCGAAATTGGTACGGATGACAAATATTTTTTTTCCATATTTTTCAAATAATCTATTGGATTGTTCCGGTTACAGGAGTGCGCAACAGAACTAATGGGCATATCCAGACTACAGGGTATACAATTTTTTTTTTTCGAGAATTTGACATTTTTTATCAATGGCGAAATTCTTCCACCATAAAAATAATGAATATTGAGCAACATTTTTGTTTACAGTTTGGTTTCTGAGCATGATAGTGATACATATTTTAGGCCAAGTACTTCTGAATCGCCGTTATACATAGATGTGGAGGAACTGAAACATTGTTTGGAACAATCAAACAATGCAAACCAGGAGCACTAAATAGTACATCGTCCAATCTGGAATCAATCTGAATATGGTGGAGCAGCACGGACGGGTTTTAGAACCCTCCCAGTCGTGTGAGAAATTAGCGTCACTACCACCGCACCACCACGATGAGAAGTGTTTGAAATCTTCAGATAAAAATTGCTTTAAAATATTTTAAAGGATTTGGAAAACTAATTCAATACTTCTGGAAACTAACTAACTTTTACTTAATAAATGAATTAGAATATAAAAAATGTTACGAACCATCCAAACCCACCAGACACTACACGTTCCACTTGTTTTAGTTGATTTTACATGCTAATAGACATTACGAACGGATGTTTTCTCGATGGTTTATCAAATATCTCCAAAATAATCGCTTTTCATTCCTTCAAAACCCGCCTTTGGTTTAGATCGGGTTTCCCCGTGACGCAGAGTTTAATGTTCTTCGAAGTAATGAAAGACACGATCGGGATTTCAACACATTTGCATAGTTTTGATGCTGGCTATCTTCCTGTGTGTTTCATTCAAATTATGCGAAGATTCTCAGAACGCACGAACTACCAAAACCTGTGCATGTGCGAACATTTGGTCTGGTTCGTGCTGCTGTCTCGTTCTGACTATTCGCTCTAATCCTGTCGTACTTTGACTGTAGTGAATTAACTATTTCTTTATTAAAAAATAATCACAAGTGAATAGAATACGATCTAATTTTATTTTACAAAAAGCGTGTTCAATTACATTCATAATTCGTGCTTACACAAAGTTTGAAACATAACAAAAAAAAAAGCTCATCCCCACTTCCAAGAGATGACCATTAGCTGTCCGAAAAAGAACGATCTTCAATGACGCCTAATCTAACCTCGCAGATGTCCATCGGTAGCAACAGGTTTTAGTCCCATCGTTGCTGTTCGACAATCAACTAGATTGAAGATCACAAGCGTGCTCATAAAGCGCGTTTGAAGAATCACAGTTTTTGCGTTGTGTAGGGATTACCCAACGTAGTGGAAGTTTTAGCGTAAATCTTTGTAGGCCGGTAGTGAAAGACTATCACATATACAAAATGGTTCGCCGAATGTACTATGAAATTGTGCTGCTGCAGTTGTGTCTCTTGCTGGTGGTAGACTTAAGTTCGACGCAAAGCTGTGGCCAACGGAAGGTGGTGAATTTCCTTATAGTTAACGGCGTGGAAGCAAAGGATGGCTATTGGCCGTGGCATGCGGCAATATTTCACAACAATGCTCGAACATTCGTTTACGAATGCGGTGGCTCAATTCTGGATCAGAACACAGTTTTAACAGGTAAGACAAACACAAACCTGTTTATGTCCGACTCATCGAGTCTCCTTCTTTCCGATTTTAGCGGCTCACTGTTTGACGGTGTCTAATGGGATTATTGCTCGAGAGCGCCTCGTAGTACAAGTTGGACGGAATCGTCTACGCGTGGCTAGTAACCGCGCACAGGAACACGAAGCGTACCAGTTGCTCGTACATCCGGATTACAGCGTCAACGGTATTAAACACGATATCGCTTTGATAAAACTAGCAACCGACATCACCTACACCGACTATATTCAACCGATTTGCTTGTGGAATCGTGGCGAAGATCAGAATGCGATCGTTGGCTCTTGGGGCACAGTTGTCGGATTCGGTGTAGATGAGACCGATAATCCTTCCGACGTACTGCGTGAAGCACGCATTCCTGTCGTTAGCGCTATTACTTGTATTCAAAACAACGGAGGAGTATTTGCTACGCAGCTTACACCTGAAATGTTCTGTGCTGGCAATCGTGATGGGATCAGTCCTTGCAACGGTGATAGTGGTGGAGGTTTATTCTTCAATTTCAATGATGTATGGTTCATTCGAGGTGTGGTGTCTTTTACAAGGCCTCGTCAAGGTGGGCTATTATGTGACACGAACGAATACACCGTTTTTACCGATGTGGCAAAGTACCTGCAATGGATCCAACAACACATGCGTAGAACAGTTGGTCCACAGACTGTGGTACCAAATGAAAATAATCGAAAAGTCGGATTGCTTCCAATGTCCACCTGTGGTTCCAATCCGTATGCAAGCAGGGAAGAATCATCGAAACCGGTTCTGCTCGGATATCCTTGGGTGGGTCTTCTCGAGTATACTGAGAAAGGGGCGCGCGAGAAGAAAACGATCTGTCATGCGACATTAATAAGCGATCTCTATCTAATCACAGCTGCACACTGCATAAACGGCTTACCTAAGCGATACACCTTGTACGTAAAGTTTAGCAAAGATTAATCCACAGTTTCGGTCGAATTTAATTGCTATCCTCCATTGCAGATCATCCGTCCGACTGGGAGAGTACGACAAGAACACGAAGGTGGACTGTGCTCAAGTAGACGGACAAATGGTATGTGCACCTCCTGTTCAAACACTACGCATTCAGTCGGTGACCACACACACGAGCTTCAACAAACCGCGTTATGCGAACGATATTGCACTCATTCGACTGCGAGACCGAGCAGACACCAGTTGGAGCAATGTACAACCAATCTGCCTTCCTGTGACGAATGAGCTGCGCAGTCAAAAGTCAACACACTACACACTTACTGCTTGGTCCTCCGATTATAGCGGGAACCTGCTTAATAGGTCGCTACGCGAATTTATTGATTCAATCGAATGCCAGAAGCTGTATACGGAAAAATCGATCTCGCTGGAGAAAACGACACGACAAATATGTATCAAACAGCAACAGGACTTCTACTCGCGGTGCATGTTACCAACGTCAGCGGCTCCATTACAACTTGTTCAGCAAGTGCAAGGGAATAGTCGCTATGTCCTGTATGGAGTGCTGTCGTACGGACCAAGTAGCTGTAGTGAGCTCTACCCAGACGTTTACACCAACGTGGCAAGCTACATGGATTGGATTCTAGAGAATATGCAAGAATAGTTTCGATAATCCTCCATACAAACAGCGAGAGTTGTAAGTACTTATCAATAACCGTTGGAGACGATTAGTTATTGAGATTGAACAGTTTTTGTATCCTACCTATCCGATCATTACAAACTATCCGACAGTATGCGACTTGTTGTCGAATGCGTTTGAGCAGCATTGAAACTTTGCGCGTGTAATCGAGCCACCGGTTCCTGGAATAGAGGTGCTTCTCTAAAACATTAAACTCTAAAACAGAGCAATTGTTGGAAACAATATGTTTTCTGCGTATGGTGGAACTCAAATAAAATTCAAAATTTTCAAATTACTTCCGTTTACTGGCGTTTAGGTTTGAGGAATAAAAGAAGAGAATAACCCTCGATTAGGACAATTCTTTCACCTGAGAAACACAACATTCGAAAGATGAAAGACGAATAGAAATCAAATAAAGCGGTCTGGCCAAGAATTAAATTGCAACAAACCTGTTACACGTATTGCTACAAAATTTGCTTACCACAATTCCAGACACAAAGTAACATAGCAAAGGATAAAAAAACAGAGTGACGTACTCGTACGTAACAACAACTATTTCCAGGACAACATTACAAATAGGCAAAAGGAAAGCAAAAATTGGTTTTTGTTTATAAATGTATGAAATTTCACGCATTGGATTACTTCGGCATACTTTATATCCGGACCGTTCCCCCGTAGTGAGGACTGACTATCCAACTACGTGGTATCAATAAGTCTAGTAAGCCAGAAATGGCAGGCATGACCGAGTAGGTCGTTAGGCCAATGTAGAAGAAGCTAAACATGTTCAATTTGTAACGACGATTTATTTTTCAATCGATTTCTTTCGCGATACTGACTAATATTAAAAGAAAAGAAAATTTGATAACATTTCAATCATTTCATTCAAAACTCATTGAAATACACATTGAAGTGACACCAGAAATTGAATAAAGAATGTTGCTCATCCCTGCTTGCTCATCTTTGCACTCAATAGATCGCTCATTATACCCTCCTCGGAAGAGAGCGATCTTCAATCAAGTCCAAACTATTGTAGCCTCGAAGAAGCCAGTCGAAACCAACCGGTTTTAGTTTCATCGCTGCTGTTCAACACGTAACAACGTTCAAGTGTACGCTTGGCAGTGTGTCCACTTCCA
>KB663832.1:3711479-3754681 GCA_000349025.1 Anopheles minimus
TGTGTTTTTGAGCATTGACCTATGTGCTGTCTTGGTTTTGATAATTTGAAGAAATAATGATAGATGTTTAGCATAATCATGCTACAGTAATAAGGTAAAAATAGGAGCGGAAAAAACGCACAAAGCGCTTAAAAATATTAAACAGTATTTTGTGTGAATTTTTGTTAAACATTTGCTTATGATAAATAAAGAGTATTATGAAGTCTAAGAGTACTTCTCGGCAAAAAAAACTCAAATTCGATAACTAGCTGTATTGTGTTGTCGTCAATCGACAACTAAACGTTATGTCAGAATTACTCAAGTATGTCTTCTGCCGAGTCGATCAGGCACACGTTGCATGTCTGTCCATAGGTTAATAAGCTGCTTGTATCCTGCAAGAAAGATTATGTGAAGAATTCCCTGTGTAGTGACCCGGGTCTCACATTATCACAACACATCGACTCCACAGTCAGTTGGGCTTGGAGGATCTTGGAAGTGTTATAGCGTGTTCTCCGAGATTGCTCGGCGAGCAGGCCCCCCTCCGTATCGACCATATAGAGCGAGTGCAGAGGTGCTTTGCTAGGTTTGCCAAGTGGCTGATCCATTAGGGACTTACTTACTTACTTTTTTTCTTCCATTTCCCAGATGAGAGATTAGTGCTTCATGTATAGTTTGGAAAGCTGGTTCAGGTTGATTGATGTCAATAAGTGATTCACGCCACATAAATCTATTTTCACTAGCAGATTTGGGGAATAGGTCCTTAAAAGGATACTTGAAGAGTTATCTCCACCATGTCTGTCCGGTTGTCAACTTCGTTGGAGTTTTGAAGGACGTAAGCAGTAGAACACTAGTCTTATCTCTTCGAGAGACATTTGATATTTGGGATTGAAGGTGGTAAAGGCCAGCAACTTTGCGAGTTTTGCTTATTAATAAGCGGCCGGCAGATTATCATTGCATGAGACAGATGAAGGATCATACAGCGAGAGGTGAGAAAACGACTCGAAGGATGGTCCTTTTGCGTTGTAGCAACAAACCTCATCGTAACAGCAAGCTAAAATGATACACAAAAAATTATCGCCATTGTAAAATAGTTTTTCTCGCATGAATGCGTTCCACGAGTAGTGCGAACATATGGTGCCGTGACGTAAAAGGACAAATTGTAAAACACAGTTTCCGTGCGATGGACAAATTAATGAAGTGTTAGGACGCTACGAGCGTCGAAGAAAATGCAACGTAACAGACAAACCCAAAAAAAAATTGAGAAAAAATTAACGTAATTTTGAAAACTCAGTTGTACAAGAAACGCGAACACTGTGTTAGTTTGATACAGTTTAGAATTTTTTTATAAGAAATAATGGTTTTGCAGGAGCGTTGTCGAGGCTATAGCGGCGGCAGTCTTAAAACGGCATGGTCCAAAATTCATCCCCGTACCGTTCCATCGTCAGACCTCACGACTATTCAACTACATGTTATCAATAAGTCTAGTAAGCCATTATCTGGCCGGCATGACCGAAAAGGTTGTTAAGCAAATCAACAAGAATAAGAATAAGAAGAATGGTCTGGTATGGTTTATGGAACTTCAAATAGTTGCTCATTCTCGCTGTCAAAAACCCGTTTGTTATATGCCCGAAAGAGTGCGAACTCAATCTTACCCAAAAGATGACCGTCAAAAGCAACCGGTTCTAGTTTGATCACTGCTACCCAACAAGTTGTCAGCTTGAAATTTCTATCCGTGATCCACCAGAAATATTTTTGTGTGTGAGCTATTTGGTTTTGGTGCGACGGAATTCAAATCAAGTGTATCAGAACAGCATCAGATGGGTCGCAAATGTTTGGCATGGATATGTTTGTTACTGGTGCATCACCAATTAAGTTCAACACAACACTGCGGAAAACGGAAGGTGGTGAACTACCTCATAGTTAACGGTACCGAAGCAAAGGATGGCTATTGGCCATGGCATGCGGCAATACTTCACAACAATGCTCGATCATCCGTTTTTGCATGTGGAGGAACTATTCTGGATCAAAACACAATTTTAACTGGTAAGATGGATACATAACTGGCATATAAGCATCATCAAATCTATCGATCTCTCCGATTTTAGCGGCTCACTGTTTGATGACGTCGAATGGAATTATTGCTCAAGAGCGTCTCGTAGTACAAGTTGGACGAACTCGACTACGCGTAGTTAGCGACCGTACACAGGAGCGTCAAGCGTATCAGTTGATCGTACATCCTGAATACCATATCAACAGTATCCGACACGATATCGCTCTGATAAAATTGGCTACCGACATCACCTACACTGATTATATTCAACCGATTTGCTTGTGGAATCGTGGCGAAGGTCAGAATGCGATCGTTGGTTCGTGGGGCACAGTTGTCGGATTCGGTGTAGATGAGACCGATAATCCTTCCGACACATTGCGTGAAGCCCGTTTGCCTGTCGTTAGTGCTATTACCTGCATCGAAAGTAACCGAGAAGTGTTTGGATCGCAGCTTACTTCTGACATGTTTTGCGCTGGCAATCGTGATGGGATCAGTGCCTGTAACGGTGATAGCGGTGGCGGCTTATTCTTTAACTACAACGACGTCTGGTTCATTCGTGGTGTGGTGTCTTTCACAAGGCCTCGTCAAGGTGGGCTATTATGTGACACGAACGAATACACCGTGTTTACCGATGTGGCAAAGTACTTGCAATGGATCGAGCAACACATGCGTGGAGCGGGTGGTCAACATGCAGGGAACTACAATGAGCGAAAAATCGGATTATTACCGATGTCCACCTGTGGTGCCAATCCATACGCAAGTAGGGAAGAATCATCGAAACCGGTTCTGCTCGGATATCCTTGGGTGGGTCTGCTCGAGTATTATAATGCTGAATTGGACAAACTGGTTACGGATTGTCATGCGGTATTAATAAGCGATCGCTACCTAATATCTACTGCGTACTGCGCTAAACGAGTAACGTTTCAGTAAGTATACTTTTAATTTGTCATGCAAACGTCCACACTGCAAAATTGACGATCAATTTTGATTGTAGAACAACCGTAATTATGGGGGAGTACGACAAGAACACGACGACGGACTGTGCGCAGGTGGATGGACAAATGGTATGTTCACCTCCAGTTCAAAAATTAGCTATAGACACAGTGATCACGCATACGGGCAACATAAAGCGTCATGTGAACGACATTGCACTCATCCGACTGCGAGATCGTGCAGACGTTAGTCGGAGCAATGTGAAACCCATCTGCCTTCCAGTGACGAATGAGCTGCGTAGCAAGATGTCAACCTACTATACGCTGACTGCATTCAACTATTTTAATGACTATGGTCAAGAGCTCAAAAGGTCGTTACGCGAGTATATGAATTCGATCGAATGCCAGCAGCTGTACACCGATTATTCGCTATCGGTGAATATAACCACAGACCACATATGTGTCAAACAGCCATATTACACAGAGGTTCTTACACCTGTGGAAGGAGCTCCTCTACAGCTTGTGCAAAAGGTACAAGGAAAAAGTCGTTATGTTCTGTATGGTGTGTTTTCGTTTGGATCGTTTAGTTATGAAATTCCGGACGTGTATACCAATGTAGCCAGCTACATAGATTGGATATTAGAAAATATCCAATAAAAGCAATAGATCACAGCGATCCATCGTTTTCTGAGTCTAAGCTAACGTCTTTTGATGATAACAGAAGGGAAATATTGTTGTCCAGCAATGGACGCATCAGACAAGTTGTAATTAAAGGGTTTTTTTATTATATACGAGTCGCTGTTATCTAATGTTGCTGTACTCTTCCTCTAAGTATTGGAGAAATTTTACATAGGACCACAATTGTGGTTTACTTCGGACAGCAAGGGAAGCACGTACATGAGTGCAGTGAGATAAATGCTTCAATATGGTTAAATGGTGAATATGGTGAATATGGTTAAAGAATACCGGGGAATGTAATTATGAGATAGCGGCGCTGGTCCTAACCGCGGTATCAATATGTTTAGTACGCTACAAATGGCACCTACCCTAGACACATAAATAATACATACAGTAAAAAGAAGAATGTTTGAAAGATTCTTAGGAAGAAGATATTAAGGCAACGGCACGGCAAGTTTCAACAGATACGAGACTAAGCGACCGAAATCTGTTCTCGTCACAGGGCAGATCAGAGGATCGATCACCAATAATTTTCCGGATGGCAAACCTAGTGAAGGACCACTGCATCCGCTCTATAGGATCAATGTGAATTTTTGCCGACGGTGATCAAATCACGGAGCAACACTCCAACTATATTTCAACCACTGAGTAGAAAAAAATTTCCAAGCAACCGAGATCAACAATGTCACAGGTAGCATACTTGAGAATACCAATAATCCTTCTAGCCATGCTGACTATGCAGTCAATGTGGTCAGTGAAGGTGAGGTCCGAGTCGAGACAAACGCCCAAGTCCTTGATAATTGAAATACGGTTGACTTGAATCTGGTCAAGGTTATAGGGATGCACGCAAGGAGAGAGAGAGAACGAGTGAATGCCAACTCACTCGAGAGAGGACAACAATTAGAAGTTGTTAAGAATCAATTAATGTATTCTATATAATTAACCGGGATCGAGAAGATAAGCGGCGCCGGTCTCGTACGGCAGGATCGGGTATCGAATCCCAATCGTGGCCGTTCCCTCGTACGCAGGACTGACTATCCTGTTGCGGAGAAATGAAAGTAACGGAGGCCAGAAATGGCAGGCCCAAGACCGCTCGAGGTTGTAGAGCCAAAGAGGGAGATATAATTAACCGGCTTCGGTTTTAAACAGCAGGACCGGGGTTCGAATCCCATCCGGACCGTTCCCCCGTAGTGAGGACTGTCTATTCTACTACGTGGTATCAATAAGTCTGGTAAGCCATATATGGCCAGGCATGACCAGGTATGTCTTTTCACCATAGAAGGAAAAGAAGAAGATAATCGCAGTCTAATATGAACTATGAGTGTGAACTAGGTTTTATCTCTAATAAATCAGTCAATTACTCGCTAGCTTTCTTTAGGAGTCGTTAAGCATCTAAAACAATGAACATATCACAACACAAGTAACAACTGATCAAGACAGACGATGGGAATCGGAAATCTTTGAGGACATATTAGAAGCATTAGAAATTAGAATTCCTACAAACGACACATTCATCATTCGCAAGCTATTGGTTTAACTGCAAGAGCTCATCGCCATCGAGGATATAACTATGAGAAAAGATGTGTGCTCAACCTTGCTAGAGTTAACTAAGGGAAGGACGATGCCCTTTCCGGGGATTTTTGTTCCCAAAACAAGTAAAACTCCGGGAAGTACGAAGCTAACACACGCAGGTAAATTGCAACGCATAATAAACTAATGTAACGCAAACTTTGCTCCAAAACGAAAACAAACCATATGAACCGGTAGAGTTCAAACGATGTACACAAAAGTTCATCGATAAGGAAAAGATGTTCATTATAAGCGTTGGAGAGCAGAACATCGCGGTAACCATACGCATTGCGTAAAGACTGCATACAAAGGACGCCTCCCAAGATCCGACCGCGGAAGAAGATGCTCTCCCAGAAGTCTCTGTGACAGTGCCGGCCGAAAAGAACTTTGTTCTATGCTATTAATTTTCTAAAGAGTAAAGTGTAGAACCGCAGCACGACTTACAATTTTAGTTATATTAGGTTATTATTAGGTACGTGCTAGAATTTGTGCGGACTCAAAGAATCTCCGAATGGAATACGGTCTTGCCGTTCTTTACGAATTAAAAAAAGAATAATAATAATCTCTTTCGGGCCTCTTTAAAGTGCGCGTCGGACTCTCCAGCTGAGCATAAGTGTTTGCATTGGCGCTTATAAAATAGCTAATCGCCGCGATGCAAAGAGATCAGTTTCATTGGAAACGTTGCCATCAGCAGATCGTCGGTGGTGAGAGCAAAAGCAGTGAAGATATTCGAAGGAGAGCAACAAACAAAAAAACCACGTATTATCTCTCCGACGGGGATTCCTTTTGCGGTTAAATTAATAGCAATGCGGGGATTTACTGTGATGATTGCGTTCGTCTGTGCGTGCGTATACAGAACGACGCTCGCTCAAAGAACTCCACAGGAATGCGGTGAACGAAAGGTGAAAACCGTGTTCCTGGTGCAGCACGGTACCGAAACGAAGGAAGGCCACTGGCCGTGGCATACCGCGATCTATCACCGAGAGGGACAAGAGTTCGAATACGCTTGCGGTGGGTCGATCATCGACAGAAATACCATTCTGACCGGTATGTATATGCAGCCAGCGTTTTCTTATTTTTGTTGGTTGGAATCACCACAGTTAACGTGCTTTCAATTCAGCGGCCCACTGTCTGTACACCTCACGCGGTCCGATCGAGTTGGAACATTTGTCTGTGCAGGTGGGCCGTAATCAGCTGTCGGAGGCGAGCACCCGCTCACAGGAGCATCAGGCAGAACAGCTGATCATTCATCCCGGCTATAGCCCACACGGTGTCTCCGACGATTTAGCGCTAATCAAGCTTGCTACCGAAATTACGATGACGCGATACATCCAACCGGTCTGCCTGTGGAACATCGAACCAAACCTGGAGCTGATTGTGGGCCGGAACGGTACGGTGGTTGGGTTCGGGCTGACGGAGCACGATCGCGTATCGGACTATCTGCGGCAGGCTGCAATTGAGGTGGTGGACTCCTGGACCTGCATCGAGAGCGATCGGATCGCGTACGGTGCAACACTGACCGCGGGCATGTATTGCGGCGGTGGGAAGGCAGGTGTAAGCGTATGCAACGGGGACAGTGGCGGCGGTATGTTTTTCGAATTTTCCGACAATTGGTACGTGCGAGGTGTTGTGTCGTTTATGCCATTGCGCGAAAACACCGGACTGTGCGACGGCACCAAGTACACCGTGTTTACCGATGTGGCTAAGTATCGTGATTGGATCGTACAGTATATCAATCCAACGCAAGCGTCCGCTGCTGCTGATCCGCTCCTGGTAGACAACAGTCCGAAGCTGCGGTTGCTTAACTTTAATACCTGCGGTATCAGCCCGTACTCGAACGGAGTGAACGACAGTTTCTTCGCTTACCCGTGGATAGGGTTGTTACAAATGTTTGTTCCTGGACAGGCCACACCCAGGGCATTTTGTCAGGTCACGCTGATTAGCGAGTGGTATGCCGTGGGACCGGCCCATTGCTTCGCTAACGATGGGATGGAGTAAGTATTGACTGAACTGCTTTACGATCGCACTATATTTAGACGCAGTTGTTTTAATGCACAGACGAAACATCCGGCTCGGTGATTACGACATGTCGACGGAAACGGACTGCACTGATCGGAACGGCACTAGCGTTTGTGCACCACCCGTGCAGATACTTTCGATTGAAAGATTCATGATACGACCGGATTACAACAGTATCGCCATCACGGATGATATCGCGTTGATCGAGTTTCGCCAACCGGCCAACATTAGCCAGCCGAATGTGAGACCCATCTGTTTGCCGGTTACGGTCGAGCTGCGTAGCTACAAACCGACCACGTTCGACCTCGGCGGTTTCCCCGTTGCTGGTGGCCGGGTCGTTGGCCGTAATCCGACCTACCTCAACTCGGTCAACTGTCAGGAGCGCTACAACGCTATCCACTATCCGTTGCGCAAAAGTCACACACAGATCTGTGCCGTTGCAGTGCCGGCCAACTATACTGGACCGTGCGAGCGAATGCTATCCGGCTCACCGTTGCAAACGATCCAAACGTTTGGACGACGGGAACGATACTTCTTGCAGGGAGTGCTATCGTTCGGTGCACGTGAGTGTGATGCTACGGTGCCTGAAATCTACACCAATGTGGCCGTTTACCTCGACTGGATACTGTACAACATGCGGGACATTAGGCGGAGCGGTTCCAATACAAACGATAGGCTCATATTCACATCGTAAGCTGCGAATCAGTTGAGGCTGAAAGCAAGAGCATAAAGCACAATTCGTTTAATAAGCTACACAGCACGGAGTTGCAGTCAATTTGGTTTTACAAATTAAAATATTTGTAGCAATAGAGATCATTTTATTGAAGGAACTACGAAACGCTTCACTCTAGTACAGCTCCTTCCATAGTTGACTGTGGTTTTCCTTCACTCTTTAATACTGTTAAAAAAAGAAACATAGTGTCACACTCTTATTCTAGCCTTATGGTAGTATTGCATCCCGTTTTGGGCGATGCGATAAGTTTGATTCTCACAGTTCCATAGTTAAATATCCTTCCTGCTTACTTAACTGGCATCACGCGCTTATGGCAAACCTAGGTCGATTTAATGGCACAGACTTTCTCTTTGTTTTTGTTCCGATGCACCTTGGCGATGTGTCGTTCGAGGATGTTCCCGCGTAGGAAGCGCTCGCCACAATGCTCGCACGGTATTACCGTCAGTCCCTGCGGTACCTCACCGTGTACCTCGTACATGTGACGTTTCAAGTTGTACGATTTGGTAAACCGCATCTGACACGGATCACAGGCCAGCGAGCAACGGCTGGTTTTGTCCCATGCATGCCGCTGGTTCATATGCTGATCGTACTCGTAGTAGGTGGCAAAGCTTTGCTGACATTGTTCACATCCCGGTGGCGGTTTCTTAAAGTTTGGTTTCATCTTTCCCTTTCTTCGTCGGGGTGGAACATGGGACGGTTTACCCATATCTCCGTTCGCCGTTCCGCTAACGGTCGTACCGGTTCGGTCGGGTGACATTTGGTTGCTGGGCCGCACCGAAATGCCGAGAGCTTCGGTCGATGAGATCAGTGTGGAACCGGATAGTGTGTAAGAGCTATCGCTAAGACTAGAACCAATTACGCCGTACTGGTGTAATAGGGGTGAAGTTGCTACTGCGGCAATCGGAACAGGTTCAAGCGTTCCAACAAGAATCTGTTTCATTTCTTCTGGATCATCACTTTCCTCCTTGCACGCGTCTCTCTCTGCAAATTGTGGTGTCGGTGTGCAGACGATCTCTTCCGGCACTTCTGCTATAAACGGTAGCGCAGCATGCGTAACACCATCGTCATCCTCCAGCTTCACTTCTACCGTCGGTTGGAGTTCAGGTGGAACCGGTTGCTGCTGCTGAAACAATAGTTGCTGCTGTCGCTGTCTTTCCAGCTGCTCGGCCAGTAGGGTCCTTCTCGTGCGAATAAGCACATCCTGTCTCAGGCACTCTTCGCGGAACTTACAAAACAGGTCCAACATTTGCAGACATTTGTCACAAATCACTGCCCCCGCATCATCCGTCTGGGCGAGATGGACCGACGTTAGCACCTCTATCATACGCACCAGCTCGTCCTTTGGATCGTTGTCGCCCGGTGGAAAGAGCGGGTGTATTACAATCCCTTCCGCTGCACATAGCCGGCAGAAGAAATCCTGAGCACTAAAAATGAAACCGCGAAAAAAGGGACAATTATTCACGTGTCGCTTCTTGATTGCACTCCGATAGAAACTCACAATGTACAAGGCTCCATTTATGCTTGCTTCCAGACATAGACACTGCGTGCTGTCCTGCGTTCTCCTTGTTTTTTTTTGCCGCTCAAATGTTTTGATTCGCACACGCGTTCCGGTTTTTATTGTTTACCGCGTACGATTTGTTTACAAGCGAATGATGAACCTTCGCAAACGCGGTGCAGATGCATGCTGCAGTTTGCTGCAACAAACAAAACATCGCACATAAAGTTTCCCACGGACCACGTTCTTTTGACAATACATAACATTATATATATGCAAATACGCAGTTAACTACAAGTTTTACACAATATAGTAATATGTTTTTTTTTGTATTCTAGACAACTATAAAACAAGCAGTTTTGCATCATCAATGAACGGAATTTCAATCAAAATTTTGTTCGTTGGATTTCCCACTGTGTGTAGTTGTTGTGAAAACTCACCACGCGTGGTGAATATAAAGTATCAACTTTTGAAAGATTTTATGCTCGCTGTTTTTGTTTGCCGCTAATGATAGGAACCACATGAGCAATGTATAATTTATGCAGGACAATATGCAACTAAATTAATCCATTCGGATGTACGAAGAACAAGGTGTCGAGTAATACGGGACCGCGATTTTTTAAAAATATTATGTATATAAGTATATTTTTCCTTCTTCTGTATAATAACTAGCAACAATTACGCTACGAACAAAACAAAACAAATGTCTCGGACATCTGGTTTATCTACTAAACTGCTTTTTGACAATATTATAGCTTGCTAAATCCTAAGGCATAGTAAAATTCGTGTTTTTGTTGCTCGGAAGGCCACGACGCGACGCGCGCACATACACATATGAGCGAGGGAGGGATATAGGGCGGTGGAGAGCGTGGGGATGGAAAGGATGGATTCACTTTTTCGCGAACTTGGCCTTTGACTCGTCCGCCACCCAGGACTGCTTGTGCACGTTGTACAGGTGGCCGAGCAGCTGGAACCGTCTAGGAAACCGCTTATCACACTGATCGCACGGGAACGGCCGTTCGCCGGTGTGCGTCCGCATGTGCTCCCCGTACGCGAACTGGCTACGGAACTGACGCTGGCAGATCTCGCAGGCGATCGATGCCTTTTGGCGTTCGCGCGTCCGACCGCGCGATCGTATCCGATCTTGGTGAGCCGCCAGCAGATGTTCCTTCAGCTGGTGCAGATTGTTCTGGTCCGCACCGCAGATATAGCACGCGTACGAGCGCCGTTCGAGCGCATCTATCTCGTCCTCATTGCCGGCACCTTCACCGAACGCATTGTCGTTCTGTGTGTGGTGCTGCTGCTGGGGGGTAATAACTAACCGGCCAGCGCCAACATCCTCCACATCGCTAGCACCGTTCGGTAGTAGTGCGCCGGGTTCCACTACCATGTTGGGTGTGCCAGCAGGTGGGAGTGCATTCACACCGGAACCACCAGTACCGGGAAGGGGCGAACCGCCATCCGTTGTTGTACCGTCCAGCATCATGTGGGTACGCATGTGCAGCACCAGCTTGGTACGCCCGGCAAACGTTCGCCCGCACAGCAAACAGGGATATTCCATGCGGCGTCGTTTGCTACGCGATTCGACGGAATCTGTGCTACGTCGGCGTACGCTCGGCATCCGATAATCCTGCGGCACATCGTCGGAATCATCATCCGAATCGGTGGAGAAACCGGATTGTGACTGTTGTTGATGGTGCTGTTGCTGTTGGCGTGCCCGCAGCTCATGAAACATTGCATAGAGCAGCATCTCCCGCTGGTCATCAACCGGCGGTGGTTCGCTTTCCGAATCGGAATCGTTGCGCAGGAACAAGCTTCGCACGTAGGACACTTCCGGCTTCTCGCTGTTTGCTATGGGCGGCTTTTGGTCGGAATCGGACCCCTGCGGCTGGTATGCCGGCAGTTCCGCGGACGACACATCGGACATTGAGCCGGTTCGGGTCCAGGTCGTAGCACGATGCTGCAGCAGTATCGAGCGAAGCTGCGATGCCAAGGGCGTTTCGTTCGAAGGCACATCTTCCTTCGCCCGGTGCCCGGACGACGGTGGCGACGGTGTGTTGGTGGCACTCGGAGGTTCATGTTTGGTGCGATGGGACCATTGCTGCAGGCAGCTCGTTCCCTCTAGCGGTGAGACGGATGCCGGTGGTTGCGGTGCGGGTTGCTCCTGCCCGGCATTAGTCCCGCTACCATCGAGCAGCATCCGCTTTAGCAGCGAGGATGTGGTGTTGTTGGTAGCGGTGGAGGTGTTGGTGGTGACATTTCCCGCTAAAGAAACGTCCGGTCCACCACCGGCCGTGGCGTTGCAGTCGCTTTGTTTCGTCGGTGAACGATTTGCGGGGGATGTGCATTGTTGCTGCAGCAACATTTGCTGCAAAAGCGAGGGTTTAACGTCTTTCTCTTCAGCCTCCTCCACGGGTAGCTCCTGTTCGTTACACTGCTGTGCCGGGTACACGGGTGGCGGATGAATCGGAAGCAATTGGGGCGTTTGCCGGGGTGATTCCGGTTCCGTGTTGGGCGAGGATCGGCTCGTAGTGGAGTCGCGCGTTTGCAGCAGTATGCTTCGCAGTATCGAAGACATGCCACCGTCCGCGTTGTCGGTCGCGTCCGGTTCTACCGTACGTGCATACCGTTCCCCATCCTCCTGTTCCTCCTCACCGCTGACAAGCCGCTGTTCCAGCGGCAGTTCTGGTTCACTTTTAATCCTAATTGCCGGGACCACCATCACCGATGGTTGCTGCTGGTGACTACTTTCGCCACTACCCGGTGACAACGTGTTTCCCTCGTCCTCATTGTTATTGTTATTGTTGTTCTTCCGCTGGCCTCCCGTCCGCTGTCGCTCTTGCCGGAGTATTTGATCGTTGGCGAGACAGCGCCTCCGGTACTGATAAAATTTGTCGAGCGTTTCGACACACTTTTTGCAGACCTTCGCCGGGTAGTCCTCCTCCAAGGTTATCTGAGAACGTGCAAAAACAAAAAAAGGAAAAAAAAACAAGATAGAGTATGCGAAAGACAAAGATAGGTAGATGTTAGAGCGCACAATGAAACAAAGTGTGTCTCGCGCACTGGCCGCTTTTTGTGTGTACGCGCGAACGGTGCCACGGCGGGTGTGCGTGTGTGTGTGTGTGTGTGTGTCGCGAAGGGCACTGCGACGGGTGAACGGTCGTGCAGGAGGTCGCTCATAGACCGTCATACCACACACCAGCGCGCTGCATCTATAGAGTCGCGCATATAGTGGCGCACAAAGAGAACGCGCGCGCGCCAGTTAACCTCGCCGTGGAGGAGACTCGAATGCGCCGCACGCTCACGCATTGCAAGCGCACCGTCCTTGTAGATGAAATCACACATAGGCACACACCGCCGGCCGCGTACCGCACACAATAAGCGAGACCTCGTGCCGCTCGCGTACGAGACCAAGGACGCGAACTGGCTCACCTGAATCGAGGTACACTCCAGGATCATCTCGATGAGCGTGTGCTCGGTGCGCAGGGAATGGTGTCCAGCGTCGGATGTCCGTTCCGGATGCGGCAACGCTGGGAACAGGCTGGAGCTAAGCTCGTCCCCGGACAGACACAGCCGGCAGCAGGTTTCGAACCGATGCGACGGTAGCAGCACTTCTTCTTGCGTCATTGTCCCTCCGCCTGCTCTCGCTCATTGCGCTCCCGACCGCGCGCGCGCCGGTAAAGGAAGCGAAAGGCGCCCTCCCCACAAAACAACAGCCCACCTCAAATGGTTGGGCCGGCTTCGAACATTGGACACGGTGCGACGACACACTCGCCGCCGTCTATTGGTTGGGAGCAGTTACTGCGGCTGCCTACGGCCACGTGAACACTGGGCAGGATGGCCCACTGGGTAGGGAACGTTGGATTGGTGTTTGCGGTGTGGTAGTATGGTGCATATGCCACTCTCACTCCCACGATCTCCACCGCGGACGGGGCAGAAGACTTTCACTTGGGTGGCGCGCGAAACACACCACCAACAATAACAACAGCAAGCGCGCACACACACACACACCTCCAGGTATTTCTCTTTTTCGCTAATCACGTTTTTCTGCAACAAGGTACAAACGGTGGGTAAGGCAGCGTACTACGCGTCAACTGATTCGGGTGCGCAGCCACAACCGTCAACACCTTTTGTTTACGTATCTTCACCTCTAATTGCACAATCTTCTTGGTTCGTTTGCGTGTGTGAGTTTCCCCCCTGCCGATAGTTGGGGAATCTTCGAATTTAGTATTAATTGAATGATGCCTTCTCTCAAACTCTACAAACACACAGCATACAGCAGCACCACGATCACACGCAATTTCCACGGGGACAAATAAATGGCGCACTAGAGGAAGATGTTTGTCGGGATTTTTGTTTTTTGCTACATCCTAGTAAACAACGTCACCACTAACGATGAGTAGAATGTGGATAGCAGCTGCTAGGCAACGGCGTACGGTGGTATGAAAGGAAGTAGCTTTTGCGTCGATAACGCGCGCACATACACACACAGTAGCGGCTCGACACTTCTAATCCCGGTTCACCTATTGCGTCCCCCACTCCCTGGCGGTTTCCGAGAAGATCGTGGCCGGGAAATAATGAAAGAGGGCCACCTTTCTAGCGCACTCACTTTCCACGAAGGCAGATTAGTACTGCTGCCGTCTGTTGCTACTTTTGCTCAATGTGCGCTCGTCGCGCTCGTCATCGATGCTAAAGGAGGCCTTGCTGGGTGTGCTGTTGTTGCTGTTGTTGGTTTTGTCCTCCGTTGCCGTCGTCGTCGTAGTCGTCGTCGAGGTTCGTATAAGCTGTTTCACTTCCACTGCGGCAGGTTCGCTGTTGCGCGCTCGGTCATGCACACGTGCGGTGACCTCGAGCGGTCGGTGAGTTTGCCGTTGCTGCTGCTGCTGCTGCTGTTGCCTTTCATGCGTTCCAACCACGGGGCGCCAAGTACGTTGACGGGGCTGCTAGAAGATTGTTGCTGTTGGGGGTTGTGTGTACTACCAGCCCGTACGGTTACCTCGTGAAACCACCCCAGCACACACTCTTGCACACACGCAGGTCAATAACAAATAAATGTCAAATTTATTCACCACACCCGCGTGCTCTCGCGCTTCCCTTCCGCAAAAAAAACTCTACTCTAATGCTTGCTCTTTCACGCGGCCGTCGGAACGGAGCAGGCGTTGATAGTGACGGTCTGCCAACCGAACACAACAAACCGATACGTCACCAATCTTATTTATGCTGCTGAAAGGTGGTAGTTGCTTTTTTGCACACGCTATACGATACAGTACTAGAAAAATAGACAGCACACTATCATCCTATTCCTTTCCACCATACACACGCACACTTACAATGATCCACACTCCTCGGGTATGACCTGTTCTTGCGTACTCCCCGCAAAAGGGAACGTGTATACGGTACGTGTCACGGGGATGCACTGCACATGCACCGATACACTATTTGCACTGCCGATGTCCGAGGTCATTCATCAAACGCAACCAACATTCTTCCCGTGAGGAAATGCACTTTTGAGGTCGGAAACTGTACGGAAGGAATACACTGCCAACTGATTGGCCGTTCTTGTTACGGCGGCTAGACTTGAGCTAGGCAAAATAGGTTTCACGAACGAGAGAGTGGAAGCGAGCAGTGCGGTTAGCGATTTGCGAACTAGGTTGCTGTAGACCTCCGTTCGGTTCATCGACCTTTTCTCAGCCGCTGACGGCAGGGTGTATTGGGAGCTGATTGAGATGAGTCGACGATTGTAAATTGAAAAGTTAGATGTTCGCAAAACAACCACTGCTCAGTAGGTTTAGGGAGTGTTATTCTATTATGTTAGCTCAAGATAACCGTACACAATGGCCGCTTACCATAAATAGCAAAAAAAAAAAATTTAATAGGTATGTTTCACCGATTTTTACACGACGAACTGTTTCAATCGACGAGTAGAATTCTTTCACCAGGTGTTTGAAATAGCCCCTTGCGTATGTGCACCAATGGTGCTCTCGCGGACAATAATCCTGAAATCATAATGACATAACAAGCAACATAATAACGTTAACTAAATTTATTAATATAGTTGAAATTCAGAAAATAAATTGAAGCATTTTGAAAGAATTGTTTCATGCGCTTAAATATCTTTTATGTTTAATTGAATCTCAGAGCAAATACCATTGTGTTTGTAGTTGTAGCGAAACGCTTCATTTATTTGTGTGAAACGCTATAAATCGGTTGACGCTTAAAAACATCGCATATCGTTTGGTGAATTTGAAAAAAAACATAGAACATAATATTTCAACGGTACGAGACGCTTAATCTTTGTTTTGAATTAAATTTCGAAAGAAACTATACAGATTAAAACAAACAATAAATCATCATTCCCGTTTTGAACACTTCTAAATAAGTTTATTCCATGTTTGCCTCTGGTGTCTACAGATAATGCACATTCGTTTACACCAGCCCAATGCTATCATACATCGTGTTAAATTTCGCCTGCCGGTCGGATACTAATCGTGAACGCGATGCGCTATACTGCGTCTCTTCGCTATTACACTGTTTTGTTTCGTGTTTGGTGGTGATAGTAAAATTTGCATACATTATAAGAAACCAAAACCAAACATCTCTCATGTGCCTAAATGTATGTCCTACGGTTGTAGCTATTGTTTCTAAATTGATTCTAAAAGTCTTACCAGTTTCGTACCAGCATCTACAACGTTTGCACTAAACCGTGTGTTTTGTTGTGCTTTGTGTTAAATTGTTTGCGAATTTAGCCTGGTTGCTGGTAAACCGTGTTACCTTACTTTGGTTACGTTCACACTTTTTTGGCTCTGCTCCACTGTCGCCACGTGGCAAAACAAAACGGATGTTTTCCTTGCTGACTAGAATGTTGCGGTAATTACAGTAACAAACGGGATATGGCTGTACAAAAAAAGGGTAACACAACCTCACCCCTGCCTCGCTCTCGTTCTGTCTTTTGCCTCAAAAAACATCGCAAAAATGGAAGCTTTCAAATGGTGCCCTTATCGGTGTGGAAACTATTTGAACGGTTCATTCTTAGTGGTAGCTTTGGTTCGATACTTACAAAATTTAACATTCTACTTAAGAATTATACAATACTTTGTGAGCAATAAATGGCGCGCCCTCTTCGTAGCTTCTCGCAACGTACTTTGTTGAACGGTGTTCAACATAACACATACTGTAGAAGGAAACTAAACCATAAATCACTATTACAGCCTCTGGTAGCTTTCAATGTGCGTCATAACGTCCGAGGGCTGCATACACTTCGGCACGCTTCTCGTCAATTGCTGCATGCATTGCCGGACTGTATGGGTCGAACTGAAGGATGCGCTTTTTGCGCCGGTAGATACCTTCCTTTCGCATTAGTGCACACGCCAACAGTTCCTGCAGTGGAGAGAAGGAAAATTTACAAATTACACAACAATACAACAATCAATTTCAGCTCGATTTACCTCATCCGTCGAGTAGTTGAGAAATTTAAGAATACTGCGTAGTGTACCTTCGACGTTCTCGACCAAATCATCGTAGAAGACTAGCTTTACCTCACCGGTGAAATTTTTCGCCCACGAGAGATTCGTTTGTTCCCATGCCCAAAGTTTATTTTTTACAAATTGAGTCCAATCTGGAAAGAAGCAATGGGCAATTAGATTAACGAGCTGGGGTAAATCCGGTCCTGCAGACGCTTAGCGACCGCCACTTACATCGACCCTTGGTCCTACGGTAACGATCAGGCGATGCAAATCCCACGTGGCCACCAGATTGACGATTAAACTCCGCCAGAATGGCCCGTTCCGGATCACGTATCAGTAAAATCGCTTTCGTGTACGGGGCCCATGCGTGCGGGCCCCATTCATGTGTTTTGACCACCAGTACCTGCAAAAAGCGAAGGTTAATATAAAACTTACGTTAGTGTTCATTGCTCACATCATTGGAAATGGCTTATCCATGTTTGAATCAGATTTGTATGTGATTTATAACCAGCGGAATGTAAATATCGAATAAAACATTTCTATGTTTATATGTCCTTTGCCACGATAGAAATATATATTTGTTTTTGTTTGGTTTAGCTTTTTATAACATTTAACAGCCCTGACAAAGTAGTCCGTTCTACTGCTTATGACTCTACTGTATGCTTGCTATTTTTAATAAATTTTGTGAACTTCTTTGTTATTTATCTTTGCATTTATATTTATTTCATCCAGTTAATCTGCTATTGGTAGCCGACATACTTAATTTATTATTATTACTAATTGAACTATATTATCACAATAAAAAAACCACACATTAACCTCACATGTGTACTATTCTACCTATTCTATTAGAGCGGTCCGATTGCCGAGAAGATAACGGCGTCGGTCTTAAACGACAGGACCGCGGTTCGAATCCCAGTCGGGACTGTTCAGAAATGGCAGGCATGACCGGAGAAGGTAGTCATGCCAAAGAAGAAGAAGAAGAAGTCCTATTCTTGTAAGGAAATAAACAAATTTATAAAACATCAAGTCGAACATAATCTAAATTATGTAGAAAGGTCTGTATTTTGGCATATATCAAAGGATCCTCAAATATCGAAGGTATGTATTCCTCAAAATGTGATTGTGTTTTTAGTTATCTAAGATTTTTTGTTATTGTTTTTAATTTTTTATAAATTTAAATTTTGTTCCATTGCTTGATTTTTTTTTCAGATAATGTTTCTATAATTTTGAAGCAAACAGATATATTATTCGTGAGGTTCCAAATGCTATAATTGTTCAAGAAAAAAGGAACAAGAACTAAAACTGTCATATCTCTATGTTTAAACAAAAACGAGTTTCTTTTTCAAATTTTTCATTAACGTTCTTTACAACCTTTTTACATCTATTTAAAAAGAAGAATAAGAAATAAGAATAGACGTGGATGTGGAGAACTTGTGTCGACTTAAACATATAAAAAACAATCGAATACAAAAGACGGTAGTCATTATTGAGGGCCAGGTGCCTTTACAGAGTGAAGTAGATTTTAGACTGATGTGGCGAAATTCATAGCAAATAACGATGAAAATTAAATTGACAGCTTTAACAATTACTGACAAGGGGCGGACCAGTGTTCGAAGTAATAACAGCCCCGGTCATCATACGGTAAGATCGGGCATCGAATCCCACCCAAACCGTTTCCCCGTAGTTATGACTCAACAAGGTCTAGGAAGCCATTACATGGTTGACACGATCAAAGGTATCGTTAAGCCAAAAATGAAGAAGAATCATTTCAAGACAATCTGGCTAGGCTCATATGAATGCGTGCAAGATGCTAATTTCCGTATTTTCATAAAAAATTGTTAGTAACACCTCATGAAGGCCGTTCATGAATGCCGTTTAAGGCCGTTCCTCACGAATAATTTTGGTTCACAAGATCAAGGCAGGTAGATCATCAAGTAACTTCTAGCCGAGGAGTGCCTTGATCGTTACGTATTTTGATAGTAGGGAGTGAGGAGCTCGAAAGGTATTAATTTTTGGGTTACCTAATAAATGGATGTTCCTTTTGGTCTGTTAATAGTTAGAGGCTTACTACAATGTGAGTTACGTTTCTTCTTGTCGGAGTCATATAGGCTTTTTATGTTGTTCTCTGTTTTTTGTTTTGTTTGGTCGTTTTCCTTTTTTTAAATAGTCTTGCTTGTTTTTCATCATTTCCTTTAATTTTTTACGTATTCTACTGTCATCCTAGTCTTTCCAGTGCCTAACGAATTCTTTTAAGAATAGCTAATAGTGATATTTTATTTTTTCCCCTTTTTCATTTTAAGTAAGCAACAGGTGCTTTGCTCTTATTCGTCCTGTATTATGAATTTCTATGGCTGACAGGACTATTGCTGGATGCCACTCTCAACGAAGTGGATCACGACTAAAGAACAAGCGAAACGTTCTCCCTAAGCCTGAAAAGAGGATATGACACCCAAACACTTACCGACGAGTTGGCGACACTTTCCGCCGGGAAACCACTTTTAAGGAGTCCATAGTCTTTGTACACGCTACCGGTTAGAATGCCTGTTAGGGTAGGAAGTGTTAAGCATTAGGCTATTACTGTCTCGTACACAATGGTTCGGCATCCATCGCTTACCGGTCGCTTGCTGTAGCAGATATCGCAGCCAGGTATTGCCACTGCCCGGGAATGACACAAGCGCCGTCAGTTCCGGTTTCGAGTGTAGTTCCTTTGCGCGCCACGCCACACCACCGTTTCTTACGCTATCACTATCCACTAGCTTACCACTAGATGTGTCACTGTTAGGCCGAACCGGATGCGAGGAACTGCCCGGGCTGCCGGCACCGGACGCTGCGACCGATGGACCACCGAGCGAAACATCGTTCGTCTGTCCGGTCTGTGCGACCGAGCCCGGTACTGAGTGTAGGTTCTGGTTGTTACTACCACCGCTGCTGCTGCTACCGCGGTAGCTGTACACGCTGAACTTCTTCACAAAGTGGCCCGGGAAGGTTTGCAGCAGTTTGGGTGGTTTGCGGGGCGCACGGACGGGCGCGTCCAGATAGTGCAGCTCGGTACACCACTGTAACGGTGGCTTCTTGCTCATCAGGCCCAGGTCCCGGTTGCGGAGCGTTTCGAACTCGCCGTAGCCGCGCGGCCCATGGACGCCACGCTTCTGCTGCGGTCCCTGTAGACTAACGAACGATAGGAACAGTATGCCGCCGACGTACACCAGTATGGTGCCGGCCACCCCAAACAGTCGCCAGCCGCGCAGTGCCATGGCCGCATTATCGCATCTGAAACGGACGAACAGCAATCGGACGGAGATGGTTAGCAATGAAGGACACGTGCAGCTCGACCGGGTTCGGCGTTCTGTAATCGAGGTTATAAAAGTTAATTTACTATAACTCACGAAATGTACGCTTCGATCGAAAGATGAAACGATGACTTCACGCTAGTGCCAGCAATGTAGTGCAGCCGGTTTTATTCGAGAATTTTTATTACTATTTTTCCACGCGACTCAAAAAACACCACACGTGCACCATTCAGCTGGAGATACTATCTGTGTTACGCGGCTAAAACTGTGGCATATGAGCAACCCGTGAATCGTTTTGTACGAATGGACTGTTTCGCGATGGAAGTTTCTTCTGTACGAATGACCCAGGTCGTGTCAAGGGCAGCAGACAAACCGTTTGTATCGTTTTCTACGAGGTGATTACACATTCTACCCTGCCAAGACTAACTTCTTGGTGTATGACATGAAGAGACGCACGTGAAACGTCATCTCGGGACGGTGTCATTTATCACATCGGTTTACAATGTTACCGAAGGTAGTATGTCTGAACAATTCCATTGTGTGGTACTCGAAGGTGGGAGTGTTAAAATTTTGCTCGCATCGATTTCACACTTGCAACGAATCCAACTCCAACCCAAGGGCAAAGAGTTGTGGTGCGGTCATTATCGCTTTATCGGGAGGGTAATTATTATTGGCGCAAACGGATGTGACGAGAGTCACTAAGTAGATTTGTTATCGACTGTAATTATGAACAATAGGTTCGTGCGCACCAGTGAATGATCGGTATCGGAAGTTTAATGGTGCGGTACAAGTGCACGACCAGCAAATGTTTACCTACTTAAACACGGTCGCATTATTTTGTTGTTGTTATGGAGCATGGAATACTTTAACGAACTCATTTAAAATTAAACGATAATTACATCTACGAAAGCGCGATGAAAGGTGACTGTCCCACAGTAATGCTTGTGTGCTTTTAACTTTAAATCAACTTGATGAAATTTTGTAATAATAAAGGATCGATGTGGATAGCAAAATAAGTATCTGCGTTATGGTTCGAGCTCATCGGTCCGTTGATTGCTCTTTTCAACGAATCACGAACGCACATGAGATGCAGAGTATAATTTCTCTCCAACAAATGCATTTTAAATATGACTTTCTGTAAGATTTACGAAATAATAAGTATCTTTGTGTCTAGAAAATCTAATAAATCGCTTTAAAGTTTTCGGTAAAAGCTATTTAAACTTAGTCCATCAGAAAGACAAGCTAAGTAAAAAACAGATCTTTCAGACCGTCATAAGATGTGGTGCATTCAACTGTGAAGTTTCCTTGTAGTTTCGTATTTTCGTGTGCAAGGGATAATCGTAGAATAGAGGTCTCCGTGCAACAGGAAATTACTATTTTGCTGCTTAGTCATACGTCTAGTGAGGCCAGCTTGTGGTTCTATACAATTAGGTCAAATGTCTGCATCGACATTAATATTGATGTTGAGATACGCGATAGGATGTTGGGAACCAAGCGTTCACATACTACAGACTTAAGACACTTATCTACACAAAACCATCTGGCGTGATACTGAAAGCTGAGATTATTTAACAAAAACTTACTGTTTATTGTTTGTTATTCATGACTCGGTATTGTCGGAAAAGTTACAATAATTTACATGACATTCAACACACAATTTTTTAACGATGGGCTTTGCTTCGAAACGTTAACCAGCGTCACAAATTCCGCCGGTGACATTCCTGGTTTAAACGTTTTACCGACGGAGTTAAGGAGACGGCACAATGGGTCACGAGAGACAAACGAGATCCGGGGCTTGCACATATAGGTAAGCGATCGTCAAGAAGCGACAATCTGGAGCTGTCGTACTCCCTCAACGATTGAACCAGCGAACATTATAGCGTATTGGCGAAGAGGAGATCTCGAAGATCACTAGCCATACCTTACATAGTGATTTTTACATCGTCCGCGTAAAACAAGAATTGGTTGCAGAAAGCACTGTTGATAGATCGTCGATGTACAACACCAACAGCAACGGTTCACGATTACTGCCCTGAGGAATGCCTGAAAGATCTTGAAAGATTTAAGCCCTGATTTGAGCCCACAAAGAGTGTTGGTAATCCTATTCTGTCAAGTTTAGCCAGTAGTACGGCATGATGAACGCTGTCAATGGTACCTTCAATCCTTGCCATTTATGGCAACTGTTCACGAATTGCACTAAATTTTTCGTTGTGAACCATCCTGAGATAAAGCTGTGCTGGAGCACATTGTAGTATCTGCATGCAGCGGACAATAAGTGCTCGTAGACCAGGAGCTTCAGAACATTTCAGAAATAATGCCAGTGAATACAGAAGAGTAATGCCCCGTGTCTATGAGACGTTGAGAGTTGCAGTTATCACAAATCTCTGATATATATGGACATTGTCCAAAACTTGAAAGTAAAACGAGCAATACGAGTTGTATGATCAATTCGTACGTCAATCAATTAATATGTTGTAAGATTTCATGTCATTTGAATGATATCGGACGACTTGATCCCAGAGGGCATCTCTTAAATAGGCAGTTCGACTAGTCTTTTGCCCTATGTATAAATAAGTCCAGGAAGATGAAAAAAAGAAGAAATGCTGGGGTATGAGATTTACAACTCAAATTCAGTTGACAGAGTATGCAGTTCGGCGTCATGTAAATGACTAAGTTAAGAATAACACTAGTAGTGAATAGTTTCTTTTCCGATTTTTCTCGGTACATGGACATTACACTAGTGCGCAATATAATTTTTAAATTATGACAATATGAAGGACTTCAAAAATTATCTTGTTCTTCTTCTTCTTCGATTAACGACCTGTTTGATCATGCGACTCTTTTATCATGGCTTACAAGACTTATTAATACCAAGAAATTGAATATTTAGTTCTCATTACGGGAAAATGGACCCGATGGGATTCGATCCCTGGCGCTGAAGCGTGAAAATCAATGGTGCTATCGCCTTATCCAACGGACCACTTGGTTTCAAACGTATTAGTTAATTGGTTAAAAACTTGAATATTTTTCTTCCATGCATTTAAAGTTTTTTTTTCTAATAATAGAAGAATGTATTACTTTTTATATAAATATTTTCATTTCACACTATTCCATTGGAAGAGTTACTGTTCCACATCGCTTTCTAATGACCATTAGTAAACCAGTGCAAAAGGTTAAAGATTTAAGCCCTTAGTGCAGCATACATTTGCTATAGCTGTACATAAACTTTTTACACATTTTGCTTCACCGACTATGCAAATTTGGTCCGAAAAATGCAACAAACTTCGTGACTGGCAACCGTACCATCTCCATCTGGTGTGGCCGTTTGCCAGAAGCTTTTGGGTAGGGGGTTAAATGATGGTTCGTTAAAGTTGCACCCATCTCCACACCACTTCCACTTAACGATGTCACCAGTTTGCTATGCTTAGAAATTGCTCCATCATTACCGGTTGTCTCGCGTACCGCATGTACGTCATACATCGTAAAGTGGAGCTGGTTTTGATTTTGTTCCGCAGTAGGTCGGTTCGGGAATGGATACTTAAGCTTCAGTTACGTGGAGGTTAAGCACATTTTATGACCTTTCTGTCTGTGTGGCGCTACGCTAATGCTGGTGAACAATGCTTCAATTACGTTAATCAGGCTAAAGGGAAGGTTTCACCAATATTGACAAGGAGCTTTGCTTTTAAAGGCGCATAGTGTATGGGGAAACCTTTTCAAAACAGCGGATTCTGTGGTGCATCATTTTAGCAATCAATCATTTGTGCCTTCGTTGGATGAAAGGTTTGTTAAGTATTACTTATTACGTCCCAAAGCCATCAACCCTCACCTGCTACACGCTGTATGATACAATATCGGATATCATCGACCATTAAATAATCGAATCCAAATCATCAATCTCTCCACACCTACGGCGTCCGGAACTCATCGGAAAACTCCGTCAGCTATCGTCCTACAAATTTGGACTATAATTTGTCGATCGATTTTTCGGAATGTGGTCGCTTAAGGCCTATTGCAAGAGCGACGGTTGGTAGGCGGATTGCAGGAAGGGATCAAATCATTCCCGAATTGCAAGCATATGCCGGACGGTGTGTGATCCCGTCCATCTGTTCCATCGCCAGCATTAGCCAGCAGATGGGCAAATCCGTGAAGCTGCGTGGAAATGTATCAAATACCAGCGACGACAGTGTACAGCTTCATGCTGACATTCAGCGGGTGTTTAAGGGTACGTTTTAATAGCTATTTCCACCCCAAAAAGACCACACCAGATACCCGAGGGCTGATGGTCGACCCGGGTGGTGAAAGCATATCCTTCGACGTCTCCTGCGGAGTAAAGGATGCCACTCGATTCATGTGGAAACTCTCTCTCCCTCTATATCTCTCTTTCTTCATTTCTCTCGGCATAGGGCCACCGCTTTGCATCGATATTGCGCTGTAGGGTATTGCTTTTATTACCATTTTTACCAAGGATAATAATGAACTGGTGCAAGGACGTAGGCGAACGGTTGAATGTGAATGAGCAAGGAATCAGCAGGGTTAGTGCCAGGATCAATGGGCTGTGGTGTTACTTTCTTTCTGTTTTTTTTTCTTTGTCCGTCTCCAAGTTCATTTCGTTCGCATCGTCCACGGCTTTAAAGCCCATCGTTCTATTGTGCGGGAAAACTTTCTTAGCGTGCAGACGGAGCGAGCTCAGTGGATCCTTTCGGCACGTATACGGGAACGTTAGGCCGTGTTGCTGCTGTTTGTTGTGTGGTGTTTCTTTCCGGACAAGTACTGTTTACATTACTTCTTGGTTCACTTCTGCTTACCGCCTGTTCCAACGTGTCTCCGCATGTGGCGAGAAGATTCATGGAAACACTTGATTGCACTTGTTGGTCAAGACACAATGTGTGTTGCGATGAAAGTTTTAGCGTACGGAAAATTTCATCGTGTGCATTTTTCTTGATGATGCAAACCAGTAGCATTTAATTTACAAAATTCTCTACTCATTTTCTGTTCAAGAAAGTTTGGAATGAAATAATGCCCCAAGTAGTAAAAATAAACAAAAATGACATAAATAAAATTCATTGGCTTCAATAAACAATATCATTTTATTTGTTAAGTAGAAATCTTTCTTTTATCTGAAGCGAAACTAGGAAGGAATGAAGCTTTAAAAACTATAATAGTAGTTAAGAAATACTGCGAGTTTTCAATAGTCAATACTGTATCGCATAAAGATGCTCAACATGCACTAAAATATGTATATTTTAGAACTTCTACAATAATTATGATCTCTTCCAATTCAATACCAACACAATTTAATTAACAATCAAAGGGTGAGATTATTAAAGATACATCAATAGTTATCAGCGCTTAATGTTCAATATATGTAGATGATGCTGGTCTTTTATACGACAAAACAGGTGCTAAAATCTTATTTGGACTGTTGAAGAGTTCCTGCACAATTCAACAATCCCCAGTGCGATCAAAAGCTTCTGAGGTTGTTAAACAATTGTTAAAAAATATTTATTTATTTAAATAATTTAGTGTATGATGGAAACTTTGACACGGTCACTGAAATAACACTTATCCTAAGAACTAAATCCAGCGTAAAGAAGCAGTGATTCACATCAAAATCGTCGCGTTGGATTCCAAGCAGTCCAATTGTTCATTATTGCTATGTTACATATATTTTTCTGACCACCTTATTTGTGGTGCTAAAACTTTACTATATCTTATAATACGTCCTTATTTAAGCTATTCAACAAATCCAGAATTTCTTTCGTTAAAAACTTTCATACACAATTGCAATCCTAACAACAGATAATGTGCACGATCAGGTAGAATGGTGTCACTACTCACATGATTCATGCAAGGCGATTGACTCTTTACGATTGCGGAAAATCTGTGAACAGACACCAAAAGCTCATGCCTACCATTTCTGGTTTTACCATGCCGAAAATCAAGCTAACATAGAACGTTTTTACTCTCAGAGAGTAAGTAAATTTACCGTCAGTTTGGAAATGAACTCTATCATTTTTAAAATTGATTTTATAAGACACTAGGCGCCTCCACTGGTGTTTATGATCTTTCTTTGTTTTTTTTTGTATAACTGCCAGTCCTTGCTACGGGGAAACGGTCCGGATGTGATTTTGGTCCCGGTCCGTCGTGGTAAAGGTCGGCACCGTTACCAATACACCAAAGAGCAGCCCCATTTATGAATTTTGTTTATATTACACAATTACTTTTACAAAAATTAAACTAGAAACGGCTACAATCTCTACGAAAGATTCTTAGTTAAGTACGGTTAATCAAAATTGACGTACTACAAAATTTATGCTAGTTTTCTAAATAAGCTGAAAATTCTCGGGAAAAGACAATGTTTTCCTCATGTCCCAAAATAATATCACTTTTTTATAAAGCCAAATATGATTTAACTGCATCAAATACACAATCATACTACCGCTTCTTGAATCATAACAAAGTAATGCAATTTTGAATGAACTCCCATTCATTCTAAACTGATTATTCTCCTACCCGAAGCAGCAGCACGAACTATCCTTTAACTCAATACTCTAATCATACATGCTAATTGATCGAATCAGCTCATTTTGTTAGGACGCAGCTGAAACGGAAACATTCAAACAGTTCGGTTTTGGCGGCAAAGTTAATTACACGCCACTTCTCCAACGAACCCAATAACCACCATCTACTGAAAACGAACCGCATGCTCATCACTATCTTTTAATATGCAAAAGTGTAAGCATATCGGTAGAAACAACTAGTCAATCCTATTTGCCACTCGCACGGGTGTGTGATGCTAAATTCCCATGAATGGCTTCCAAATTCCAATCGACACACCTCGTGCACCTTTACTGCCTGGCGAACACACACACACACACACAAATAGAAATTTCGATCGCCATCGCCATCGCCATCGCCCTTTTCGGTTGTCAGCTGTCAGTTGATGGGTTTGAAGTGGATTACGGCAATCGTTGACAGTGGGTATTGGTGCAGATTCGCTTTGTGATTTGGTTTTGTTTTGCCACACAAAGAAATGTGTACAAAAAAGGCGTTTCGCTATTCAGCCAAATGCCGGCGTCTGGTTTGATCGATCCCATGGGTCCAGTTGACCGGGTGGCTGGGTTAAATTCCGGCGGAAGTTTACATTTCTCTGACAATTTGTCATATTTATTGATGTACACTTTACGCTGGTGTTGAAGTGTTCATTCCGTACCATTCCACGTGCCTGCGTCGAGACAATGTGGCGTTAAGTTTGGTGCGAAACTCAGCAGGATTATTAAACGAGTGACGTAATCGTTTTAGTGTGAAATTTACCAGAAATTGACAACAAACTGGTTGGTTGAGGATTTGTGAAATAATGGCCTTAGTTTAACCTGGCATGTGCCTGACACACCCCATCCGTACAATCTAATTGGACAGATAATTCGGATGATTGATGTTGGTATGAAGTAAATGACGGAAGGAAATACATTGCACGAATCGTAACACATCCCGCACGCCCATCAGCTACAAAGCGCATCGCACCGAAGAAGCCTGGTGTCGATGTAGCTATTTACTGGTAACAGTTTCAATAGCTCTAATAAATCATCGTTCACCATACTTCTGGGCGGACCATTGAGCTCGTATGGAAACGAGCAGTCAGCCCTGCTGCGACACTAAGTGGTAGATAGGAATCTTCATCCCTACCGCAACGGCAAATCTGCATGCCTGCACTGTTGTTACGCCATCATGCAGATAAGTAGCTGGCTAGGCTGCCTAGAGATAAGCAAGATCAGACAGTTGGATAGGAAAATGGCTTCCACTCTTCCAGTTTTTCCATTAACACATGGAACACAGGCACTTACACACCCACAAAGAGAAAACATTCCCTCGGCCCGTTGTTCCCTAGCAGGGAGAAAGTGTTATGCCTTACACAATGTTGGTCCCTTGGGAAGAAACGGTTTGCTTACTTTGTAGTAGGAATGGTTGAATGGTAAACCCCCGACTCCCGAGTTGGGATGTAACTGCAAATTGCGTCTACTGTGGGACGGCTTGGCGTTTATTGAATATTTTACTTCCTCGTCTCCCATCCCATCGTCTCGTTCCTGAACCCCGTTTCACGGGGGCCTTTTTTTCCTCCTGTTTCTGAAGACGGATGGTATGTTTCATGATAATGCGAGAGCACAATATGTAGTATTTCTTCCGATTTGCGCTTATGTGCCTGCTTCCCATCCTAATGCTTTGCGGTGCATGTTTTGTACTATCTTTCCATGTGTTTTTTTCCTGTGCTTGGATGGAATCTTCGTTTTTACGCATTGTTTTTTCTTTTGCATTTGGAATCTCTGATTTGTGTCCCATTTGTTGTCAACTTGCAAAATGGTACAATTTGGTTTTGTTTTTCTTCTTCCCGGCTTATTCCATTCGTCTTATTTCCGAGAAGTTTCTTTCCCTTTGTTTAGTAGTGTGCTATTTATTTTACGCAAAAGTTATTCGCATCCAGCTGGTGCGAAATATGTATGTTTTATTGCAAAAGTTGTACGTGTGATTGATGTAGGCAGCTGGCCATTCTTTATCATCGTTTGGATAAAGAATGTTTTTAAATTGTTTCGCTCTTATTGTTCGATTTGAATAAATTATCAGATGCCCGAACATGCTATAGTTATTCGCAGTCGTCGAAAGTGATGTCTGATTTATATACATCCGAAGAATTAATCATCAACTTTGTGAAAAGTACTGTGCAGTTTAATGGTCTCGTAATATTATCCCAAATTCACAAATCGTAGGAAAATTGTAATCAAAAGATAACCTAGAAAAATAAATTTATTTCCTCGTTTTATTCGAGTTTGGAACTTCAATTCAGATTTCTTATCATGCATATTTATTTGCCTGATGCCTTTTCTATCTATTTGAGCCAGTATTATAACCATTCTGAAAAGGCCAGTAAATTCGAAAGGCTCTGTGTTTGCTAGAATAGAAATGCTGTTTCTAACATTTCAATATTAATGCGACCTGTATCTGCTAAAGTCCCCCGTAAAAGCTCATCATTAATTCACTGAATTTATTAAGATACTGCACAACAGTTACCAGCTTAATCGCACCTCGACCATGTAATTCAGAGCTTCAAAGTGCGCTGTTTCACCCAACATTTATTCAGCTTTTCTCCATCATCGATTCGGTGAGTTATGAAAATTGCTGTACTTCATTACCTGTATGTTTCCCGTTTTACATTGCACCCGAGAAAACATATATACTCACACATACGTTAAAAGCTTTGCTTGCTGCAAAACATCATGGTTCTGTAGCGTCATAAAACCCGATAAAGATTTATAGGCTCTCTGGAAGGTGTTCGATACGAGTGTGTTTTTGGGGGGATTTTATTTTCTCTGTCCGTTAAAGGTTTATCCAAATGGAATCGAATTAAAGAACACTTTCCTTTCTGAACACTTTACGACGCTTTGCTGTTTTCATTGGGAACGGATCTCATAACAGGCACACACGCAGACGCGCACACGTTTTACAGACGAACGCGTTGGTAACACGTGGCAACGGTTAAACCACCAGGCGTCTCCATCGAAATAACTTTTTTCTTTCCCATCGATTCTATTAAAAAGCGTTTTACTAACGAGCTCCTATCGAAATCGGTACAGCGTCAGCGCTGTTGATAGCATTCGCTTCACCGAACGAATTTGCAGCTCCATTATGTTCTGTGGTTGCTGAGCACATCGTCACTCTTTAGTGAATTTTAACGAAACTCAAACTCGCTTGTATTTAGGGCAAGGGGCAAAAGAAAAAAAATCAATCTACACTGTTTGTTTCTGTAAAGGATATGATAATAATTTTATACTAAAGACAAAACCAACCAGCACAATAAGAAATGATTATTCTCATAAAACAATCGATTACACAATTTACAATTTTTCATAGAAATGGTTGGGACGGTTCATTCGTGTTTTTTCTATATTTTACATTTACATTATCATTTTAACATGGAAGGATTGTTTTTACCTCGGTTGCTCTATTTTTTCTTCACTTTCAATAGTACTGCTTTGAAACCCTATTCTCGAGTGGGAATGTGCATTATCCGCAGGGCACAAAATGTTCCACCGAGCCTTGCCATGGAGCAATCCGTTCACTTTATCTCTGCAGTGGACTTCCGGCTATTAATTCCGCCTCATCTTGACACCAGGTAATTAGAATACTTTTTCACCTGTTCGCTGCACCTTGACTGTTATCTATGACGATAGGTTAAATGGTTGCAGCTTTTGCGGATGGGTGTCTTTGTTCCACTTTATGCGCTCAGTTCGTGACTGGCAAGTTGACTGTTCCGCTGCTGGTGCCACTGCAAACAGTACCGGTGAGAAATAGATAGTCGTAAAAATGACGCGTCCCTTAATTTGTAACAGTATTTACAGTGATTTTTCAACAGCATAGGAAGATAAATTACGCACAAAGGCTCACTTTTAACATTTTCAGTACAAAGGCTTCCTGCTCTGATAGATTAGATAGAATTGTAATTTTAGATATACAACGATAGACTCGTTTCTCATATATAAGCGGTCTTAGTCCATTCGGAGCTCTGACATCTCTTGGGAACATTAAGAGCATCATCAAATGAGTTGTTCAATTGTTGAGTTGTAAATATGAAACTTGGGAGAGAAGTTCTCGATATCTCTGCCATTGTCCCTTTGATGTTGGCTTGACGAACTCTCTGTAGATCGTCCCTGCCACGTTATAGTTTTTAGATTTACTTAAAATAATGTTACTTTGACATCTTCAAAAGTGTGTGCCTTCATTTTTTTATTATACAAGGTGATCGTCTTCTCGATGATAAGGTCCTACGTGGAGGGCAAAACCTCCAAGCTGTATGGGGTTGAATTAAACGGAATGCGCCCAGGTACTCCGATCTGGGACATATTATGTTGCACAGACACCAGGTTCGTCAGGCTAATTTTATACTTTTGGTGAAGTAACGATTGACTGAATCGTTATGATTGATTTTCATTGGGTAGCCGAGGCGATAACGGCGATGGTTTCACATGGCAAGACCGGAGTTTAAATCCCATCCGGATCGTTCCCCCGTAGTGAGGACTGACTATCCAACTACGTGGTATTAACAAGTCTAGTAAGCCAGAAATAGTAGGCATGATCGAATAGGTCGTTACGCCAAAGAAGAAGATTGATTTTTATTATTTTACATTTTCGAATTTCTATAATTTCTTGCAAACCGATTAGTGAGCAGTACCATTCAACAACAGGCTTATCAGTAATAGATAGTGTACTTAAGCCATTCCCTTTTTTCTTTTTTATTTGTGATATCAGTTCTCTTCTCTTTGCTTGTCATTTTCCATGTGTAGATTAACCTCAGATTCCGAGATCGACTATATCTACCACATTTTCGTCCTCAGTATACCCACAATGATCCTTAATTAGTTTGTGTGCGCAACTTCAATTATTTCTTTGCTTTTTTCAATTCAACTCTTCTCAAGCTACTTTCTGATCTCGGCTCTTGCTAGATTTTAATCCCTTTCCTATCCTCGTTTTATTCTAAAATTTTCCTCCTTTTCCCAATTACATTTCTTCCCTCTTGTTCTCTGATCCTAAAGCAATCACCTTAGATTATGTGTTTATAAATATCACTAGATTGCAGTAATTAAGTTAGCTATGTAAATTATATTGATTGGTATAGTTTTTAAGAATATTACTATGTGTTTAGTCTGTAGGTGGACCATTAAAAATTTAATAACTAATACTAGCAACAGAGTACAGCCGAGATAAGACAACACGTAACGGGAAAATGTCATTGTAAAAAATAATTACTTACAAATTACTTGAAAATTAACGTTATTATGCAAAGGCCGACATATCCATAAATGAATAAAATTAAAAACAATACGTGTAACTTTATATTTTTCTTGTTACTCGTTATTATGACGTGATTTTTAATAATTACATAAGCACAATTTCTTCGCATATGCTGGGTAGAGATCAATAAGTAATTCTTTTTATTTGAAAAATATTGAATAGGATTTTTCCTTGTTTGGTTTTGGCTGTAGCTAACGTTAAGTATATATAGTGTTCCTAAACATCACATCAACATCAACATCACAGAAAACATCAACTGATAGTATCCCTTTTTCAAGCTTGTTATCACATCATCATTATTTTCTCTCTCTAGCAAACACTCACAGTACAAAGTAACCACCCATGAATGGTCAATCTTTAATGGGACGGATTACACAATCCTCTTGAATCGATTGAACTGACGATTAAGCTCAACACCAATCCGCTTGAACCGCAGGTTACCGGGTTCAATTATTAGCAGCATTTCGGATGGTAATGTCGTAACGCAAAAGTATAATATTCCCCATTTGCATTCCCTGCCGTTGATTCCGCACTGCCGAGCAACCGATCCACCGTTCTAGTCTGTCCCGTAATTGACCGAACGTTTGAACGGGGCCGAGGTTTGCTGCCCGAACGCACCTGTAACCCGCGGGTATTATGTTTTCCTATTGATTTTCCCTTTGATTTGCATAGTTTTCGGTACCCGGTCCCGGTTTCTGCCCAGCCGAGCGTGTTAGGCTTACCATCGTACAGTGAGACCGTGATAGCAGGTGAAACACAAGGAAGCCCTGTGAAACCGAAGCGTTGATTGTTTTAGTTTTGGATAAGCCGGCCGCCAAGCTTCGAAGGTGCTCGCTGTGCGAACGGAGCTGTACTAATCTTCTTAATGCACGTTCGGGGCGAGGTTGGCCGATCTTAGGGCGATGCGTGCGGTATCGATCGTTCAATGGCATCTCAAGGATCGTTACCCGTTCCGAAGCGAATGGTTGATGTTACTCTGGTATTCCAAAGCACGTAGCGTTTTTACCTGTAATCTGAAACGCACCAAACACCCTTCCATTGCTGATACGGGGAGTGTGGGTTACTAATGGTGTCCTACTATTCTCAACGTGCTCCAAAAAAGATGGAGCTCGCTTTACGTCGATGGAGAAAAAGGAAAGATCCACCTTTGAGCCACCTGCTCCATTTCATCATCGACCATCGCTTCGTGAATCAGGTTACGAGAATATTTGAGGCGAGGCGTACATCCCAATAGCGCAAACATTAAACGTCGGTGTTGTTGTCGTTTTCTTTTTGTTACGTTGTCTTTCCTTCGGTTTGCCTTTCCGGTCAAATCGTTGTATATTAATCACGGGCCTCCTTTCGACGTAGTGCCGGACGCGAAGGATTCGCATCGAAACGCACGAACGCACGAGCGCACGGTCAAACTTGGTGAAAATTTATTATTGAATCCTTAAGCAGTTTTGTCCGGCGACGGAGCGAAAGAGAGTTTGTTCGAACTCGCATGCCGAGAGCTTAGCTTGTTTTCTTCCATGAGGGTGTTTTTATACCATGTTGATGAAAAATTGTGTTTTAACAGGGTGTAAATATTCACACTGAGCGGTACCGTATGGCGTGCTTTGCTTTGTAGCTCCCCAAAACTTTGGTACATGAAAGTTTTTCTGGTACCGGCATAATTCGTTTCAATAACGCAATCAGTTTGTGACCCTCACTACTATTTGACCTTCGATTGTCGGGCGGTCACCAGGGTTCTACCGTGCCATAGACCATTTCCATTTATTAGCATTCGAAGGTTTTGATGCCCATGCTAGCGTACGATCGTGTTTTGCCACTATTTCGTAATTAATGCAATCACTACGAAAGCACCTCGGCGCTTTGCGACTAAGTGCAGGGAAATGGAAGCATAAAGGACGAATGGAAAAACACATTTTCCTCTGCTGATAGGATGTAGTACCGGTGGGCCCTAGCCCACGAGCCTTCGATAACAGCATAAAGTACGGCGGTTTATGGGCTGATAAAATTTCCGATTTCACATTCCTAACCGCAAGCCCAAAAAACAGTCGCGTAGTGTTGCTGGGCAGATGGGCCCGGCAGGGTCGGAAAAGCCACAGGCAAATAAATAATATGCCATTAGCTGGCTGATAAGAAGCCCATTTCCTTACCGATGGGTGTTGGTTTCTTTTCTACCTTACATTTTCTTCCGATGTTTTCCTTGCTGGTTTGGGAAATTAGTTGCGAAGGAAATTAACCGAAATGCCAACATAATGATATTATTATGCGTTACCTTTAGCACAGTTTTTACAAATCAGAGTGGAAATTCTTGATACACAATTTGGTTTGCAACTTGTGGTAGTAAGTTAGGCGCATAGCGAGATAGCCACAGGAAATGATGAATGTTTATGTTTCGATTGAATTTTTTTGTTAAATAACGGAACATTGACATTTTACAGCTAGAATTGCTTTTATTTTTGCTTAACGTAGGAAGACCTCATTAGACACTAACTATTCCTGTTCATAATGGTTTGTATTGTTCTATGAGTAATATAAAAATAATTTATTTGAGTAATTTAATTTATAACACATCATATTCAGTAAATTCCAACTCAAAACACACCTGATACCATGATGCAAAGTTCTCTACAGCGACAATATTCAAGTAACTGTACAATGGTTTAATAGATGTAAAAATAAAAGTTCAAAGGCTTTTCATGTCTATTTGTGTTTGACCCACTAAGATATCTAGTTGAAGTAATGTTAATACAGTCTACTCGATAATAGACGCTGTGAAGTGCTCAGTAGTAGAAAATTAAGATGGCATTGTGTAGAAATAACTTATCGACTAAGGAAGTTTTTACTCTGCCTTACATTAGCTGTACAAGTCTGCAGTGTGCAGTCTACCGTCAGAATCGCTATGGTTTGATAAGATTAGCTTATTTATACATAGTAGATAAAATATCAAAATACCATCAAGAAACTTATTTGTTGAGTACAACGACCATTTAGTTGATCATTGTAAGGTCAAAAATTTCTGCCAGTAGTAAAGAACTAAATTGTGTAATAAAATGGAAAATTGGTCCTCTTAAAATCAAAACGTATAAGTTTTTCAATCAACGCGAACGCGGAGCCTACTCTCAAAGACCCAGAACGATGCTACCGGACCTGCAACTCAATTACTCCACTTCAATACCAACAATAACTGCATGGACGCAATTTTAAAGTACACGTCTTAAAATAGTTTGCAGGTCTTCATGCGATACTTCGCAGGTCTTCATGCGATCTTGAAGGTAGTTTATCTTCGTACCTTCGAGGCTCTTGAGGGCAGCATATCTTACTTTCAATCTAACACGATTTATAATCACTGCCAAGAATTGACAAACTGCATCTTGATATGGTTAGCAGGGCGATAGTAGCAATAGACTTGTAACATTTTTAGAGTTGTATACTCTAATAGCTGGCCCATGTTGAGATCTTGGAGCACAATTTTGCAACATGTTTTAGGGGTCATGGATCATACGGATATAGATAGAAGCAGTCAGCGTCCCTAACTACTTCCTTAACTTCCTATCCCTCTTCTTACGTGTTTTGAGAAACAATAATTCAAGTAGTAGGTCTCTTATGCTACGTTTGCTTACAAACTAGATCTTCCTCAATTTTTAAAATAGTACTTTGATTGATGTAGCTATTCTTGAATGTTCTTTGTGTTCTTGTTATCCCTTTGTGCATCTCTTTACATCTTCACATCAACTAAGTCCTAAGTTTGTACTTAAAATATCACATTATTAAAAAAAATCCGTCATATCCGGGCTCGCATCTTCTGACCCAATTTTTCCACGTTTGACCAAACAAGGTAATAATGTTTAATAGTATTTTTCAATTAATCTTTCTCCCTCGCTTCCATAAAAAACTCGCTGCTAAAGGCAGATCCGACTCAATGCTGCTCTAGTTGTTGTTTTGGGAACACACTTATGATTAATATCTTGTTTGTGTACCATAACACATTCCATCCCATACAACAGATAGATCACATCTATAATGCAACAAAAAAACCCCCCGAGAACTACCTTGTTCTCGTTTCATCTTTGTGTGCGTGTGTGTTCTTATTTTTTCTGCGGTCAGCAGGTATCATCACTCATCTCGCTATTTATATCTAGCGTTCGTATCGGGGGGAAAAGACCACTGACGGTGTAACATGCTCGTAATATTCGAAGGTCGTCCGCCCCCGTCTGCATTCCGTAGCATTTGCGTGCTGGAAAGGATGGATAGAAAATAAACGACCCTCCACCACAAAGCCCGAGCGGTAGCTGAATGGACACGAAGCTGTGTAATAAATAAGGGTTCGTTGGGATATACAGCGGATACGGAGAATATTTATTCCCCGCACTACATTACGGAGATGCACAAAATTAACCAATAATTAAACTACCCCATCATTAGCAAACCGTTTGTGCAGCCCGCTGACATGTGCAGGTTTACGGTATGAAACCACCGGTGGTTATACGGAAAAGTACCGCTGTGAAATGATATTATGCAATGGAGATACATATGTGGCTGAGCCCCCGTACTGGTTGCGCTTAATTAACGCGAACAAAGAAGGCGAATTTTTCTGATTGGACCGGCAGGGGATAAAAGCGGTGGAAAAGTGGATGTTTTTCGTTGCGGTTGTGAAAATTGAAACTGAATTCATGATACTGGCTTGCGGGGTGAAATAAATCATATTTATTAAACGTGAAGCACGGCATTGTGCATCGGGCAATATTCTTCATATTGTTTAAAAAGAAACAAAATATCTCATGTTTCAAGCTGAAAATACAAAACCATCCCATCAACATAACAAATCATAAAAAACAAGCGCACGTTATTGAAACTCATAGAAAATGTAATAAAAAATACCATACACGAAATGGTTTCTTTACAGATCGTATTTCTTTTTACTTGTCGAAAGTTTCTGCGAAACGAAGAGATTTGCCGGCTCGTTCCAACAGTCTCCTACGCACCGTTGTCGCTTACAATGCAATGCTTCAGAAGCTGCCAAAAGTACCTCATACTTTGACTTGGAGAAATATCTTCACCAGTGCACTTATCGCTGCTTGTGCTTGGTACAAAACACTACAGTGACCGTGAGAAAGCCACCGGGAGGGGGGAAAATTCATTTTTCATAAGTCCATTTGCCTATGAAGGATAACAAGCGTGTTGTGAGAACATCGCCGCAGTGACTGGCTAGCTGCCAAATCGTTCCAAAAGGCTCCAAGCAAAAAAAAAAACTTTGAGGACAAAAGCAAAGAAAGGCAAATGAACACAATAGAATGCTGAAGGAAGAAGGAAGGGGAATAGAGACAAAGTTCTTCGTGCAAAGGCCACTGCAAGGCAAGATTATGTAACTGCCCCATGCTGTGGGTGGTAGTGTAAGGTGTGGTTGTAATTTATGGGACGCCCATAAATCGGAAAGAAATTATGTGTTAAGGAAGGAATTGGCGTATATATTTGCTTTCGGCGGGGTCGATAGGCTTCATTACATGTCGTACGTTTTACGTTTCCCTTCCAATAATTCAATTACACTCAACGAAAGCTGGATGCTATTTGTTATGATTATGATGCTGTCCCAAATAGCTGACATTTTCTAAAGCACAACGACGTTTCCAGATACAATTTTTTTCTTAAATTCATATTAATTGGAACAAAATGTTTCTATTTTTAGGAAACTTTGAAACTTCTTTGAAAAAAAATACTATCGGATAAGATAAAAAATCAAAAGTATTGACTTTTTTATTAGTACCATTCAGCTTATTAAATTTTAAATACAAATTAAAAATATCAAGATTTAGATGATTATCAAAAATTATACAAGCTTTTTCCTGGCATCGGATTTTCCAAACACAACTATATACATCGAATGAGCGGGATGGCCCTTTCCAATTTAGCCATCCAAAATATTTGTCTTTTCCATCCAGTTATCATCCGTAATGGAGCAACATATTTATGTTTCACGCTGAAAATGCACACCAGCATGATGGTCGTAAGAGAATCAATTAATACGCTATCGTCCTGTGCGGACACTTTGCTTTTCGACTGCACGACCGTGTGACGGTGTGGGAGTGATTTTGGGTGCGTAATTAAATTCGCCACACTAGGCCGCACTGGGACACATTTGTTTTCCGACGTAACACGCTTTTATCGTGGCGGGTGGCTGGAAGATATACTGTTTTCCCCAGAAGCTAATGACAAGATGCGGTGATTGTGCGAATTGCTGGATTGTGTCAATCTCGTTGGGATGTATTACACCGAATACGAGTTGACATCATCAAATTATTAAAGTGCTTCGAAGAGAGATTATATGTTCATTCATAAGAAATAACTATTGCTGTAAAAACACACCAAACTATCTGTTGCGATAGAGCTCAGAAACCAGTAATCTTTTGTACATGCCACAGTGAACACTATAGAACGGAATGAATTATGTAAATATTTAAACTTGTCCCACGCAACTATAATGCCAAATAAATACCATTAGAAGTTAGCTCACAGCTCTATAACTCCATTTAAAATTTCTCGTTTAGTCAACCACACACACACAGCAATAAAGGTTATATTTCGACCGGAAGCGAGCGTGGTCCTTAACGCAACCGAATGCTCATGTACCCATTGTTTCATAATTAATTTATGCAGTGCGTTTGGGCTATGAATGGGTGCCTTTCCAATACTTGCCCCAGTTCAGTGTAGTTCAATCGGTCGGGTAATGTGTTTTCATCGCACCGTGCTGCGTTGGTGTGCAGTGCACGTGCAATTAGTGGAAGACAAACTCCTGAATGCTTGAAATTAGATTTTGATGATAGTTCAATTCAGCTGACACGCAGCACGGTCAACGAGGACAATCGGCAATCCCGGTAACGTACAGCCAGTTTTGGAATGGTTTTGATGAGTAGATGGAGCTTCGGTGGCACATGTTTGGTCGTGTGTTTGACTTTCTGCCCGGGGATTGATAATCCTTTCAATTGGAGCGCAGCTAATGGTTCACAGTGCGGATGTGTTAACATGAAAGAGGTTTAATGATGAGACGACGATACAGGGATGATGCAGAAGATCGTTGGATCGCATTATGCTCGGTTATCGTAGCGATGTGAAACCCTTTGAATACATTCACCAGCACATTTTGTTTGCCAGAGAATATTAGGGAATATAGGGAGGACATTAAATGTTGAATATCTTTTTGTAGCTTGAATAAACGACCCTTGCGCTGAACTCTGCTGTTGTTTTCTTTTTATAATTGTTTTCATAAAACAAACAAAAACTATGTGATGTGTTACATCCTTTTCCCAGGCTCTATATCGCTATGTAAGCAAAATAAAACAATCTAAAGTAGCTTGCAAGAACTTTTGCCAAACCAAGTGTTCCTAATCCGCCTATTACAGATTCTGAGAAGTAATAAAAAAGGTGCCATGTTGTCTCGCAATCAATTCGAGCATCGACTACGCAGCAGGGCGAAAGATAAGACATGCCGTACTGTTTGGTTTTTTTCAAGCTAAGCTCGCTTGCTTCACGCTTAAACAGCCTCGCATCATACGAGAGATACTACAAAAATGACTAAAGGTTTCCGGGAAAAATGCTACTGCTTGCAAACTCCTCGAAAACGAGTGGTGTTTGTAGGAATGTTCCCGGTACTGTATGTTGTAATGTACTTTGGAAATGAATTCTTCCATAATGCAAATCTTGTAGCCAACATGTCTTGAAGTTCGTTTTCGAATGTTTTATCCAGATATTCAAGCAAATTGGCTTAACGAAACTAGCACGAAATAGCTTAAGATTTTTTACGGATAGAAATTAAAAAATTCTGCTTACGGAATGATTTGGTGTTTTCGTTTGGCTATTTAGATCAAAATGGCCATAGTGTCATGGTTGTTTTTTTTTGGTTGAGAATAAATTTTTATAACGACAGAACGGAAAAGCGCACGCAGCAAATCTATTGATCGTAAAACACATCATAGCCCGGATGGTCGAACGATACCGGGACGATGATGATTCGAAGCATTCTGTTCAATCTTTGGTGGGACGGTTTAGAGCACCATCATGACGGGCCGTTTATTTTTAGGCCAGTTAGGACAAGAAAAATAAGGGATGTTTTCGCTGTTGTTAGAATAAACCGAAAGGACGGAAGTTTTCACGAAATGGTAAAGGTCATTTTCCGGAAAGAAAGGCATTAGTTTCACTCGTGTCATGCTAACTCATTAGTATCGGATTTTTTCCGGAATTGCTATACACAGGATGGTTTAATTTTCCTTAGAAAAATCCTCTTTTTAAAATGGGGTTTTTTGCTCGTAGGTCTAATTAACGGCTAATTAATTGAATTTTCTAAATCAATCCAATTTAGATTTTTGACTATAATTGAACACAGTTTGTAAGTTTTATTTACCAATGTATTGATCATTGTTAAAATATTTGTTTTTTATTTCCACTTCATTCAAGCACAGCAGTGTATAGTAGTTAATAAAATTGCCTCATTATTACGATTTAACCTAATTTTATGGTCGCTTTGGCGCTACGCTAGCATGAAATTTCCATTAAATCCCCATGCGAACAAATTTCGTTCGTTTGATATTTTTTCTAATTTCTCCAAACGAAATTGCGTTTCACATCGCTAAAAACAAACATTGAATGGTTTACTTGAGCTCCATTTTGCAGAAATATGGTATGGGAGCTCGAAACTTGCACTAATAAATAGATTGTATCCCGGTAACAGCAGTGTGCTTCATCCAAATGCAGCTTGACAGTAGCGTTAAAAGCAGGAAATGAAAGCCAAAACGTCCCAACCCTCCCACTGTCACCCTTCTGAGGCGACATCCCTTTTTGTTGTATTGGTTTTCATGCCAAAGTTAGACCACTTCATTGGAGTACCATTTGAGCTGAAGTTTCTCGCTATAGCAACGGGGCATAAGCTCCCGGTACCGATCGAACCGACGATAAACGGTGAAATAATTGAATTTCCCGAAACCCATCATAAATTACACACAAAAACTGAGGACTGCACTGGGCACTACTAGCGCTACACACTAATGTACCAGCAGTGTGAGCATTCCACGACCGGTCCCGGTTGCCATTGGGAACTTCATCGATACAGAGACTCGTTTCGGCCAACTTTTCGGAACTCGAAATTGACCTATCGAATAATGGTTTCTGCGCCGTTGCTTCTTTTCGTGGCGAGAAAATTTGTAACGATTTTAGGTAATCAAATGATGTTGTTATTGTACCGCTTTTAATTCGTTTGCTGTGATTTTATGAGTGTTGAAAACCCCAATCAGTTGCATTGCCTAAATTGTCCTGAAATATCATATAAGTTTAAGATAAAATAAAGTTAGTACGGAGTAGAGTAGTATGGAAATGTTACGCAAGTGTATCAGTATTTTCTGCAAGCAAAACAAGGTTTATTACAATTTTCATGAAGTATAAGAATTATAAATGTGCCACAATTTAGAGAAGAGAATTATGGTTCTTTAAAACAGAGGTACGATAGTCAGAATTAAAAGTATTGAAGTGATCAATGCAGGGTGACCACCTGAATCAAGATTTCAAATTTCTGTGTTTTCCCGGTTTATGCCTAATTTAAGCAGGTTCACTTCACTTCGATTCCTCATGGTCAATACAGGGTTTTGAAACCCATTGTGGAATTTTGCATACACACAGGGGAAACTTGCAATTCGACTCTGGAACTATCAAAACGCCATCACGACGCCGGCTCAAATGTCAACATTCGAACTGGTTACTTACATATATTTACAACAGATTAAACATTTGAACCTAAGCTTAAGTTAATAGTGAAAGTATTTTTTTTTTGTTATTTGTTGTTTCAATGTTTTTTGCTTTAAAATTTAATTTAATGCTGATTTCCGATTTTCCCGGTTTTACAGGTTGGGTGGCCACCCTGTTAATAGGATTGTTCCAAAAAATTATTCACTTGCTATTTTTGTTTGCCCGAGTGACCTTTATTCACCGAAGTAATGGAGACGCCTTGCTATGCGTAAGGCCAAAACTTAATGTTCTTAACTCATCAAATGAAGTTCGCTGAAAGACAACAATTTTCCTCCTTGAATTACAGTAAATATTATCGTAAAGTCACTGTAACATGAGAGTTTTTATTTATGAAAGAAATAACAGGAACGAAGCTACGACTCAACTTTTTTTTATACGTATTTGGTAAACTCTCATCATTACGTCGCACTTTTCGTGGGTCTCATCAATCCGCACTTTTAGCGAAACTTTATCTTATGGTTAGATGCATTACTTTTGTTGGTAACTTAATATCTCAAAACTCTCTAGAATTTCTTTGTTATTTTTTTTATAGAGCAAATGATCCCAATAGAATAAGGCTATCTTTGCGATTCTTGTATACCAATACTCTGTACTTGTTGGTTATCATAAGTTCAAATGCTTCTTTCACACAGCTCATATTGGTTTGTATTTTTAACTCGTAAAAATCCAGAAACGCTGTTGAGATTATCTACCCTTAGGTTGCTGTTTTTGAAGTTTTTATTTAGACTTTTATAACTAAAACTTAGCTAGCTAAATCAATTTAAAAAAAACATTTATTTTTTAAATCTTGATTAGACCTAGACTTTAGACTTTGGCTGAAGCGATTGCGGCTCCGGTTTTCATACGGCAGGACCGGGTAGCAAATCTCATCCGGACCGTTCCGTGAGCACAGGCGAACTACGTGGTATTAATGAATCTAGGAAGCCATCATATGGTCGGCATAACCGTAAAGGTCGTTATTCCAAAAAAGAAGAAGAATAAGACTTTAAACTTAATCTAACGAAGCTCTGCTGTATATACATACATAAATGAAGAAATAAAAAAAAGAAATGAGTAAATAAAAAAAAGCAACACAACAACTCTGGAAGTAAATGTGAAAAAATTAGACGATTTTAAGTTTGAAAATTAAGCGCCGCTCAACACGGGTTTGTTCCGAAGCGCTCAACTACCACTAATCTCGTCGAGTTTGTCAGCCTCTGCCACAGGACCATCGACGCTGGCCTTCAGGTTGATGCGGTTTATACGGACATCAGGGCAGCCTTCGACAGTGTTCCGCATTCTTTATTGCTCGCCAAACTCCAGGTTCTTGGTCTCCCGGGCCAAATGTTGAACTGGATGCGGTCCTACCTCAACGACCGTTCGTATCGTGTGAA